>LR990618.1:27627567-28227567 GCA_905147815.2 Phalera bucephala | reverse complement strand
ATTAAATCGATATTTAAAAAGCTAACTAAAAAACAACAAATACCTCAATCAATAACCATTACGATTAAAAAAAGGGAACTTGATTGCATTTTATTTAAAAGAAAGGTTAATTTAAAGACAAAAGCAACCTAAAAACTCGATTCGAAAACTGCTCGATTGTAAAAGTTAATCGATAAAAATATCGCTTAACGGATTTTATCATTTAATCGAATAATTTATTAATGATAATTATATCCATTAAAATTCACATATGAAATGTATCATAAAAAACGAAAGTACAATAATCGTAATGAAATATTGTCGAGTGACATGTTTATTTGTCGTTCAGTTTATTATAATTACTTTAAAATTAAACGATAACTAAATAATTGTCTAGCTATTCCTATTTAATAGTTCTAGTAGCAAGTTTCTGTTTGGACTGGCATTGTGTTTCATTGAACTAGCACACACAATAGTTTGAACGATTAGCGATTATGCAATTTTTTTGCGCTCGTTCGCGGATCAAGCTCAAAAGCCACGAATCGATCAAGCACTGAAGTTCTTTCTGTAACTATGGTTAGACATCAAATACTTTATAAAAACATCACAAAAGCTTCATTTAACATAAATGTAAGTGCATAAACTTTGGTAAACAGCTTTTAATGACTTTTATCGTATAATTTCTTACTTTATAATATAAAATATCAATATATTCCGAGAAACGTTTTAGCAAGTGATTTTATCCTTAAAACGTAGGTATGCAATGTAACTAATGGAATTGCATATTTAAAGTACGTTTTCTGTAATAAATATTGTAAACATTGTTGGTCAAATTTATTAGCTCAGGAAAAATAACTATACTTTATATAACTAACATATTACGTGCTTAAATTGGCGAAATAAAAAGGAAGCTATAATCAAAATATATAAGACAAGTTTCTGCCTTGTACGAGACACACTTAGTTGTATTATATATAATAGCACAAAATACTTTTTTTCCTTTACATCGCCTGCGTGAGATACGTTTTATCAAGCTTTTCCCGTATTTGTAATCTCGGCAGTTGCGAATGACATCTCAAGTAGATGTCTCCTTGAGCCTGAGATCCAGAATAAATAACATAACCATTAAGTAACACTCGAGGCCTTTAGTAAAACATATATTATAAACACATGAATAGAATCTCCTCGGGCAAGTTGATATTTTATTAATAAAGGATATATAAATTTATATTTAATGCTTATTTCAACGTAAAAATATTATTATAATGAAAAGTAAAAATAACTTATTATTTCCGTAAGTATGCAGTTATTATAAATTATGTTATGCGGCTGGTCTGACCGATGAGATAATACGCGATCAATGGTCATACAAAGAAACTAATGAAATTATAGTGACTAGATGTCACATTGCTTGAAATTAATAAAACCAAAAATAATACCCTCATTAACTATACCGTTTAAATTGGCATGACTACAATGACAGGTGTCAAAACATACTTAACCTAAAAACTCATAATATTTTTTATTGACAATGTATTTTTTTATTTTATTTTTCTATATAAAATAAAAAACAGGGTCAATAAAAATTATATGTATTTCTGTACTCGCTCTCTCTTTATATAAATATGTCATCGTGCCAGATCACTTGCCGGGTAAATAGGGAAATAGAAACACACTCATTGTTTAATTAAATATAGCAAGTTATGGAAACAATTGAAACATACAAAATATTCCGCTTACATATTCATTTTAATTATAACTAACTAACAAAAAAAATCTTTTCATAAGTTACCATAGAAAAGAAGATTACTGAGAAGCTAAACCAAATTATCCTTTCATTCACTACCGAATTTCACAGTTACATTTTAGCATAAGCAAAAAAAAATACAGCATCTTTAAGAACAAATTCATTTTAACTGTCATACGATTTAATGAACGCGCCAAAATAAAAAATACACTACCATTGCTTCATCTTTAGTTTGGCGAAAAAAAAACATGAAGAGTGAATGAATGAATGACCTCTGAACTTGAGGTTGGCTGACGGGGTCTACGAACTCCGTAATTAAATTCATTATGCATTCAAACTCGATGAACGAGTGAGATAACATATAATTGGTAGCGAGATGCTTTGAGTAATTGTTTGTTACAAGACATAGTGGTTTTAGAAGTAAATTTATGGCTAAAGAAAGTGTGTTTGTTTGTGTTTTTTTTTTATATTTATGACTATAGCACCAATGGTATTGAGCTAGAATGTAGTCATTAATATAATATAATGTAACAGACTAAAGCAGTGATAGCCTAGTGGCTAGACCGTTGGACTGCAAAGTCAGAGATCTCAAGATCCAGGCACCGCTGTCTTTTCGAAAAACATGTGCGTATTAAAAATTAACTATCACTTGCTTTAACGGTGAAGGAAAACATCGCGAAGAAAGCTGCATGCCTAAGAGATTCTGCATCTCGAAAGAGTGTGAAGTTGGCCAGCCCGCACTGGGCTAGCGTGGTGGACTATGGCCTAAACCCTCTCAGTTTGAGAGGAGGCCCGTGCCCAACAGTAGGACAGTTTTTAACAGGGCTAATATTATTTATTATATTATAATGTAACAGACTTGGTGGAGTGGATTCGAGTGGGGGGAAGCCAGATAGGTCTTTAAGTAAAGAACCTGTTCGCACTTAGTACTCTTTGCCTATAAGGATCTCGCGTGATATTTTTTTTTTATTGCGAATGCTTCGATGGTCTAGTGATACATGATGCGGCTAGCGATCACGGGGTCCTAAGTTAGAATTATAGATCTGGCAATGTGTTGTTTGTGTTTTTATGTCGAAAAATTTTCAGTGGCAGTCCGGAGTATGTTTTTGTGCCCCTTGTCATGACAATAGGCTCGCCCGTCTATTAGATTGGAATTTAATAATGTGGGCGAAATGTAGATGTATCGGCCACCTTCGTTAGGGAAATACGGGCATGTTTTTTTTGTTATATTATACATTGCAAAATGGTACGTTTTAGATGACTTATAATCATAAGACATATTTGAATGTTTACCAAAAGAATATTAAATCAACAAAATGTATGTTTAAAAACCAGTTAGAACTAAAATATGAAATTAATATTCTGTAACTGTTTATATATGGACAATAAATAATAGCTAAAATATTTTCACAACTATAAAAAAATAATTTTTAACATAATTAAATTGGATACTAAAATATTTTCAAATCCTCTCTCTCTCGTTTTCAGTGAAATATCATATTTTGAATGTATGTTAAACTTAATTAACCTGTTTTCGCGGACATTCTTTTTATAAAATACATTTTAATTATAAGATTAGTTTAATTATAATAAAATAACAATGAGTTATTATAATGGAGAAAATGCCAACTTTCTCATTTTTATCACACCAGATCTCTTGTAAGCTAGGCATAGACTAGATACAGAGTTCTAACAAAAGTAATAATACTTTTAAATTATAAATAAGTACAAATATAGTAAGACTCTGTAAAAAAAACTAATTGTAGACCATACGATATTATAAAAAAAATATTATTAAAATAAAAATCATTAATTCATAAATATTAATAAATAAATAAATCCTGTGGCGTAAAGATTCTGATGTCTAAGGTAATAGTCGAGGGCCAGTGCGTTTAGAATATAGAGTGGATCCGAGTTCGATTCCCGTCATGACTAATTACAGAAAAATCTATGTAATTTTTTTTAGATTTAAATGAGCTCAAATCCTAGGTCGATCAAAGTGTCAGTGTGATTATTTTTAACCGACTTCTAAAAAGGAGGAGGTTCTCAATTCGACTGTATGTTTTTTTTTGTATGCATGTTACGCGATCATTCAGCCAATTATGAATCGATTTTGATGATTCTTTTTGCATTGGATTCGGTATAGCTCCAAGGTGCTCCCATTTTAATTTCATCGGTATTGGACCTTGGACTTGGAAGATACATTAGGGAACTCCTTAACAACAAACAATACGAATGCGTAGATTGAGATATTATGGGAATTACGTCAATCCTATAGGTACCCTGCCAAAGAACTAATCAGAATATTAACCGACTTCAAAAAAGGAGGAGGCTGACAATTCGTCTGAGTTTTTTTATAACGTCTTTATTTATGAACTGATTTTAATGATTTTTTTTGCGTTGGGTTTAGTATAGTTTCGAGGTGGTCCCATTTTAATGAAATCGGTATTGAACGTTGGACTTTGAAGATACACCAGGGGACTCCTTAACGGCGAACAGCACGAATGTATAGATTCCGTTATTATGGTTATTATATCAATCCTGTAGGTACCTTACCTGTACAACTCAGCAAAATAATATAATATAGGTATATAAATATTAGTAAATAATTCACTTGTCGCTTAAAATAGTAAAATAAAAATCTTTAAATAAAAACTGACTACAAAAAGCAAAAATTAAATATTTGAAGTCGGTGCCAAGTAACCGACTGCACTAACCAGCACCGACTTCAAATATTTATTTTTCGTATTCTGAAGTCGGTTTTATTTAAAAAAATTTAACACCTTTGCATACTGCGGAAGTTACAGGCATAAGAAACTTACTTAAAATGAACGAAATATAGTTTATTCTTCCCTGCTATCGTAGTTAAATACCACTTGTAGAATGTGACGCTGATCCTACCTTGGTTAGATCGAAAATCCCTTGCTTACTAGGAGTCAGCCAGTTTTGCCTTCCCTTAATAATGTTACTCCCGATTTACGCCCCTAAGCCAACCCGGCTTCACTACAAGTGGAACGGACCCCATACGGACTCCGTTTTACTCACTACAGTAAATTTCATAAAGACGCTTCCACTGTCAAAGAGGTAAACAGATCGGACCAAACCAGTAAAAATAGGTAAAAATGAGTCCGCTGCGACACGGTGTCGTTAACGAGTCTGGATCGGACTCCGCTACACCACGGGAGGGATACGGGCGGGTCGTACCTCTCCCGCGCCCCCATCGCCTGCCTAAGCCTTTGCAATTCGCTAACGATGGAAATCAGACCTATTTGTCATTTTTAGAGCCCTTCCCTCATTTCTCGTTGTCAATTCCCCCGCAGTGGAAGGCAATTAAGTAAAATAGTGGAAACTCTTTCTTAGTGGAAGGTAAACCCTGTTTTAACAAGTTGTACTCCGTTCCGCTCAACTATTTCCCGCTCTTTTTTGTGTGTGTGTGTGAATGACGCTACGCTCTACGCTATTGGCCGCGGGGCCTTTACAGCTTCACCGGACATAAGGGCGAGCGTGCAACCACTTCGCTCGAGCCAGAAGGGCAAGGGGGCAATTAGCTCAAGGGCGCCTCAAGGACGAACAGGCTCGGCATGGGCTGTCGCTATGGGGGAGGGCGTATACTAGGTGTCTCGCCGTGGTGCTCGACACCGGCTGGCGGGCAAGGGATTCTTCGATCTCGCCGGCGAGGTCGGTGGCTGATCCTGTGTGTGCTATCTGTATCCGAAAGAAGAAATGTAAGGGCATTGGAAGGGTTGGTGAGAACATGCCGCGGACGGCGGTAGCGGCTGATAGGAAGGGAGGTTCGTAGTCGGCGGCGGTTACGATTAGCGGAAATCTATGATTGGACGCGTTCGCGAAATATCAGATTGTCGCCTTTTTAATAAAGGCGGCGAATAGGTTCGAGACCGAGATTGGAATGGTATTTCCCGCTCTTAGACTCCACTGCCTAAGGATAATGAGCGGGAAATAGTCGAACGGTAATAGTGGAAGCCCAGCTTAATGCTAGTCGCCCCCTTTGCCCTATAAGCTGAAGCGTAATACGTGCGTTTTCTTACGTGGTAAAGCTTAAAATTCCCCTCAGAACACACACTTATAATTTATAATTGTCACGAAAGCTGATAATTTCTTTAAAATCCATTAAACTTCCATCGCTCGTCGTTCAAGTTACTAAACATGTTACTCGGCGTTTGAATTACAAGTAGAAAGTAAGAGCGTACACATCACTATCTACACTTAAGATAGGAACAAGTTAATGAATTACATTGTTTTTAATGAAACTTCATGTTTTTAGTTTTATTTCGACATCATTAAAACTATTTTAAATACTGGTTTTGATATCAGTTTTTTTCTTATTAAATTTACTTTCAACTCTTCTTTTATATCCAATTTTATAACAAAAAATGTAAAAGAGTGCCAATCTACAAGTAGCCAAGGCGTACTTGTTACACTCACATATCGCTGACGACGTTAGATCCCATTGAAATAGGGAGCATGACTATTACCATAATAACGGTCACAATTCCAGATAGGGGGCTGCTGTTGAATACTCTTAATTAATATTCGAACCCAGAACCTCATAATCGCCAGTCGCACTATAAACCACTAGACCAACGAGGAGTACGAAATAAACTGTAAATTAAACATACTAATATAATATAGATATGTCAATAGTAAAAACAGGAATATTTTTTAAAGCTTTAAACTATTAGGCTGTATAAATCAATTATCTTTGCCATTAAAATATATTATTATCTAAGGTCTAAGCGGGAAAACTGTCAATGAAAATTCGATGGCGAGAAAATTCTATATCCAAGAACAGATGCAAATAATTTTCACAAGTGAAGTCACATGCGCACAGTATATAGAAAATTTACAAAATTCCTTTTAAACGAAATCTCTTTGTCTCTCATCAGTTTTATCATTTTTATGTTCTCTCGAGTAAATTGACAATTTTATGGAGATGATATATAAATATTGATGGCTCGACGTTTGACGTCTCATCTGAGATTAAATTGGCAACACTGAAAATTGGCTAAATAAAAGTTAAGATTTGGAAGACTTTGGATAAATATTATTTTGCATACCTCCATAAGTAAGTATATTTATCCAAGATAAGTCACTAGTCAGCGACAAAATTCAATGAACAGAAACAATTTTCCACAAATCGTAAACACTTTAAGCATCAAAAGCCGCTGATCAGCTCCGGGCAACGTAATCCGATGAACAAAATAAAAGTTACATATATTGGTGATTATCTTAGAAACTACTGTCTACTGAACACAGCCATATTACAATATTCGGTGAACTTTTATAAAACGTAGATTCTGGCCTGTGATCACGGAATTTTGTTGAACAAACGCGTTCAGGTTATTTTGTTACACTTATTACAATTTTGACGCTGACTATACCTATCAAAAATCAGTTCTCTTTTTAAATATGTATCAAACAGTCAGTTTTTTTTAACGACCTCTAAAAGGAGGAGGATCGGTACGTATTTTTTTATGTACTCGTATCTTCACCGATATTTTCGTTAATTGTGGACCGATTTTAATGATTATTTTTGCGTTGGGCTTCGAGGTCGTCCCATTTAATTGCATTGATATTGAACTTTGAGCGCTGAAGATACACCAGAGGAGTCCTTAATGACAAACAGGACGAACAATAATATGTAATTCCTGTAGGTACCTTACTATAAAACTAAGCGGAATTGTATAATATAGGTACATAAATATTAATAGTTAATGTACTTATTACTTGATATTGTAAAACAAACAATTTTTCAAAAAAAGGAAACCGACATCAAGTAGCAAATTAAACCAGTTTAAAAAATAAATATTTGAAGTCGGTGCCAAGTAACCAACTGCACAGACCGACTAGCACAAACTTTAAATATTTATTTTATTGCTTTTTAAAGTTGGTTTACCTTTTTTTAAATAGTCAAATATTTAATTCTGCTCCTAAAAGTCTGCAACTCATCCCACAAAAACCTCACCTCATTTCACTTCACCCCAACTTGTCGTAGCAGAAGTGTACTAAGTACACCCGCATGTTGAAAACGATATTTGGTTTTAATTTAATAGGACAAGTCAAGAGTCTCCATAACCGGCGAGCGTGTATGAGACGAGAGGTATGTAAGGAAATAACCTGTTAGAAATCTGTACTCTCTGCCTACCCTGCAAGGTATCTGGCGTGATGATATAGATAAACAGATAGAATTTAATAAGAGGGTAGCTACCGGTATAATGACTATAGACTCATCTATTTAGATAAACTTTAATTAAAATTAAACGCGTGCGCATCCGCGGGTAATAGCCAGTAATAATGAAATATTATAATTTGTACTTATTTTAATATTGATTTTCCCGCTTACAGACTACCGAGCCGGCTCACATTCAAACTCTCACTGCGTTGCGATCCACTGACACACTCGCGCGCATCACCGCCTAGATTACGACCGCGGGATTTGCATGCGCCGGCGCATATGCGAGCGAGAATACACAGTAATTAATGTATGGAAACGAATACTGGAACACATTCATGTAGTATTATTTTCATTTCGTTATAAAAAGTTGGGATATCTGCGGTTTTACACGCAAGTTTTTATGTGTACGTGAAATAAATAGTGGTTCGTTTGAAAAAAACAAAACCATCCCGCTTATGTTCTTCCGTAAGCGGGGGTGGCAGAGGTATACTGTGTACACCCTATCGCCGACGATGAAAGGGCTCTAAATTATTTTGATTTCGTTATAAAAAGGTGGATAAGATATTTGCGATTCTACACGGAAGTTTGTGTGTGTTCGAGAAATGAATAGTGATTTGAATAAAAAACACACACACACACACAGTAGTAGGGAGCGCACGAGCATATCCAAAGTTTGTATGTTAAGATTTTTGTTACTCAATCACGCAAAAAATGCAACACGGATTTGTATAAAGTTTGGCACACAGATAGTTTATTACCTGGATTAACATATAGGATACTTTTAATCCCAAAAAAATGTAGGGTTCCTGTCTAAAGTCAACGCGGATGAAGTCGCGGGCAGAAAGTAGTTGTCAATATACCAGCCACAATCCGAGACTCCGGCCTGATACTGGATGTTTTTTAATCGGAAAATTACATTTTGTCTGACTTAGGATTTAAACCCAGGGCCTCGTGATCATCATTCACACTATACGCCACTAGTCCAACAAGGCAATTAAATAGATTACAATAACGCTGCTAAAGAGATAGCGGATAGCCGATGAAAAGAACGCAATTAATATTAGTGCTAGTTAGCGCAGTAGTTAAGAATGTCTTATATTCGCGGGTTCGATCCCCGCACGGAACAAATCTTTGTGCGACTCACATTCATTAGTTTCGGGTATTTATGTATGTGGTCATGTTTGTAAACGCACCCACGACACGGGAAAAAACCTAGTGTGGAGCTACGTTTTAAAACAAAACGTTACTTATAATAATAAATTATCTATCTATTTATCTATCTATAACCTCACGCCAGATGCCTTGCGGGGTAGGCAGAGAGCACAGAGTTCCAACAGGTTCTTTCCTTACATACCTCTCTGGCTTCCTCGACTCTCATAGTTCGTCTCATACACGCTCGCCGGTTACGGAGACTCTTGACTTTTCCATCAGATAAGACTCGGTTTATTTGGTCGTGGTAAGATAGTCTAGGTCTTCCCTGGTACCTGCATCCTTCCACTTTCACATTGTATATCTGTTTTGCCATTCTTTCCTCTGGCATTCGTTCTATATGCCCGAACCAACGGAGCATGCATAATAAATTATCAACCGTAAAAATTAGCTATTTTTAAATAAGCCTATAAAGGAGGACATGATTGTTAAATATCAAACTAATAATTGTTTTACAACAAGTCGTCAAACCTCTTGATTATTCGACTAGTGGTAGATAATAAATTATTTATAGTAGATAGTAATTTAGTCCACTTCCTATTATAGTTAACTTTAATGTATTTGAGTACACTTAGTGGCAATTATTTTAGCTGATCTGGTGACCTCTTTGAGATAGTGGTGTATAGTGTAGCTGGCTATCACGAGGTTCTGGGGTCGAGGTCGGACAAAAGTTTTATTGGGGTTTCCCCAATAAATAATATTAGAATATTAGCCCTGTAAAGAAACTATCCCATCTTTGGGTACTGGCTTTCTCTCAAACTTAGAGGGTTAGGCTATAGTCCACCACGCTGGCCCAGTGCGGGTTCGTGAACTTCACACATCTTCGAGAAAATGTTAGGCATGCAGGTTTCCTCTCAAAGTTTTTCTTCACCGTTAAAGCAAGTGATAGTTAATTTTTAATAGGTGCCTAGGTTTGAACCCGAGACCTCTGACTTTGCAGTCCACCGGTTTAACCACTAGGCAATGAAAAATACTTAGAAAAAAATATACAGTCTGCTAAATCTGAAATTTGAACGTGCGCTCAGTATAATAACAATACGCCCCCCTTTAAACCTATTACCCTTGCTTGAGAAACGTGTCAATTTTGTAAATATAATACTAGATAAGGTTTTCTTAGACAAACACGTTTTTGCTTTACAATATTTCTCAGGTAAGGGTTGTTAGTTTACAAACTACAAAAGTATTAATGTAAGAAAATGAAATTTAATTAAAAGGTGTTTTTATAAAACTTACAACGATACGTACATTAATCTGGGACAAACAATATTCAAAAATCCTAAAATAAGTTATGCACTTTCTTATTTTGAACAATATTTGAAAAAACTTTAATAACGGTTTCTTTAAATTATTACGTTTTTGTTGCCTACACTGCAAAGTGTATACAATTATGACACATTCTAACTGTAATCTTCTCGATCGATGCATAAACCGATGTATCGACTTGGAACTCGATTGGGCAGGATGTGATTTTATCCTTCGTCTTGATTTCCGTTTTAAAAAATAAATCTACGGCTGTTGCAGTTTTATGATGATGGGATGGGATGTGGAAATTAGGACACGAGTCGATTTGTTGAACGGTTCTAATTCAGCAAATATAGTAGTTACAGTTTACAATGAAATAAAATTAAAAATCAGTCGGATTTTTTTGATCCGGGTAACAATAGGTGTGTGTAGAACTAAGGTGTAGAAGTTAGGAGCAATATAATTTTTTAATGGAGATTCCAAACACAACCTTAATATATCAAATTGTAAGTACAACATTTACTCTAATAGGTATTAGTAACAGCTGAAACTGCAGTAGGCATATACACCTACACTGAGCAATCTCGCACCCGTTCGTCCTCTGTTTTGACCCCTTCTTATTTAAAAGCGTCTTTCGCCCCTTTTCATGTACCCGTTCGCCCACAACACGGACCGAACTTATTTTTAATATTGACTAGCAACCCGCCCCAACTTCAAACGGGTGAATTGTACACATAAACCTTCCTCTAGAATCACTCCGTCCATTGGTGAAAACCGTATAAAAATCCGTTTGGTAGTTATTGAGTTTATCGCGTTTAGACAGGCAGACAGACGCGGCGGGGGGGGGGGGGGACTTTGTTTTATGGTATTCAGTGTTGAAGCATCCGTTCGCCCTTCGTTCTATGTTTCAAAATAAAAATATGTATATTTTAATTTTCTTTCACTGTGTACAGTTTACACTGAGCTCTAAGCTTTAAGTTTTTTCCAAAACTGTACTTAGGCATAATGTTTAAGTGGGGGGCGAGAAGGACCATTTATATTTTTAAGGGGTAAACGGGATAATTTGTACCATCGGGGGCGAAATATACGGGGCGAGTGGGTACGACACCCCCTTAGCAATGGGTAGCTATGGGTTGATTAAGATCATCATTATAAGCCAAAAGACGTCCCGTGCAGGTTTCCCCAAAGATTGCCAAACAACTGGCTTTTTGGTGTATGCTTACAGCATGATGATGATAGTTTATTTATTTATTATTTAGCTGCTTCACCTGTTGTCATTTCGATGTTTATAGCCAAACCGAGGTTCAACACAACATGTTTTATTTTACTATGTTCTTTGATTTAAGCGAATATTACACATGAAATAAAACTTTTTTTCGGATTTTATCGCGGTTTATTATTGATTTTTAAATTCCCGACGTTTCGAGTGCTTTGCAGCACCCATGGTCACGGGAAGGACTAAGGAGTTAGACGTGTGTTTCATTGTACGTATGTTTTATCTGTTTACTATTTTTTTGTTCTATTCAAATTCACTCTTACTGCTTTCATATCTGTTTTAATACAATCTACGACCGACCTCCCGTTTGTTATTAATGATTCTATATATTCTGTTTGCGGTTTAGTAACATGCTTTTATTTCTAGTGACAAACCTAAACCACATTCTCCTTCATATTTTATGTAATAACATTTCAGTCAAATTATAAATCCTGATTTAAAATATAGTAGTGTGTTTTATTACACACAAATATGTCAAGCTTCTTGCACGAAAGATATAAGAAAATGTTTTCTAATAGAAGGAAAAAACATTTTTTTTCCCCGATTTCGGATTTGCAGATCCAAGGTAAACAGTAGAGGAAAATTTTAAGAGGAGAATTATTTCGAAACTCTGATCCTGAAAGACACGTTTAGTTTGTGAGAGAAGTTAAAATTAATAATGTAATTTTGGAGAGAAGTCAACATTATAATTTTCATAACAGACCTCTCCCATAATATTATCTGTAATATTTATTAGCCAATAATGTTATTGTAAAGGATAAGATAAGAAAAAGATGTATTAAAAGAGATTATCAGAAATTTCCTCAAAGAATTGGTATGCATGAACTATCTGTTGCAGATTTTTAAAACAGTGAAAAGACCTTAAAATGGAATCCAATTGCTTTTGAGTTGAAATTTTGATCCCTCGTGGATATTGTACTCAATCTTTCTAATTTTACTTTTGAGAATAAAGCTCTTCTAAAGACGAATCAGATTAAGGGTCCAATTAAACCAGAACTTGTAGACGAGTTGACTTTCTGCTCTCATAAACGTTAATAGAAAATAAATAATTCACAGGAATGACCAAGTGACCTTTCGTTGTGAAACCTGATTATTTACGGTTTTTTCGTTTTCTATTTGCACTAACGACTGCAGGAAGTCACTTGTCTAAGCTGTCTATACAGTTAGTTAAATTTTGCGTGAGTCTGGATGACATGCATGTATCTCAGCTATATTTTATTGTATTATGTGATGATCACATTTCTAATGCTAGAATATTTTATCAGATTCCTGAAGTTAATGCGAATACCGTAAGTTGTGTACGCAAAAGGACCTATTTCACTAACAAGCTCTGTTATTCGATCACACAGAGTCATTTTAACCTAAGCTTTTATTAACATAGAATTATTGAACCTAGCTTAACCTAAAAAGATCAATTTTATCTACGTTACGTAGCGTTCCGATCTCATTCTCAGAAATGTGTACTGCAAAATTATATCTCTCAATTCCTTTCAACTGAACCGCATTCCTCGCATAGGTCTTGTATCAGTGTGTTATGTATGTGCTGTCTATTTTGTTCTTTTTAAATGTCTATTTAGCCAGTGGCATTTGCTCAGCAACCACGTCGTGTGAGAAATAGTCGGCGCCGGCGCGTCGCTCCGGCGATTTCGTGCATTTTTTTGCAAGTGTCGACTCGGATTTCTAAATAATTTAAATACGTGCACGACGGCCGCACCAACGCTCATCGAGCATTTAATTGCTATTCAATGAATTAGGTTTGTGTGCACAGTCGCGTGCTAATCGTACCGTGTGTCGTGCGTCTGCTTTTATTTACGACGTCTTCCACACGATCTCAATCGACGCGATACAGTTTTTTCTAACTAATAAACTTTGTAAATTATCATTGTAATTATAACTTACGGTTCTAGCGACACCGAAACGGAATCCAATTAAAACACAAAACCATGTCACTGTCACAGATGTATTTAGTTTACGGTAGCACTTGATGCGCGACGATTGTACGCGATCAGCTGTGCGTATAGCGGGTGGAGGTGCGTGCGGTCGTTACCGTGGCTCGGGCGCGACTGAACACGGCGCGCGAACCGCTTGCGCTTGCGCCGGTGAAATGATCGTGGACGGGAGTCGTGGAACGAAATCGCGTATTGTTGCAGTTTTATTAAGAACGAGTTGTAAAAGTGCTGCTAATGGTATATGAGTAATTGTGGATGACACCGTGGACCTTGTCGATAACGCTGCGAAAGATAGCGTTATGAAATTGACATAAAGTCTTGCGTAGTTATCGTAAGGTATGGCCTGTCATCCCAACCCCATAATATCACTTTTTATATCAAATGACTCATGTTTGCTTTGTAAATGAAGTTAGTCATAGAACGATGTCGTTTTAACAAAATTAAGTATACATATAAAACGCATTGAAGCAGTATTCAAAGAACAATTTAAGCAACGGAGGAAGCGATCACGCATTTTTGCGCACAAAAATGTAAAAACCTCTAAAAATTGAAAATTGGATCGACGCTTTTTTTAATCATAAGTTAAGAAAAATTCTTGAAAGGAATAGGGAAAAATGCAAAGAAAAAAATAGGAAAATAATACTGCAAAATTATTTTTAGAACAAAAAATGTGATCATAAACATAAATAACAATTAAAATATTCATTATTTACATCAACGAATAGTTAAAAAATAGACTATTCATTTAACTATCAAATCTTACGGCTGATAGGTGGGATGCATACAATTAATGGTTTATACAGTATACCGAGATAGAATCGGACATTAATACCTTAATGTGTTAAAATCAAACTTTATTTCAAATTAAACTTAAAATTCTCGGCATAAAGTTTAATTTTCAGGAGAATAGTTTAGTTAGATATGCTATTGCAAGTAGCGTTGAATTATAATGCGAATTAATCACACACACGTCATTAGCATTTTGCTAAAACGCACTCACTGTGGCTTCAACCGGCCTGTATAAATTATTTACAAGCGAACCTCACGCATAATTGGTGTATACTTGATTTGTATTATTGAAGATATGTTTATGAGAGAAGAAACCCAGCCCAGTAGCGAGACGGTACAGTAAGGATAAGAAATTAAGGAGTATTCAGCCCGGTCAGACTGAGATGGGTGTTTGTGACAATTTCATTTTTACGCGAGTCAGTGCTACGGCGTGGATGGTTTATAGGCAGCTTGATAAATTCCAACAGTAGGTGACCACATACATACCTCCATCAATTTGTGCTGGGCATACATGGTGTAGTTTAATGTAATCTGTCGCACGTCCATTTGTGAGAGAAGACCTTTGTTGGGCCGCCATTGTCCCATGATATTACAGACTGATTATATATCTATAGTAACTAAACAGAAAAAAATAAGCTACGATGAGCCGAACGGAGTTCCGCTAATGTCTTCTCCATTTTGATGCAAAGCATCAAATCCTATAGTCTTTCTTAACCTATAAAGTAAGGAGACAATTTGGCGTCCTTCGAGGCTCTTCGACAGTCGAATTTCTATTTTTCATTCACTTACAGAGCGCACAATGTATTTCAGGACAGGAAAAATTTTCCTTTTTCACAAAATATCCAAACGCCTACGAAAAATTCTCATAAATAAGTCCGTAAATTAACCTCACAATAATAATATACCTAATCATAAACCGTTATCCTTATTACGACTACATAACGACTAATTTAAAAAGTCATTACGACTATTTCTACAATGATACTTTGTAAAAGCGGCTCGTGAGTCACTGGCGTAACGTCCGCGGAGACGATGTTATCTGCAGTTTATGTTGCATACAAAAGACATCAACGCGGACGCATGCGCGTGCGCATAGTTGTAATTTTCACATTATACAACATGAATTGTTGATTTTAGTGCTAGAAAGAATTTTTAATTACGTTTATTTTTCTAAATAATTAAGGAGTAAAATAAGAAATTTTTCTACCTGATTAAAATATCAACTAACAACAAGCACATACTAGAAGACATACAAGAAATATATACGAATATTTGTATACACCTTTTAATATATATTTTGTACAAATAATTTCGGCCGCGTGGTTCCCGGCTTAGAATAGGACCAACCCATCTCATCCCATCGGGTGTCGTACAAGGCGACTAAGGGAAAACTAGGGAATGGGCAGCAGCGTTCCTTTAACACTTCGACGACCAATAACTGCGCTCGCCAACCCGCCTGCCAAGCGTGGCGAGTATGGCAAACACCCCCAATTATGGAAGAAAGTAGAAAAACCAGGCCCCTAGTCCCCGGCGGTCCTGTTCGTCCTGGCCACGGTAGCAGCCATGGTAACGACAGGATAAGGGGTGCTAAGAATCTCCGGCAGAGATTCGGCTACCACCAAAACCGAAAATTGGCCCTGGTGACATACAACGCACGCACATTGAGGACAGATGAGAAGCTAGTTGAGCTGGAAGAAGAGTTAAACAAGTTGCGGTGGAGTATTGTTGGTTTATCGGAGGTCCGAAGAGAGGGCGAGGACACGATAACCTTAAAATCCGGCAACTTGTTTTACTACCGGGAGGGCGAACAGCAGTCCCAAGGTGGTGTCGGATTTATCGTCCACAAGTCACTCATAAACAACGTTGTGTCCATCACTAGTGTGTCGAGCAGGGTAGCGTACCTGATACTCAGAATATCCAAAAGATATTCGCTGAAGGTCATACAGGTCTACGCACCGACCTCGGCATACTCAGATGATGACGTCGAAGTTATGTATGAGGACATTAGTAGAGCCATACATACTTCCAAAACACACTTTACAGTGGTTATGGGTGACTTCAATGCGCGGCTGGGCAAACGGGGCGATGATGAGTTGAGAGTGGGGCAATTTGGATATGGGCAGCGCAACCCCAGGGGTCAGAGGCTGGCCGAATTTCTGGAGAAAGAGGGACTCTTTATGATGAACTCTTTCTTCCAGAAGCCGCCTCATAGGAAATGGACCTGGATGAGCCCTGATGGTTCCACAAAAAATGAGATAGACTTCATCATGAGCACCAAGCGACAAATATTTAATGATGTCTCCGTGATTCATAGGGTAAAAACCGGCAGTGATCACCGAATGGTCAGAGGCACATTAAATATTAATGTCAAAATGGAAAGATCGCGTCTGATGAAGTCTACGCTCCGACCTACTCATGCATATATCCAAAACCCCGAGAACTTTCAACTCGAATTGTCAAACCGCTTCGAATTGCTAGACAGCAGCGCATCAGTGGACGAAATCAACAACAGGCTGGTAGAGACTGTTCATACGGTCGGGTCCAAGTATTTTAAGACCCACCGTAAAAATAGGCCTCAAAAACTATCTGACTACACCCGAAACCTCATGGCTGAGCGACGTTCCATGACGCTCCAAACCTCCGATGATGCTAAGTCCTATAGGCAGCTTAATGGACAGATATTGAAGTCCTTGCGACACGACTTACGGTCCTTCAATGCAAGGCGTATTGAGGAGACCATAGAGCAGAACAAGGGCTCTAAAGTGTTCGCAAGAGACGCGTCTATTGGGCAGAGCCAGTTGACGAAGCTGAAGACGGAGGACGGAAACGTAACGTCAAATAGGTCAGAGGTGCTCAGGGAGATAGAGAGGTTCTATGGACAGTTATATACCTCAGTAGCTAAACCTGTTGTTGACTTGGTAAAAGACCCAAGAGCCAAGCTAACCCGACACTACACTGAAGATATCCCGGACATCAGCCTGTGCGAGATTAGGATGGCTCTCAAACAACTAAAAAACAACAAAGCGCCGGGTGAAGACGGAATTACTGCAGAACTTCTGAAGGCGGGCGGATCGCCGGTACTTAAAGTGCTTCAGAGGCTATTTAAGTCCGTCTTGCTTGAAGGGAAAACGCCGGAAGCATGGAACAGGGGTGTGGTGGTGCTGTTTTTCAAGAAAGGTGATAACACCTTATTGAAGAACTATAGGCCCATCACACTGCTGAGCCATGTTTATAAGTTGTTTTCGAGAGTCATTACGAATCGTCTCGAACGAAGGCTTGATGACTTCCAGCCTCCCGAACAAGCCGGTTTCCGGAAAGGTTTTAGTACCATAGACCACATACATACGCTGCGGCAGGTTATACAGAAGACTGAGGAGTATAATCGGCCACTATGCTTGGCGTTTGTGGACTATGAGAAAGCCTTTGATTCGATCGAGACTTGGGCGGTTCTTAGATCTCTCCAGCGATGCCGCATTGACTATAGGTACATCGAAGTGTTGAAGTGCTTGTATAATAACGCCACCATGTCAGTCCGAGTACAGGGGCAGTGCACGAAGGTGATCCCCATAAAAAGAGGAGTAAGACAGGGAGACGTCATTTCTCCGAAACTGTTTACGGCCACCTTAGAGGACGCCTTCAAGCTCTTGGAATGGCAAGGACTTGGCATCAACATCAATGGCGAATACATCACTCACCTTCGATTTGCCGACGACATTGTGGTCATGGCGGAGTCGCTGGAAGATCTAGGACGAATGCTCGGTGACCTCAATAGAGTATCCCAACAAGTGGGTCTTAAAATGAATATGGACAAAACAAAAATAATGTCTAACGTCCATGTCGTACCCACCGCACTCACCGTTGGGAACTCTACTCTTGAAGTTGTCGACGAATACATTTACCTGGGACAGGCAGTCCGGTTAGGTAGGTCCAACTTTGAGAGAGAGGTCAATCGACGAATCCAACTCGGCTGGGCAGCGTTCGGGAAACTGCGCAACATCTTCTCATCCAAAATACCTCAGTGCCTAAAGACTAAAGTGTTTAGTCAATGTGTGTTACCAGTGATGACATATGGATCAGAGATGTGGTCTCTTACAATAGGTCTCATAAAAAAGCTCAAGGTTGCTCAGCGAGCTATGGAAAGAGCTATGCTCGGCGTTTCTCTACGTGATCGAATCAGGAATGAGGAGATTCGTAGAAGAACCAAGGTCACCGACATAGCCCTCAGGATTAGCATGCTGAAGTGGCAATGGGCTGGCCACATAGCGCGAAGATCGGACGGGCGTTGGGGCAGAAAGATTCTAGAGTGGAGACCACGTATTGGCAAGCGCAGCGTAGGACGACCGCCTGCCAGATGGACCGACCATCTTGTGAAAATCGCAGGAAATCGTTGGATGCAGGTGGCATCGGACCGGTTACGCTGGAAAGCGATTGGGGAGGCCTATGTTCAGCAGTGGACAAGTATAGGCTGAAATGATGATGATGATGATGAATAATTTATACTATTTATCTGAAGTCCGTATGGCTCAGGAAAGAGGGGCATTCGCTGATCCGCAGAACTGACGGCCAGCCTCTAGTAATGAAGGGTCACTTGAAGAGATGACACGGGAAAAGTATATGATCAAAATTGAAATAGAAAAAACAATAATTTTGGAACACTTTTATGTGAGAAAATATATTTATTTCCTCAAGTTTTTTGAAGCTCGTAATGCTACATTACGAATACAACCACCTCGAATAGTTCTTTCTGAAGCCTAAAGATAGTATTCAAACAAACAAAACAGCCTCATAGCGGTTACTAAAACTAACTAAATACACATATTACGTTCTCAAATCGAAGTCACAATATCCACACTAGACTCACGACAACCCACAACTGCACAATCTAAATCCAAAGAAAGTTAACATTAAAGTGCAGACCAGTCCGCGCTTCTTATCCGAGCGCACCTGTGAAACGCTCAAACTCCTATAAATAACACTGAACCACTTCTCTAGATATCGAATGGTTATTATACAGTAAATCAATCGAGACTTTCATGAATAGTACGTCACAAATCACGAGGATGCCACAACTAGCGAGAGATGTAAGCCTGTCAAGTTTAGACTAGGGTTGTCTTCAAGAGATCAATTTTTTTGACGGACTTTTGAATGTGACGCACGATTTAGCGCAGTGGTTAAGAGGTTAAGCCGCTCCGCCCAATGTGTCTAATAGTCGCGGGTTCGATTCCTGCACGGGACAAATCTTTGTGTGATCCACAATTATTTGTTTCGGTCTGGGTATTTGTGTATGCGTATTTTCATGTTTGTTAACGCACCCACGATACAGGAATAAATTCATGTATGGGGCTACGTTTAAAAAAATGAAAAAGAAAGAATTTGACTGGCAATGGTTAGATTTAGATATAGTTTGCAGACTCTGTCACACAAGTTAAACTCAGTTTATTGTTACATAGTACCATATATACCGATTGTTGTTTAGTACTCTCGCGGACTTTATAAAATACACAATAGACGGAGTACTTAATAATCCTACTGACTGCCTAAGGAGGCAGTCAGTAGGATTATTAAGTACCCATTATTAAGTACCAAGGGGTCTAGTGGCAAAAGCGGCAATGGCAATAGGCGAGCCTATTACTGGGACCTAACATCGTTGGCGAAACGTGGGTGTGCTCAGTTTGCCACCCTCGCTTGGGGAATATAGGCGTGACAGTGTTTTTTTTGTATAAATGTGAAAGTTTGTATGTCTGGATGTTTGTTACACACTGGTAGTTAATTACTTGAATTGCCACAAAGGATACTTTTTATCCCGGAAATAATGTAGGTTCCTGTCTAAAGTCAATACGGACGAGGTCGCGGACAGGAACCAGTAAAAAATAAATGTCAAGCCTATCTAATCTCTAATATAAAAATCACGCGAATGAAGTCGTGTGAAAAAACTAGTTAGACATAACATAAAACTAGATATGTTTATGTTTAGTCCATATTTTTACTAATACTCATGTCACATTCAATCAGAATAACCTAAGTTGAAGCAGAGAATAACCACGTGATACACGTGTACATATTGTATGCTTTTCTTGTCCCACGCATGCACCTACATCCAGTGCGAAACATACGTTTATGAGTCACACAAAGAATTGTCCCACGCAGGAATCGAACCTGTCACTATAAGCACTCGACTACACACTCACTATAAACACTATAACGACTCTAAATCACTACACTAAGTCATCTTCGTCGTTTGCGTACAGTCTCTTGCACTAAGACGTGTCCTCTTTATCATCAGCTTAAAGTCGTCTAATGGAGAAGAGAGAATCACCACGACTACTGAAATTGACTGTACATGATATCTTAAGAGGTATACCTATCTATCTATATCCTCACGCCAGATCCCTTCTTTCCTTACATACCTCTCTAGCTTCCTCTACTCACATAGTTAAGACTCGGTCAATTTGGTCATGGTAAGATAGTCTATGTCTTCCCCGGTACCTACATCCTTCCTCTTTCGAATTTTATATCTGTTTTGTCATTCTTTTTTTCTGATATTCTTTCTATACGCCCGAACCAACGGAGCATACCCTTTCTCATTCTTTACACCGATACTATCTTTCATACCAACTCGCTTTCTTACTACGCTGTTGCGTATACGGTGGGTCAGCTTCAAAAGGTATACCTTTTATAATTTTCAAATGATGCCACAGTATTTAATTTCAGAAAGATGGACAGATGAGTAACTCAAAACTGATTTAACTATAAACTTGAAAACTCAGACGCAGACTCGTGGTCACACCATTTTATCACACTGCCATAATCATCTATAAATCTTTAATAAAATATATACACCGTCACACCTTTATTCCCTCTACGAGAGTGGCAGAGATGTGCTGTAAACACCCACTTTTCGCCGGCGATGTTAGGTCCCAGGTATATAATAGAGGGCGAGCTTTTATTCTGGTCAAAATTCCAGACTTATTCAGGAAAATGTACAATAGTGAAACTACATTTTGACCGACCTAGGATTTGAATCCAGGACCTCATGGTCGCTACACGCATTATGCACCAACGATATAGTCCTCCTAGACCAGCGTAATAGACAGCAATAAAATGAAGTTGTTGGATATGTATAAACTATTATTCTAGTAGCTTTTTTAAAACAAGATTGCAAAGATAAGATACTCGGTGCAGGGCCGGCCCTGCGTGCGAGTGAAAGTGATAGCGTCTATTAGCTGCATCTCTTCGCCCGCGCCGCTGCGCCCGCGCCGCCCGATTGGGAAAGCCGCCTGTCAAATTTACATGTCACACCGGCCGCTGTACAGACCGAAGTGTAAGGTTAATGTCTTAAGTATAAAATACTTTACTAGAAATAAACGGACTATTATCACCGAAATGGTATTGGAAGAATTCAAAAGTAGCAGTTTCCAAAAACGGTTAATGTTTAAAATGAGAACTTTCTCAGAAAACATTTCTAACTACCAATATAAAAACAACGGTACGCCTCTATTCCCCAAGGGGGGTGGTAGAGCTGTAACAGGTATACTTATATATTACCGACTATGTTCGATCTCAATATAATAGGGATGAGTCTACTGAAATTACACTAGGCATAATTATAGTCCCTGGATGGCTAAATTTTTTTTTAAATCACGCTTTGTCCAACCTAAGATTCAAACTCAGGATCTCTTAATTAATAGATGTACTATGCGCCACTGGAGTAATGGTGTTAATTCCATAATCGACAATTATAAAACTAATTACTCAATTTTGGGACGGTACCTAGAGAGCAACTTTGCTTTGTACTCGTATACGACCAGAGAGATAAGAAAATGTGTGGATAATCTATCTACTCAGGCCAGATCCCTTACGAGGTAAATACAGAGAACAAAGTTACAACACCTCCTTTCCTGAAAATAACTTAATTTAAATCTGCTTATTTCAAGTTCGGTCTAAATGCCGTCCATTTTACTGCTCTGCGCGTAATAAAAAAAGAAATAATTGGTGACGGTTTGTACGTCGCCGTAAATCTGGCGGGTTTTATCTTCGCGCCATCTCCGCTCACCCTTTATGGGCTGTTGATGAGTTAACAACGGCACATACATGTGTACCTCTAAGTTAAGGTATAGCTTGAAAACAGCGAGCTAACTTTGCACTAAGAGTAACTGACTATCGCAGATAAGGTCTAGAAACCTAAAGGTGCGAGCTAGGATTTGAATTATAGATTTCTTAAATACAAGTCGAGCAGTCTACTACTAGGCTATAGGGTATCAATGCGTTTTGCAGCACTGAATTATACCAGTGTCGTGGTTGCGTTTACAAATAAATTTCACATGAACAAAAACAAATATCTGTAGGTCAAACAGAGATTTATCTCATGCGGCAATCTGTCCCACTATTACTCGTTTCGATCGAGCTAGGTCAACAATCAGACCATAACCAAGTTGTCATTTACTTACGGAGCCATTGCTAGCAACTACTCTTTTTTGTTACTGTTCTCTTTCCGCAATCAATAGTGCCTTCTGATGAGGTGACTTTTCATAGTAAAACATTAGCCCCGTACATTTTTCCATTTTCTGTTAGCGTAAATGACTGTAGAAAAGAGACTTGCTCGCGACCGTAGGATTTACTTTTGATCCGAGACGCCTTACGAGGAGACATTACTATGTCAGCGAATCACATCTTTAGATCAACAAGCTGGTCAACCGCTGACCAGTTCTCAAAAATAACAAAAATTAAAAAACGGAACAGTTAAGTCATAATTAATAATGTGTACTGGCTGAACCATAAGCTATGGCTAAAGACCGTAACATTTGTAGCTGTCTCAATAAATCGCGCGTTAATCTGTGCAGGCGTGTTAAAGGTGAATTTTCTTTTTTCTTACATGTAAAGATTTAAAATGGCAATAAAAGTTGGTATAGGTACTGTTTTATTGCTCAATTATCGCAGAGAAAACTTAGCGCGAAATTCTTAACTGAAAATTACAATTCAACACTTTCAATCGAAGGTGTGCTCTAAGGGAAACATTATCATCAGCCAAAAAAGTCCTCCTAAAAGACTGCTAGCTTTCAACTGGCTTTTAGTTTAGCCGCATCCAACATTTCCCGCAAACTTTACCAAGATTTTGGGAACGTGGTCGCCACTAGACAACTTTTCTGCCCCAAGGGCTGTAAAAAAATTATCAATAATAATACTCGTAATAATAATAACTTTTATTGATATCAAAAGAAGATGTACAGTTGCTTCATTGTACGTATAAATAAAACCACACAGTATCTTAAATTTAAAGCAAATTAATGTGAATATGAGGTTGAACTGGTGGAAATAACAACAGGTGTTATATCTCAGACCAGAGAGCTTTTACTAACCTAGGAGACGAAACAGAGATAAAATGACAAGATATATAGCAAACCATTTCGTTAACGTAACAATCAATAATTATAATTAAATCTAAAGCTTGTTTGTATATGTGTCAGTGAGTGAGTGAATGTGAGAGAATGTGTGAGAATTTGGAAAATTTAATATGCATTGAATACTTAACTCGGCGTTTCTCTACGCGATCGAATCAGGAATGAGGAGATTCGTAGAAGAAGCAAGGTCACCGACATAGCCGTTAAGAGTTAGCGCGTAGATCGGACGGGCGTTGGGCAGAAAGATTCTAGAGTGGAGATCACGTATTGGCAAGCGCAGCGTGGGACGACCGCCTGCCAGATGGACCGACGATCTTGTGAAAATCGCAGGAAGTCGTTGGATGCAGGTGGCATCGGACCGGTTACGCTGGAAAGCGATTGGGGAGGCCTATGTTCAGCAGTGGACAAGTATAGGCTGAGATGATAATGATGAATACTTAAACTTGACTTTTAATTTTTGATATAAGATTAGTCATTAATAAAGGTTCTTGAGTGGCGACCACTTTACCGAAAGACGTGGAGTCGTCTGGCCCCCCACAAGATGATGATGATGACCGACAGATTAAAACTGGATGCGTACAGCCTAAATCCGATCAACGTGGTGATCTTTGGGGAGGGTTTTCTTCCGCAGCAAGTTTGTCTTTCGGTTGCTGCTAATGATTTGACGCCCATCACTCAAACCTACTGAAACTTGATTTCATCATTGCCTTTTTGATAGCAATTTTGCATAAAATAATACTATTATTGATGAACGCAACTACTGTAGATATTTTTATTACGAACTCATTATCCACCACTGATTGCGAACAAACGTGTGCAGTGTTGTACAAACAAGCTAATTACCTATAAATACACAGCCCGTATACTACTATAGTGGAATAACACAGTTGTCCAGGGATTAAATGCATAAAAGCAACGATATCTTCTTAATTTTAAGCCAAACTAAACAATGCCATGCCTATTTTTCAGAAATAGCAGTGGCAAAAGGATACAGTGTACACTACAAAGGAAATTACAATAGTCAATTTTTGTACTCCTAGATCAGTCCTTCACAAAAAAACGGCGTAAAATATCTTACATTCTATTTTTGTCTTTTAAAATAAAATGTGTGTGGCTTCCCACTTAGATCACACAGACACCAGATTGTAAGAAGTAATTTGAATATCTCTTCAATACTGTTTAATATATATACAAGGTGTAACATAATAAACGCAAGACCTGAAAGTAGTTTTTTTCTAAATCGGTAACTGATCTGATTCCAACAATTTTTCATGTATTTTTTTTAATTTGCAAAAAATGCTTTTACTCCTTCAGTTCGCTATAAAAAATTAAATTTATTCTTGACTCATAGCAAGAAGAAGATTCCAAATTTAGTCCTAAAGCGTATTTCTCAAAACGCACACATACACGTACATTTTTTGCAAATTTAAAAAAAAATGTAAGGTACATTAAAAATAGTTGGAATCAATTCCGTTATCGATTTAGAACAAACTACTTTCAGGTCTTGCGTTTATTATGTTACACCTTGTATAATTATTGTATTATATATAAGTATATATATAAGTATTGTATAATTATTTTTTTTCAATCGACGGAAATACATGAGAAGATGCATGAACGTACATGAAGCGAAAGAGGTGTGTTAAATTCGTAGTTTATTGACGAACTGTAATCTCTACCCCAGTGGAGTAAAGGCGTGAGTGTATGCATGTACACAAGGTGTAACATAATTAATACAAGACCTGTTGTTTAACCCTAAAAAAATGTGCTACTCTTTCTGTTCGCTGTATTAAACTATCTATCCATCTATCTATCTATAACCTCACGCCAGATCCCTTGCGGGGTAGGCAGAGAGTACAGAGTTCCAACAGGTTCTTTCCTTACATACCTCTCTGGCTTCCTCGACTCTCATAGTTCGTCTCATACACGCTCGCCGGCTACGGAGACTCTTGACTTTTCCATCAGATAAGACTCGGTTTATTTGGTCGTGGTAAGATAGTCTAGGTCTTCCCCGGTACCTGCATCCTTCCACTTTCACATTGTATATCTGTTTTGTCATTCTTTCCTCTGGCATTCTTTCTATATGCCCGAACCAACGGAGCATGCCCATGTATTAAACTAAATTTAATAATTATTCAAAGCATTACGGCAATTTTAAATGTATTACACACTTTAATTCGCATGCAAAGTTAATTAATTATTGAATATTATGGTTAATTTAGGTATCAAAGAGCTAAAAAAAATGGTAGAAAACTCCGTAAAATTGGAAGTTTGATTTTCTCATTGAATTTGTAAAGCAATAATCTAATTGGGGTGTCTGAGGTCTTGTATATTTTTTAACGTAACCCCACACTATTAATTATTCTTGTACCGTACCGTGTTTGTAAGCGTACCCATGAGGATACGCTTACAAACATGAAATTCCCATACACCCAGACCGAAACATACATATGTGGGTCCCTCAACCACTGGAGCAAGTGACCGTTGATGACTATCAACGGTCACACATCTAACAAGTTATACGTTATGTTAAGCACCTGCCATAACAACAGATTTGATAGACCTCAAATCTTCGTGAAAGAACACCGATTCCTAACAAGTATGTTTCGCGAAGCTATTGAAATTATAGAACATCCTAATTTCCATAGAGAAGATGCCTTAATGTTCCTATCGACTTGGGATCCGGTTATTGATATGATTGAATTCAAAACCAATAACACTGCAAGACCTCAAGACACCATGAGCTCATTCTGAATATATCGGACCAACAAGAATAATTAAGAAGTTTGAGAGTACCCCGGAATAATTATACCTTTTGGATTTCTAACACCTTCTCGTCACCATGGGTCATACAAAGCAATTGAAAAGTTTGGATAGCTGTTATATGGCAGTGAGAGTTGGGTATGTAAGAAGGAGAACGAAAGCAGGCTAAATGCGGTCGAAATGCGATCTCTGCGGAAGATGTGCGGAGTCACGCTGACCGACCGTATTCGCAACAGCGTAGTAAGAAAGCGAGTAGGTATGAAAGATAGTATCGGTGTAAAGATGAGAAAGGGTATGCTCGGTTAGTTCGGGCATATAGAAAGAATGCCAGAAGAAAGAATGACAAAACAGATATACAATGCGAAAGTGGAAGGATGTAGGTGCCGGGGAAGACCTAGACTATCTTACCATGACCAAATAGACCGTGTCTTAGCTGAAGGGCAAGTCAAGAGTCTCCGTAACCGGCGAGTGTGTATGAGACGAACTATGAGAGTGGAGGAAGCCAGAGAGGTATGTAAGGAAAGAACCTGTTGGAACTCTGTACTCTCTGCCTACCCCGCGAGGGAGCTGGCGCGATGATATAGGTAGGTAGGAAAAGTTTGGAACCTAAAAATCAAAAATAAATCAAGTTGTCATCAACGGTCCCACATCTAACAAGTTATACGTAATGTGAAGAGCGGCGACATAATTATGCTGTGGTTTAATTAACGTCGCTGCGTCCACAAAACCGCTGCCAAGAACCGCTACAATGTGGCGCATTCCTGCTAACTAGACCTTCGAAAACTATTCCGACTGCCTAACCCTATTTGCTTTTTACTTGCAGAGGAAATTTTCAGAAGATTCTTAGTCCTTTGTGGGAAAGACTGAGTTATGTGGAACATTTATTCTACTCACCTAAATCCTGCTGTGCCCTTTACTTTCTTTGGGTGAAGGAAATCCTTAATAGGATATCCAACAAACGTATACAATACTTTACAATAACCTGTTATAGTTAGAATTGCCCGCTTCACAAATTTGCCGATTTATAAACCGGGTTGTTAAAAGGTTAAGTGTCCATAAGTTCGATTTCCATATAAACTTAATATTATAAAGAGGAAAGATTAGTATTTCTGTATGTATGTAACGAATAAACTCAAAAATTTCAGGGCCTTTTTCAAAAATTCTTTCACCATTAGAAGGCTACATTATCCCTGAGTAACATAAACTATGTTTAAAAAATAAATATCCACCCGTGTGAAGCCTACCGGCTTCGCACGGGCCGCTAGTATAAAATAAAACGCAAATAATATAGTCTTTCCAAAATATATCGTGATATGAACGTTACAGGAAAAGCCGTATAGTTTATTATATAGTGAGTACCATGCAACAAAAATCTCATCGTTGCTCTATCTGAAACTTCTTTTTTAATTACCTATTTTATCCAACTGTTGGGCAAAGGTCTCATCCATGACTCTCCACTAATCACAATCTTAACGTCTAAATAAACGTCTTAATAATAAATAATAATAATATTAGCCCTGTTAAGAAACTGTCCCATTGTTGGGCACGGACCTCTCAAACTCATAGGGTTTAGGCCATAGTCCACTACGCTGGCCCAGTGCGGGTGGGTGAAGTTCACACTCCTTTGAGAAACTTTTAGGCATGCAGGTTTCCTCACGAAGTTTTCCTTCACCGTTCAAGCAAGTGATAGTTAATTTATACTACGCACATGTTTTTCGAAAAGACAGAGGTGCGTGGGTTTGAACCCCAGACCCATGACTTTGCAGTCGATCGGTCTAACCACTAGGCTATCACTGCTTCATGTTCATTCAACATTACTTTTCATAAACGTCTAAGTCACCGCGATATCTTTTTCTGGGTCTGCTCCTGCGTCTTTGTCTGGCTGGTGGCCATTCGGTGGTAATTTTAACCCACCTATCGGAGCTTAATATGTTGAAATGATCCTTCTACCCTCGCTGCAGCTTGGCAGTCTTATAGCTACGTCTAAAATGCCATTTTTGGAAAGCAGTATGATGTTGCAAACTCGATCTGAGACCTAACGAATAATATATTTTTCTGGCTTACACCGTAACTTCCTTAACTTAAGCTTACTAACGTTGACTAGATAATTTCCTAGAAATTATATTATAGTCATTGTTATTATATGTAGTGGTACGTTTTAGCTACGTTATTAACCTAATTACCTTGTTAGCTAAATATTTCAGCGCTACTGGCTGCGCCGTCGGGATGGCGGCCACGAAGACAGCGGTGAGGTATTGCCGACCTAGATGCTGCTCGTTCTTTGAATACTTCAAAAGCTTTGGGATGGAGCTTAAGTGTGAGCGGGTTTGTCGATAAAACAGCAGTGGATAATGTACGCCTTATATGATTGCCGCAAGTTGTTCGTGATATTATTAGTGTTATCGTCATTCTTAAAGCACCTTTATTCATATAATACTGTTTCTAAAACTTAATATATACTTCTTGCAGCCATACAGGTCCCCACTATACTTTTCTTTATTAATAAGTTATAATCATTCACCTATTGGAACTCTGTACTCCTTGCCTATGGGCAATAAGGGATCAGGCGTGAAGCTATGCAGAGATAGTTTCACCAAGCATAATCCTCGTATAGGAATTGCTAAATTCGGAGGTATGACCCGTGATTTGATCTTAAGACATTATGCTAGAACTGCCTCTTAGTCTGACAATATTAATTAATAAAGTTAAATATTTAATTTGACTGTTAATGCTGTTAAGTAAAAATGATATAAATAGAAATAAATATTCAACACCAAGGATGCTTTATCACGACGATTGGACGCAAATTGGCATACCTGCGTAAACGCTATATTCTTTCCGTTGACAATGAGACCTCGCTCTACACTAACACACTGATACCTAGAGTCGACTTAGGATTGGAAAGCGGGAATTATTGTTAAATTATTAATAGGAGCCAGGAAGCATTCCGCGCGGGCCTCTCACAGTGTTTGATGGAAGTGGCGATAATAGAGGTACGCTTTAGGAACATTATGTACTTCATAGAGCGAAGCGACTACCTACCGCATATTGATTTCTTAGATTTACGCGAATATTACCTATAAAATAAAACTAGTTTTCGAATTTTATCGCGGGTAAAAGAACACATAGCTCAGCTAAAACACCATCGCTAAAAGAAGTCTGCAGTCTGTAACCATGGTAGGACATGTAAGACGGCACCTTCCATAACGCCAGATTTGACCTCGAATCCTCGTGAAAGAACACCGATTCCTAACAGGGATGGTTCGCGAAGCTATTGAAATTATACAACATCCTCATTTCGATAGAGAAGATGCCTGGGTGCTTCCATTGACTTGGGGTAATTAATATAATTAAATTCAAAACCAAATATAACACAGCAAGACCTTAAACCGTGATCTCATTCTGAGTCTACTCTCAGAGGGACTCTAGATCGGACCAACAAAAATAATTAAGTAGTTTGAGGGTACCCCGGAATAACTGTCTTAATAACCTTTCGGATTTCTAACACCTTTCCGTCACCAGAGGTGATGCAAAGCACTTGAAAGTTTGGGAACTTTAAAATCAAAAAATAAACCGGGACAAAATCCGAAAAACACTTTTATTTCATCCAATCTTCTAAAATAAATATGACATTATAACAAACATTAAAGGGCAAAACTAAGACAACTATTTTTTTTAAGTTACTATAATTACATAATTTAATCGAAGGACTAAACCGGAATTCCAACATACAATTTTATTAAATTAAAGATAATATCTAATATATATCACTTAATTACTGTATAACAGAAAACTGTTTAAATGCTAATCAAGTCGACAGCGTATTACCAACAAGATTGACCAGTGGTTCTCAGATAAGTGGACAATGGAATAATAGATTGAAATTAATGCAGACATATAGATCCTGGCTTACAAGAGTTACAGTAGTGGCGTATTAAAAATATAAGATATGCAGATTGATTGAGAGCGCTCGTGTGAATATAAATTTACGAGGTCCAGTGTTTAAATCTCCCCATACCTCCAGGTTTTTCAAAACCTATGGGATTGCTAATAATGGATAAAAACATTCTTTGGAAACCTCTTATGTCCGAGTGAATAAAAAAATACATGTGATGATGTGTCTCTTACACATCATTTCACATAATGATAACGTGTTTAAATATAAACAGCAAAAATTATTATCGGTCTAAAAATTCATAAAGTAGATTTCTCAAAACATGTTTGAGAGCCGGAGACTCGGACGAGTATTACCGTCAGACACTTCATGATGGTGCATTACTATTAGACATCTCTATTAACAGGCCCTTCAACTGCACTTAAGACTCCATAAGACTACATAACAGCCTACCGTAAAATATAAAACGCAAGCATTTCCTTAAGTTGTAATAGAATTAGCATATCATACTGTTTAGCATCAATAGTGACGTAACAAGTTGCTTGCTGTTTTACTTAAACCGAAGTCTGATTACTAATCAAATCACTTATTGGTGTGATTTTTGCTAATACAAATGATCTACCTAATCCACGTTACCCCATCACCAGATCTTTCAGCATACCAGAACGCCAATTCTCGTATTTCATTGACACTTGAGACTGAATCTTGACTGAATTGAGATTTAATTATGAATTGACTTAAATTTGATAATCTGCTCCTCTAAAGTATCGATCCGATTTCAGTATCATCTCAGTCTTATTTCGATAAAACGTCAAGTTGTTTAATTTAAAATATATCGTTAATAATTTGTTGACCAAATGTTAATCTCAGCTGCCACAGTCTAAATATAAAATAATCTTAAATTTGACGTTGTTTTGTATAATTAGTTATTTGTCAGTGTCAGTCCACTGCTGGACGTAGGCCTCTCCCATGGCACGCCACTGAGCTCTTCAGCTCTCCTCCTCCAATCCCTGCCCGCTGTCTTACGAATATAGTCGGCCTTATATATACCTTATATTGTTGTTCATGTCAGTTCAAAATTTCATCGGAATACCGTTCCCATTTAGTTCAACTTTCGGTCCGATCTCGATTCGGTCGATGTCGATATTTTAGGAGAATACCATTTGTGAGATTTATGACATTGATATAAGACCGAGACTGCATTTTGAACACTATTAATTACGAGAATTGGGCTTCAGCTGTAAGAAGTAATGTCGAACTAAATTCACCCATCGTGCGAGCTTGTTATGAATACAATCTGTTAAATGGTAAACTCAGTAATCTAGGTATCTTTCACGATTCTTTATTCAACTCTCAAAACTAAAATACTGAAATGCTTCGCATAATTTATACATTGCTAAATGTATACATATTTAAACTGTTTATATTTAATTATTAAAATTCCTAATTTTACCATCGTCTCTCTGTGTTTCTGTTGATTTGTGATGACTGTAAATACCTGTTACAGGTATACATATAAGATCTGTACTATAATGTTATATATACTTCATAATATGTTGTATATGTATACTGTTAGCTTGTCTCTAAATAAATAAAGAAATTAATCTAATTACTTCTTGGTGTGATTTTTGCTGGTACAAATCTTATCTTAAAAAGTTATGTGTTGTTCAAAAACCTTGCAAGAAAACAATACTGAATATTTTTATATAAAAAAATCGATGTGCGTGTGTTCGTAATTCTTTTCCTGCTATACGGTCTGACCGATTTCGAGTAGCGAGTAATGGTAGGTGCCTATTTCCAGCAGTGGACTCCTATCGGCAGATATATGATGATAATGCTTAGATCATAAAAAATAATTTAAAAAGACATGCCTTTCACTGCCTCGTTGGTCTAGTGGCAAAGCACGTCGCCTTGTGATCACGAGGTCCCGGGTTCAAATCCTACAAATGTAGCTTTTCTAACGAAACATTCCTAGTATGAGTCCGGAGTCTAGAATTGTGCCCGGTATATGGCAATAGGCTCGCCCCCTATTACATGGGACCTAACATCGTCGGCGAAACGTGGGTGTACCCATTACACCTCTGCTACCCCGCTTGGGGAATATAGGCGTGACGGTGCGTGTAAAAAGACATTTTAGCACAAGTTGAGGAGTTCCTATGGACACCTTCCAACTCCAGCATTAGACCAGCACAGTGGTACCATATTATTGCATTGTCACCGAATTTACATATGTATGCCAAATTTCAGCTCAATCGGATACCCGCAAGTGCTTGAAATATTACAGACAGACAGACATACGAACAATGCAAGTTAAATAAAAGCTTGTAAAAACTTATGAATTTGATGCGAAACAAAACTGTCCAAGTAATTTAAGTAACTAAGAATTTTAAGCAAATTCTGTCGCTGACCGTACCAGAGGGATCCCTGCCAAAATCAATAGATGTTAATAGTCTTATCTCCCCAACGACTCGGTGCTCGCAATCCGTCTCAACTATATAATTGATATCGTTAATAACGATTCAAAATCGATAACCTTATATTAATCGAGTTATAAAATAATATAGGACGGACTGCCTCGTTAGTCTAGTGGCAAAGGGTATCGCTTTGTAATCACGAGGTCTTGGTTTCAAATTGTAGGTCAGCCCATTTTAGTTTTTAACCTGCGAATAAATAACTAAAAGCAATAATTACCTAAGGATTTAACGTTTTATTTGTAGATATAATTTATGGGATCGAGAATTCGAATCGGCAAAGGTTTGGTCTAGCGGTCAGAGCGTAGAAAGCCTCACTCACTTGATCGAGTAGATGTGGTTCCATTTCCGCACAGGACATTTTTTTGTGTAATCCAGAAATGTTTGTTTCAACGGGGAAGCCTTTGTCTACCAGGAGGAAAAGCAACAGGTTACTACGAAAAAAATCACGGTATCAAATTAGCGATCTTGGTAAAAATAATTCGACGATACAATATGGAGAGACGACATGCGACAATGATACAGTTGTAAACGTACCGTTATAATTCATTGTTATCTTCTCACTACACGCATCATACCCCATGTATTTCTAACTCTCTACGAGTATTTAGCTAGTTGCGATAAGCGGTGCGTTTTCGAATAGGGTTTTCAGACACGAAAATACAAAGCCTAGTTTATCTCTTCATTTGGCACTCAAAACTAAATAGTTATTTTAATAGCAAAAACTTTAAAACCGGTACTACGTTTTGAGTGCATAGTCACATAGCATTTCTTTTCGTTTTTCTTTTTTTTTGCAAAACCTAGTCCCACACTAGGATTTATTCCTGTGTCGTGGGTGCGTTTACAAACATGAAAATTTACAAACACAAATACTCAGACCGGAACAAATAATTGTGGATCACACAAAGATTTGTCCCGTGCGATAATCGAACCCGCGACTGTTAGACACACTGGGCGGAGCAGCTCAAGCTCTTAACCACTGCGCTAAATCGTCCGTCGCCGCTTTTATAATAAGAGAATCTGTTACGTATTTTAAAATCTACTTCCTAATAATATTATAAACTACTTTCTGCCCGCGACTTCTCCTACGTTGACTTTAGACAGGAACCTTACATTTTCCGGGATAAAAGGTATCCCAGGTAATCCAGAGGTAATATACTATCTGTGCTCCAAATTTCGCCTAATTCCGTTTAGCCGTTTATGCGTGACACATCCAAACATATAAACATACAACCTTTCACATCCTACTAATATTATAAATGTAAAAGTAGAAGATATTTTTCATCCCGAAATAATATAAGGTTTCTGTCAAAGTCAAGGCGGCGAAGTCGCCGGCAGAAACTAGTTGTTTATAAATTAAGTAATAAGTTATATAAATAAACAGCGACACGCCTATATTCCCCAAGCGGAGGTAGCAGAGACTTTTGTGATACTATGTACTTACACACAATTTTCGTCAATGATGTTAGGTCTCACTGCAATATTTCGAGCACAATCCAAAACTCCGGACTAATACAATTTTTCCCATTGTCCGACTCAGGATATTGCTATCGCTACGCCCATTATTTGCTACTAGATTAGGATTATTTTTGTTAAAAAATTAAAGAGATTTACCAAACCATAATCAGTCGTATAGTCAATTCGTTATTAGGGTTTACACTAGAAAAAGCTTAATAAAAGCAACAACAATCCCTCGTATACTCAATTCAGTATTAAGATTTACACAGAATAAAAGCTTATCAAAAGATACGACCAATTTTTACGCAAACGTTGGACACGTAGCAACCCTGTTCTCGAGTCTCGTCACGCGGCCACGAGAACCGAGACCGAGCTTAATTGCAGGTAATCGAGAACACTATCTAGATTCTTTCGTTGCTTGTTAGTGTTAGGCTCGGCGAGATAGCATCGAGACTTATTTCATGACTAGGTTTAGCTCCCGACTCTGAGTGCGTTGTTTTAGTATTGAGTTTAAATCAAACTTTGAAACCTGTATAAGCGCTGTGGATCCTATTAAACTAATATTTATTTAAACACCGTCACGCCTATATTTCCCTGAGGGGGTGGCAGAGGTGTACTGAGTACACCCACGTTTCGCCGACGATGTTAGGTCCCATGTAATAGGGGGCGAGCCTATTGCCATATACCGGGCACAATTCCAGACTCCGGACTCATACTGGGGATTTTTCGTTAGAAAAACTACATTTGTCCGACCTAGGATTTGAACCCAGGACCTCGTGATCACAAAGCGATGCGCTTTGCCACCAGACCAACGAGGCAGTCGACATTTACATTATACATTTATTTTTAGTGTAAAATTAGTTAGATTAAAACCAATGCAGAACCATTATACTCTTTGTAAATACCTAAGTCTTTCGTATTGTTTTTTTTATACCCTATTCTTTTTGTTGATATTTGTCTTTATAAGCATTTTTTAACTGGCTTTGTTCGCATACGTTCCGGTGCAAAGTTTTATAATCCAAATTTCAAAGACTTTCTGGCTGCCATTTCAGCCGATATTTCGCATACCTACGTAACTTCGGTGATATGGAATAATACGGTACCATGAAGCTGGTTTGATGGAGCCGGAAGGCGGCCATAGCAGCTCCATAACTAAAGAAGATGGCATCATCGTGTTTGAGCTATAAAACCTTGTTTTTTAAATGATTTTTTTCATTATTTTTTCATTTGACGGACGATTTAGCACAGTGGTTAAGAGCTTAAGCCGCTCCGTCAACTGTGTCTAATAGTCGCGGATTCGATTCCCGTACGGGACAAATCTTTGTGTGATTCACAATTATTTGTTCCCGTCTGGGTACTTGTGTATGTGAATTTTTATGTTTGTAAACGCACCCACGATACAGGAATAAATCCTAGTGTGGAGCTACGATTTTTACAAAAAAAAATATTTTGGTATCAAATAGCGTCTATGGCAGTGGTCCATACGACCTTATCCTCTCTATATATTAACACTATGGTCACGACGGCGTCCTTGGGTTATAGCAAGCTTGTTGTTACAAAAATAAAGTTGGACGTATTAATTAATTACGGAGTCTTATTATGGTAAAGGCAGATAGTATTATCACTACGTGTTGGTGGATTATTTCAAGATATCACAATTATATAATAAGCTAATTTCGTGATGCATCTGTAAATAAAATACCCTACGTTTTCCACAGACAGTCTTGCAATTTTACTGTATATTCTTAAGAGTGGAACAGTGTCAACACAAAGGAACGAATGGCACCGCGTTTCCAGGAAAGCAAAGTAATTAATGAACTCATATATAAACCGCGTCCGATATTACACATAACAGTTAATTTTGCGGTCGGAGATCGCAGACAAACAATGATAGATAGTGACGACGTAAAATTACTCATAAATCTTATTAATTGATATTCTGATGTTTATGTATTTTACGGTCTACTTAACTAGTAATTTCCGATGCGTTTAATGGGTCAGTAGTGCTTCTTTCTTTGAGTGGATTTGTGACAACTACAAACTAAATATATCTATAATGTCACGCTAACCCCTTGCGGGGTAAACAGTATTTACGTAGTAACGCGGACCAACTACTTAACGTGCCTTCCAAAACACATAGATTTTTGAATATGTAAATATAACATAACGTCACCCATCTAAAGCTGACCAAGTCGAAGGTTGCTTAAGCTTGCTGACCGTTAAGAACACACTGCCGCCGCGCCATGAGCACCCAAAAAGTGAGACTGATTTGAAAAATTGGGAATCATCATCACCACAGCCTATATTTGTCCACTGCTGAACATAGGCAACCCCAGTCGCTTTCCACGCAGCCGCTCCGATGCCACCTGCGTCCAACAACTTCCTGCGATCCTTACAAGATCGTCGGTACATCTGGTAGGTGGTCATCCTACGCTGCGCTTGCCAAAACGTGGTCTCCACGCCCGTTCGATCTTCGCGCTATTTGAAAAATTGGGATTGCTCGACAGCTATTTGCTCGTTATCTCTGTGTAAAGTCACAAAGTGACGACGATTTAGCGCAGTGGTTAAGAGCTTGAGTCACTTCGCCCACTGTCTCTAACAGTCGCGGGTTCGATTCCCGCACGGGACAAATCTTTGTGTGATCCACAATTATTTGTTCCGGTCTGTGTATTTGTGTATGTGAATTTGCATGTTTGTAAACGCACCCACGATACAGGAATAAATCCTAGTGTGGAGCTACGTTTAATTAAAAAAAAAAAAAAACAAAAAAAATGAATCTATCAGGCTACTACATAAAAAAAGATATCTTAACTGCAGGACATAGGCCTCCTCTAAACATCGCTACTGAAAACAAGGACCGGTGTTACGCTGTCCACATACAACATTTTCCCATGACCTGTGTCAGGTTATCGGTCTATCTTGCGGACCTGCCCACTCCACGTCTTCCGGTACGTGGTCACCATGCCATAAAACTAATTAGGCTGCAATGTTCTAATGAGCGAACAATCTACCATTGTGATCTAGTAGGATTTCGAGTTGTTTGTAAGTCGGTTACAGATTGTTAATTTAGGATCACGCTTTCTTACCGCGGCACGGGTGAAAGTGGCCACCATCGTGCAATTTTTTAATTTTTAGGGTTCTTTGAGTCACAAAACAATATTCATGTTTTTTATGCTAAATAAATATATATAAAAAATAAATGTCACGAATAGAATCTCCAAGCAGGCATAGCAGAGATGTACTATACATCCGTATACCCTCTTATTGCCGAAAATGTTAAATTGCAATAGGAGGCGAGCCTATTGACATCATATCGGGCACAATGTAAGACTACACTTCACTTTTCAAGGTCTAGGATACGAATCCAGGAGCTCGTGATCATTATACATCACTAGACAAACGAGGGAATAATAAATTTTGGAAATCATTTAGTACCAGAGTTGTTTCGTTAATTATTAAGTAGCAGCGATAGCTAAATTGATAGAGCACTTGCAATTATATGGTCTAGGGTTGAGCCCGCTTTTCTAAAACTCCTGGCTTTAAAGAAAACGTCACCCTAGGGATCGCAGACGTCTTGGTGTTTGAAACCCTATAGCGCCTCGTTGTCCGAATCCGAGGGGCCGGGATCGTGAGTGACTCCACACCGCTGTAACGTGAGGCTGTGAAGGAGAAAATTTTGATTTCCCAAGATGTGATCCATCCAGCGAGGTATAAGTGACTAGTTCGTTTGTCCAAATAGTTCTATCTATCTATCTATATCATCACGCCAGACTCCTTGCGGGGTAGGCAGAGAGTAGAGAGTTCCAACAGGTTCGTTCCTTACATACCTCTCTGGCGTCCTCCACTCTCATAGTTTGTCTCATACACGCTCGCCGGTTACGGAGACTCTAGTTAGAAATAGTTCTATAATTTATGTTATTTAAATATAAACAAAAAGTTATAAAATTTAATCTATCATTAAAATACAGTGACGAAATGTAGCGTCAAATTTTAATTTGTACAGAACCATGATTTTTTAGTGCGCTAAGCCAATATTTATAAGTATAATAACTGCACTTTTTGTTTTTTGTATAAACATTATAATATTATGTGCTCCACTATTACGAGAGTATAATTATACAGTTATTATAACCTTGTAAATTTTATTACATTTTAAATATATAGTTTCATATGTGTTATTGATGTTAATAGTTTTATGGCTTCATGTTACATGCATATAATGATTATGTTAAATTCGTGCAATTATTTTACGTATTCCGAATATTTCTAATTTGATGAATCAGTCTTAATTACATTGGTTGGTTAATGATTGCGAATCACTAATATTCCAATATTTAAAATCTTTTTTCTTATTTTTGCAACACTCTCTGTAAAATATTTTGTATTTTTGTTAAAACCAAAAACAAATCCCCACAGGATAGGCCATGCTGAGTGTGTGGTTCAATGAAGATGTTAAATTTTTAGTCAAAATTTTTAGGAATTTAATATTTTTGAATTTTTTTTTCAAGTGATAACCGTTGAAGCGTAAAGGTTTTTGCGTGGCGACCATTGTACCAGAAGACGTAAATAGGCAAACCCTCTACAAGATACATCGAAGACCTGTTGAAGGTTGCCAGTAAAAGCTGAAAGCTGGCCAATTTGGGGAGACCTATGCCCTGGAGTGAATGTGTAACATTTTTACAGACGATTTGGCGCAGTGGTTATGAGCTTAAGCCGCTCCGCCCACTGGGTCGAATAGTCGCGGGATCGATTGCCGCACGGGACAAATCTTTGTGTGACCCACAATTATTTGTTTCAGTCTGGTTATTTGTGTATGTGAATTTTTACGTTTGTAAACGCACCCACGAAACAAGCATAAATCCTAGTGTAGAGCTACGTTTTTAATAAAAAACACAAAAAATGTCTTTAGGCTAATGACGTATGGATCTTAAATCTTACTTTAATGGCGTAGTAGAGGTTCCGATTCGCACCAAATGGCATAGGAGGTTTTGATTTACATAATCTAACACAGTTAGTTATTAAGATATCGATAACGAGCGAGTTTAAATCATCAGTATCAACCTACAATATAAATGTTATACATTTATAGGCCTCCTATAATCCGGCAAAGACCTTTTGGCACGTGGCTAAAATTGGAACTAATGCTGTCATCTAGTGAAATGTCAATACATGATAGTTCGCTGGAGTTGGCTTTTGCTACGAAATGTACCCGAGTTATTTTTTAATTTGTGGTTTTTTTTCTATCTATATCATCACGCCAGATCCCTTGCGGGGTAGGCAGTAGTTTTTTTTTACTCTATAATTACTGCGTCCGCATGGTGCAGCTCGATTAAGTTTGTTGAACAAGTGCGTCGTCTCTCCCGAGTTAGTTATAACATGCGGACTCACCTGTTGAACTATTTCCCTGGAAGTAGGAAAATTTGACTATATTGTAACCCTAATATCTGCCTAACGCCCCATGTCAATGTCATCCAAGTGCCAAAAGACCCTTGTCGCACTATACAGGTTAGTTTTAGTGATATAGGCTAAGGGGCAAAGCGGCGCGGTCAAGAGGGTGCGGCGTGCGCGCAGGCGGCTCCGCTTTCTGCTCGGTACGCGGGCGCCGATGCGCTCGATAGCGAGCACGCGCTCGCGCAAGATCGCGCGGATGTAAAGAATTGTGTAGAAGTGCATATTTCTTTACTAGTGGAGCTGGGAATGAAATTTGCAAACAAGAGAGTTATTGATTTAAAAGTTTTAAAAACCGTGAAGATCCTATTCAGGCGTAATTATATTTAGTAGTAAAAGTCGCAGTTTGAATTTTATTCTTTATTTTGTATGAATCTTCATTTTTGTTCCTGATCAACTGTTATTATTTAACATTCACTCTCTTCCTTCTATTAATTTAACATAATGACATTTTTTTGTGTACTTTTATTTTTGTAAATGAGGGAACCATGTAACCATTCTCATAAATAGTATAATTTGCTTTATTTAACTTAGACTCACCTGATGACCAGCCTACATTGTTTTCCTTTACCCTACAACGAAATGTAGATGAAAAAGTTTGTAAAATTATTATTTAAAAAAGTAACCTTGGAGTTTCTTGCCCTTCTTCTTCACAGGAATGTCATTCCGAAGGTGATGGTAGAGGTCTTTTGTGTTACTTTTGTGATGATTCATAAATACTATAATAAAAAATACATGAATAAAAAATATTCTGATTCTTATTTCATTTTAATCAGTGTAATCATAGTAACAGTTGATCGTATTGATGGATACTTTCATTTTTTTCAGGTTTTGGACACCAGCCCATATTCTTGTTTCCCGAGTGACAACCACGCACCCAAAGTGGGCAAGCTCTAAATAAGGTGGGCCGATTACATGGTTAAGGTCGGAGGTAAAATCTGGATGCTCATAGCACATTCTATATAGTTGCAGATTTGTCCGTGTCTTAGCTTTTCAGTCCGAGGAAATATCGCATCCAGTTAATTTCAACAATCCGCGTCCATAATCGTTTCCAATTAGCAATTCTCTTGAACTTTCATTGTTTCGCTAGATGTTAGATTGTTATTAAATATGTAATTTGTACTCTGTATCCTCAGAATAATTGCGCCGGCGTTTTGTTTGTTTTGTGTTACATGAATTAGTTACACCACTATTGTATGGTATTGTCTAACACAAAATATGGTATTTTGGGAGTTCCTTTTCTATACTAATATTATAAAGAGGAAACATTTGTATTTTTGTAGGTATGTAACAAATAAACACAAAAACTAATGGACCGATTTCAAAAATTCTTTTACCATTAGAAAGCTACCTTATCCAGAAGTATCATAGGCTATATAACATAGACCCAGTAGGTGGCGCTGTTGTCGACCGGGTACAAAGTCGCGGGAAACTGCTAGTCATTAATAAATTTCCTTTGGTAAAAGGTGATACAACTCGACTTATAGCACTTTTTCAATCTGAGGCTAATAATGTATCAGAGTACTCCAGTGTTGTTCAATAGATGAACCCATTATCAAATATATATATATATATATATATCATTTAACGCCACTTTAACACTAAACCAAAACCAAGTGTGCAATGATTCATGTAAATTAACATCAATTTACAATAAAAGTATAAAAAAAATCTAGCAGTGGCACTCCGGGAGTGCCGACAGAAGTGAAAACTTGAACAACGCGCATGTGTATCTATGTACGGACATACACAATATATATACATACTTATATACAGAGGTGTCGGTAACAGTAACAGTCTTGCGAGTTCAATTATTTTTTCCCATCTCAAAAATGCCCAACGCGCCTAAAGACTTTTTCACTTCAAAAATCATCGTGTCAAACGATATAAGTGTACATTTTAGTTAATATTCAGAAGACTTCTTAAATAATTTCATGAGTCTTTAAGTAAAATAATCTTGAAGTAAGTTTCTATCAATAACCGTAATCAACATCCAATTAAGAACAGTAGCAAAAGTGAGAGGATTTTTTAAAGTTTAAAGCCTATTTTCTCAAATCCACGATTTTCGACTTGTATTACTTTTCACTGAAGGTACAGAATTATTCCTGTAAAATAGATGTGTTTTACACACACAGAATTCATATATTCAAACACTCACACCGGAACATGTGGTTGGCACAAAACATTTGTTTCGTGGATGTTTCCAACTCCGAACCGGCCTCATGCAGGTTTGAAACTTGCTTCGTGCGGGGTTCAAACTTCGAACTTGCATGTCCTGGATTCAATGTTGTGCAAAGTTCGGTTTTCGAACCTGCAACTACTCGATGCACAGAGCCGAACTTGCTTATAATAATAATAATACATTTATTTCGGACAACAGAAATCCATACAGTGGTTAGTAACAATTAAAACTTACAAATATTGTTAGTGACGACGCCAGTTAAATAAAAATAAAAAAACAGTTACTTGACTGCATGCAGTCGTAGCCAGTGGGCTAGCATCGGTGACTCCCACCGGTCCGCTAACGCTGCTTAGACCACAAAACGAAACCTAATGACTGATTCCTTTATAAGTTTTTGTCATGGGCATTGACAAGGGATGATCGTTTTTGGTGGAGCCTATGACCTTGTCAATGGTCATAGGCTCCACCTGATATCTTTCACAAGTCTGTCAATATCTCGAAGTAGGGAATAGTTACTTCGCGGTCCCTACTTACTGCGCAGGTATGCTTACGCAAATATTTTCATCGTTTCTGGATTTTATGTTTTATTTGATAGTAGATAGATCTCGACCGGTGACCTGACTGTCTGTCTGTCTGTCTGTCTGTCGCGGAAAAGCTAGATGCGGAGAGCACAGAACTGGTCATTGTGGCGATCTTCGGGAGCTCCATGTCGTGCTGTAGATGTATTTCGGATAATATAAAACTAAGAAGGTAAACCCTAAACAAGTTACCGAAAGGTAGTGAGAAAACCCGCAACGGGGACATGACATTATACACTGGCAAAAGTGATCAGAAGAGACTGAATTTGAAAAGCACATTAAGTACCGAACGAAATAGAGTGCCATGGAAAAATCTCCATTCATCCCCTCATCAGGATGATGAAATCAATGCTATTTATCATCTTCTCGTAAATAGCAGGTTAGGTCCACTTGCACGAATGAGGGTTGGCGTTACCTATTGACTAAATCGAGGACATAACTTTAAGTTGAAGGCAATTTCAAGTTATAATCTCGAGTTAGTCAACTGGTGTGCGAAATAGAGAAAGCGAATAGGTATAAAAGATAGTATCGGTGTACAGATGAGAAAGAGTATGCTCCGTTGGTTCCGGCATATAGAAAGAATTTCAAACGAAAGAATGACAAAACAGATATACACTGCCAAAGTGGACGGATGTAGATACCGGGGAAGACCTAGACTATCTTACCATGACCAAATAGACCGAGTCTTATCTGAAGGACAAGTTAAGAGTCTCCGTAACCGGCAAGCATGTATGAGATTGGAAAAAGCCCGAGAGGTATGTAAGGAAATAACCTGTTGGAACTCACTACTCTCTGCTTAAACCGCAAGGGATCCGGCGTGATGATATAGACAGATAGACAGATAGTCAATAGGTAACGCTAACCCTGGTTTATGCAAGTGGGCCTTAAAGAGAAAAAAAATATCCCCGGTTAGCAGCCTTTCACTGCACTAAATTTACTTACTGCGGTAAACTCCTACTTTAAACTTGATAAATGGACGTGGAAAAGCTGTCCTTCTACTATAACCAACTCCTTAACGTTTCGACGGCAAACATGCCATAATGATATCGATGCTGTCCAAAACGCGGCCACATTGACTGCACTGCTGCGTCCGACCACCTAAACTGACCGACTAGTCGTGCAGAATCGAAGCATGTGTTTCTATCAAATCAACTGGTATGTAAGCTGGCATGTAAAGATTACGCAAATACTTAGCTTTTGTTCATGTCGCGCTTATCAATTTCATACCCATTTTGCAACTCACTGCCTCAAGAGCGCTAAATATCCGAGGAAATGTGCTGTTCGAAATATTTTTTACGGAAGACCATTTTAGTGTATAGCCGTGATGTAATAAATACCTAAGAAAGTTAACGTGTAAGTTCCTACTCAGAAGCAACGGTATAATTTTATAAACAAATTAGAACAGAACAATATTATGTATATATTTAATTACTATTCAGCTAAATTAACGCTATAAACTTGATGAAGGAAATAGATAATTGGCTATCAAGTACATTCAGATCTTGAAATGAGACGGTTATAGACCATCGCTTTAATTGATGATTAGCAATAGATGATGATAAATTGACCACGATAATTTTGGACGCGGTCAGGTCGGCGGGTAACTTCTGAAGATCACCCGTCGAACCAACTAACCATAGTTGGTTGGGTACGCTTTAAAGTCAGATTTTAGATGGGTGACAGCTCTTGATAGATCATAGGAGCATTGTTCTTTTAAAAGGAATTTGCACAGCAGTGTAATAATTATATAAATAAAGGGTGCCCGCAGGACTCTCGGAGAGCCGAGGCTAGCCAGAGGGCTAGCCTTAATTAGCCGTCCAGAGAGGAGCCGTGAGAGCTATAACGCCGCGAGTAACTTCGGAGAAAGCGCAGCACACCCCTCTACACCCCTGAGCCGCTCACACCAGTGTTGCCCTCAGATGTCCTAGGACGACCGTTTGAGGGCCCATCTAGTAAGCGGCGAGTCACCGCCGGCTACGGGTAATTAGGTATCACTAATTATGGCCGGTGTCCGTCGCTTTTGAAATAGTACAGTTTTTGTTCATCAAACCTCATTTATATAGCCCTTGTTTTCTTTCCATAGTTTACAATAGTCCTTGCACCTGCCAGGGTCAGTTCGCTGGTTATGTTTCTTCATTTTCAGCAAGTGCCTCTACGTGTTGGACCCATGTCCCCATGAAAGCCTTTCAAAGGTCCGGGTAAAGCCCGTGAATCTCAGCGAGATACATAATATAAATAATAAAAATATTAATTAGACTAGCCCGATAGGCTGGTCTTTATTATTCTCCTATTCCTCACGACCCAATATTGTAGAAGAAAAAAAATTATGAAGCAACACTGATAGCCTAGTGGTTAGAGCGTTGGAATGCAAAGTCAGAGGTCTGGGGTTCAAACCCAGACATGCACCTCCGTCTTTTCGAAAGCATTTGCGTATTGAAAGTTAACTATCACGAGCTTTAACGATGAAGGAAAACATCTTGAGAAAACTTGCATACCTAAGAGTTTCTCGAAGGTGTGTGAAGTTCGCCAACCCGCACTGGGCCAGCGTGGTGGGCTATGGCCTAAACCCTCTCAGTTTAAGAGGAGCCCTCTTAGTTTAATCTTCCAATCTGAATAATAAACATTTCCTCTTATTATACGGAGTTGAAATTTAACATTTTGGTTCAGTTCCGATGACAAAACATTATATGGTAAGCGTGTGTGCGGGGCAACTAGCTCAAGGGTGCCTCTAGGAGGAACGGCCTCGGCTGGGGCAGTCGATATGGGAGGGGGGGGGGCGTATATACTAGGTAGCGGGCTCCGATAGCCCGCCGGGAGAGCCAATGGAGGCCTAAAATTCTCTCCCCAAAGGATTTTGCAGGGCAATCTGAACCACTGCCGCAACGCGCAGAACCTGCTGCTGCAAACCGTTGCGGAGTGGTCCATTGCCCTTGGCATTGTCGCGGAGCCCTACAATGTCCCGGACCATCCTCGTTGGTTCGGGGACAACACGGGCTCCGTCGCCGTCTATTGGGGGGGAGGAGAAGGCGCTCCACCCTGCTCCTTGATAGAACGGGGGCAGGGGTACGTGGCTGTGCAGTGGGGAGCGATGGTCATAGTGGGCTGCTACGTCTCTCCCAATAGGTCCCTCGCCGACTACGAGGTGTACCTGGACGGGCTGGCGAACTGCGTGCGCAGATACCTACCCCGTCCGCTGATTGTCCTGGGGGATTTTAACGCCCACTCTAGGGCGTGGGGCAACCCCAGAGACAGTCCAAAGGGAGAGACGCTGCAAGAGTGGGCGGCTGGGCTAGACCTCCGACTCGTGAATCGGGGGTCCGTGAGCACGTGCGTGCGGTGGCAGGGGGAGTCGATCGTCGACCTAACGTGGGCGACTCCCGCTGTCATTAACATGCTGTCGGGGTGGCGCGTAGCGGAGGAGGTGGTCACACTATCCGACCACCGCCACATACTTTTCGATGTGGCCCTCCGACCCTCCGACCACCCCAGCCGCAGAGCAGGCAGCCCCCCGCGACGCTGGTCCCTCAAGCGGCTAGATCGAGATCTTCTCGAGGCCGCAGCCAGCGTCGCGGCGTGGCCGGAAAACGCCGATGAGGTTTGGCCCGATCCGGAAAGGGAGGCGACCTGGTTCCGGGACACGATGACGGCGCTATGTGACGCCGCCATGCCCCGGGCCAGCTGTCCCAAGCGAAAGGCGGTGTACTGGTGGTCGCAGCAGATAGCGCAGTTGCGCGAGGTCTGCTTGCGCGCGCGACGCCGGTACACCCGAGCCCGACGAAGAAGGCGAGCCATCGAGGAGGAGAAGGCCAGAGCCTATGAGCCCTATCGAGCGGCTACTAAGGCGCTCCAAATCGCTATTGCGAACGCCAGGTCTCGGTCCTGGAGTGAGCTCCTAGAGGGACTCGATGGGGATCCATGGGGGCGCGCCTACAGGGTGGTGCTGGGCAAGCTTCGCCCCTGGGTGCCCCCCCTGACGGAGACCCTAGACCCTGAACTGCTGCGTCGGGTAATCGACGCACTTTTCCCGACGGTTCGGGGTAGTCCCTCAGTCCCCCCGACGGTGTCGTCGGCCCTTTACACCGACGAGTTGGAGGTGACCGAACTGGAGCTGGACCGAGCCGTTAGCCGGTTGCGGGCTCGTAATACCGCGCCCGGCCCCGACGGTATACCGGGGCGGGCGTGGGTGATCGCTCTGGCCGCCCTGGGGGACAAGCTGAGGCGGCTATTCAATAGCTGCCTCCGTTACGCCAAGTTCCCCACGGCCTGGAAGGAGGCTCGCCTGGTCCTCTTGAAGAAGGAAGGCAGGACTACAGACACACCCTCTGCGTACCGTCCCATATGCCTGCTAGACGAGGCCGGCAAGTTGTTCGAAAGGATTCTTGCCGCTCGTCTCGGTGGGCATCTGTCGCGTGTGGGTCCCGACCTGGCTGAAAGCCAATACGGCTTCCGACAGGGGCGTTCCACGCTAGACGCGATACTTCGCGTCCGCTCCCTGTCGGCGCAGGCCGTGTCCCGGGGTGGGATGGCGTTGGCGATAAGTCTGGATATCGTCAACGCCTTCAATTCCCTGCCTTGGGGCGCGATCCTGGGGGCGCTGGAACATCATCGCGTCCCCCTATACCTGCAGGCCGTGGTCGGGGACTATTTGCGCGACAGATACGTCCAGTACATCGGACAGGGCGGTACATTGCACCGGAGGGAAGTGTCTTGCGGGGTTCCGCAGGGGTCCGTGTTGGGCCCCCTCTTATGGAACCTCGCTTACGATGCAGTCCTGCGTGTCGATCTCCCCCCCGGCGTCAGCGTCGTATGTTACGCTGACGACACATTGGTGTTGGCCGAGGGGGACACCTTCGAGAGGACCATAGGGCTCGCCGAGCTTGGGGCAGAGGTCGTCGTCGCCAAGATCCGCGAGTTGGGCCTGGAGATAGCGCCTCATAAGACCGAGGCGCTATGGTTCCACAAACTGCCGAGGAGCAGGGAACCACCCGACTCGTGGGTTCGCGTTGGAGACTCGCCAGTCCGGGTGGGGAGGTACCTAAAGTACCTAGGCCTCACCCTGGACAGTCGCTGGGGCTTCGAGGAGCACTTCGAGCGCCTAGTCCCCCGGGTCGAAAGGGTAGTGGGTGCTATGCACAGACTGCTGCCCAACCTTGGGGGACCGTCGGAGGAGGTGCGCCGCCTCTACGGGGGGGTCGTGCGATCGGTGGCCCTCTATGGGGCGCCCGTGTGGTCACACCGACTGTCGGGCGTCCGGCGCAGCAGAATGAAGATCCAGAGCCTGCAGCGCAAGATGGCCATCCGCATCGCACGAGGATACCGTACCATATCCTTTGAGGCGGCAACACTCTTGGCACGCTTTCCGCCGCTCGACATCCTGGCGGACATGGACGCGAGGGTCTACGACCAGACTCGTGGCGTCCGCCAAAGTGGCGAGGGCGTGCCTGCGCTCGAAGAAGTGAGACGGCGGGAACGACGGCGCGCTCTGGAAGAGTGGCGCGCGAGGCTCAGTCAAGAGCACATCGCGCGCAAGCGCGTCGTCCAAGCTATCCTGCCGTCCTTCGAAGCCTGGCACCAGCGGAGGAGAGGGCGAGTCACCTATAGACTTACTCAGATAATCACCGGTCACGGTTGCTTCGGTGATTATCTGAGGAAGATCGGACGCGAGGCGACGACGACCTGTCACCACTGCGGTGGGGACCAGGATTCCGCCCAGCACACGCTCGAAGAGTGCCCAGCGTGGGCCTCCGAGCGGCGGATCCTGGTCGACCGGATCGGACCGGACCTCTCCTTGCCGGCAATAGTAGCGGCTATGCTGGCAGGGGAATCGGCGTGGGGGCCGTATCCTCCTTCTGCGAGACTGTGATGTCCCAGAAGGAGGAGGCTGAGCGGGATCGGGAGAGGGCCGATCCTGCTCGACGAAGGCGACGGCGCCGGGGCGGAGGCACAGCCCGCCCAGGCCCCCCAGCCCAATAGCCCGGGGCTTAAGAATACGGGCTAACTCGCGTCCCCCGCCGTAATATCTGGCGGGGGACCCCCCCCTGCATCAACATCAGCAGGGGGGCCTTCGGGGTTGCGGACGCAAGGGGCGGGGGCCCTGAGCGCCCTTCACGAGCAACCCCGAGGAGGACGGTGGCGTGGTGTGGCCCACGTCACCGTGAGCACCGCGTCGGTGCGGGAGGGAGCATGTCATCAAGTCTCCCTCCGATGGCGGGCTCTTCGGAGCGAGGCACAAGAGGGGCACCGGTGCGTTCCATACGGAGATCCCGGAGCCCTTCCAAAGTGCTGATGTCGGCCACCCTGGGGTTTTTAGTCGGTAGGAATCCGACACGCCCCGCGAGCTTCCCCCGAGGCTCGCGGAAGTCCTATGCAGGATTTTCCCCAGGAAAAAAAAAAAAAAAAAAAAAAAAAGGTATCTCGCCGTGGTGCTCTGCACCGGCCGCTTCATTATCCGGCAAACTCAAATATATTCTATTTGTTAATCCAGATTAACATATATGATACTTGTTGGGGTCGCGGACGCAAGGGGCGGGGGCCTAGAGCGTTCTTCACGAGCGACCCTGAGGAGGACAGCGGTGTGGTGTGGCCCACGTCGCCGTGAGCACCGCGTTGGTGCGAGGGGGAGCGTATCATTAAGTCTCCCCTCGAAGGCGGGCTCTTCAGAGCGTGGCACAAGAGGGGCATCGGTGCGTTCCATACGGAGATCCCGGAGCCCCTCCAAAGTGCTAATGTCGGCCACCCTGGGGTTTTTATTCGGTAGGAATCCGACACGCCCCGCGAGCATCTCCCGAGGCTCGCGGAAGTCCTATGCAGGATTTTCCCAAGGTAAAAAAAATAAAAAAATATGATACTTTTTACCCCGGAAAAATGTAAGTTTCCTGTTTAAAATCTACGCGAACACAGTCGCGGGTAGAAACTAGTGTTGCAAATGTAAAAGTATGTAACCTGTTGGGACTCTCTACTCTCTGCCTACCCCGCAAGGGAGCTGGCGTGATGATATAGATAGGTAGAAAGTATGTATGTTTAGATCTTTGGATGTTTGTTACTCAATCACGCAAAAACGGCTGAACGGATTTGGATGAAATTTGGCACACAGATAGCTTAGTACCTTGATAAAAAGTATCTTATTTTTTAATCCAAGTTAACACATAGGATACTTTTATCCCAGAAAAAGGTGAGATTCCTGACTAAAGTCAGCGCGGAAGAAGTCGCGGGCAGAACCTAGTAAGAAACTAAAGCAGCATTCCACTTTTCATCATACATTACGGTTTAACAAATGGACGCCATTTGTAAACCCCTAATCGTATGGTGTGGAAAATGAAAAGCACATGCCCCATAACTCGACCCGAGACTCGAAGCAATCTGTCAACGACCAGCCTTGCCGTGATTGATGGCTGCTTGTACACTTGGCTTGGAAATTTATAATAAGTTATATAATATATCAGGATATTTCCTTGAAGACGTATTTCGCTTTCTTCTCTCGCATAGTACGTCTCGTATACGAAAAAGGCCTTAAGGAATTTTTTCGTTGGAACTCTGTGGTCTCGGCCTTCCTGATAAGGGTTTGGTGGGATGATATAGGATGATAAATCGGTGACTAATCGATAATTGAATGACAGACGATTTAGCGCAGTGGTTAAGAGCTTAAGCCGCTACACCCACTGTGTCTAATAGTCGCGGGTTCGATTCTTGCAAGGGACAAATCTTTGTATAACCCGTATAATTATTTGTTTATGTCTGGGTATTTGTGTATGTGAATTTTCCGACAGGAATAAATCTTAGTGCGGGGTTACGGTACTTAAAAATAATCATACTATTCTTTCGCACTGCCAAGCAGTTGCCTTCTCTCACAAATCAAGGTGAGAAAGATCAGGTCATACTCCGCCACGCGGACCCAGTGCAGATTGGTGAAGGCAAGTTTATGGCCACCAGCTGTTGCAACTTATAAAGCTGCCACATTTTTATGAATCTCGACCAAAACCGAACTTTTTAACACTTAAACAATATATGAATAATACGCTTTGTGATCACGAGCTCCTGGGTTCAAATCCTAGGTCGGACAAATTTCCAGTAGTTTCTCAATCGAAAAATTTCCAGTATCAGTCCGGAAACTTGAATTGTGTCCGGTATATGGCAATAGTCTCGCCCACTATTACATGGGACCTAAAATCGTCAGCGTTAGGTGGGTGTACACTTCTGCCAACCCCGCTAGGGGAATACAGGCCGTATTGATTTATTATGTTATCACAAACTTCCCATTATGGTTTACATAAAATAATATTAGCCCTGTAAAAAACTGTCCTACCGTTAGGCACGGGCCTCTCCTCAAACTGAGTGGGTTTAGACCATATTCCACCACGCTGGCTTAGTGCGGGTTGGCGAACTTCACATACCTTCGAGAAACTCTCAGGCTTGCAGGTTTCCTCACGATGTTTTCCTTCGCCGTTTAAGCAAGTGATAGTTAATTTTTAACACGCACATGCTTTCGAAAACACAGAGGTGCGTGCCTAGGCTTGAACCCGAGGTCTCTGACTTTGCAGTCCAACGGTCTAACCAATAGGCTATCAATGATCTAATGGGAATTATTGTTTCCAAATTTCGCTCCGCAACGCAGTGAACCGAACCAGCCACGCCCAAAGAACTAGACCATACAGACGTCAAAAATAAACCATTCATTAACCGTCTAATCATTTGGACCATGACCTAAACTCCACGAACTGTACTTACAACCTCTTATAACCAATGGCCGCCATATAATCAGCAATGCGTTTACCCGCCATGGTCAATTATACCCATACACGGGTGGTTTATTAAACCAGTTGGAAATCAATAAGGTTTTCATTATATGTCTGATGGTGTGGGCGAGGTACGGACGTGTTATTATAAAAAAATGGCAAGATGATAATCAATATACTTTAAGTTATTTAGTACCCTGATACTGATAATTTATAATTGTTATATACAAGCTGTAACATAATAAACGCAAGACCTGAAAGTAGTTTGTTCTAAATCGGTAACTGAATTGATTCCAACTAATTTTAATGTATCTTACATTATTTTTTTAAATTTGCAAAAAATGCTTACACTCCATCAGTGCGCTATAAAAAACTAAATTTATTCTTGATTTATAGCAATAAGGAGATTACAACTGCATTCCTAGCCCGTATTTCTCAAAATGCACACATACACGTACAAGTTTCATTGTTAATTGGGGTATAAAAGTGCTTAAAAACGGGGTGAATACTTTTATATTTGGAAATTTGGTTTTCGTTTTGAATTTATGAAGCAATTCTCTAATTGGGGTGTCTGAGGTCTTGCGTTTATTATGTTACACCTTGTATACATATATAACTGTACCAGAAAAAGAAACACCGTCTAGACTATATCATCAAACGGGAGTACTGTGTATACCCACCGGCGTGCACTCAGCGTAAAGCTGACGATGTTCAGTCCCTTGAAATAGGGGGCGAGTATATTGCCATCATACCGGTCACAATTCTAGACTACCAAATTTTCAATTAAAAAAACTCTATCTACACTTCGTCTATCCTGGGTTTGAACCCGTATAATGCGCCACTGGACCAACGTAACAGACGGAATTTCAAAAAGTTTCAAATTTGTTTCCCACGAATTCCACAGCCATTTGTATTAGAGTCTACAAAAGATCACTATCAATCTTTCATGAATGTATTCATGCCATGGCTTCGTCTCACTTTCTTCGCTTCCGAACATTTGGCGCCCCTGTATATATTCCACCCACTCCAGATTCCTTGCGGAGTAGGCAGAGAGTACAGAGTTCCAACACGTTCTTTCCTTACAGACCTCTCTGGTTGCCTCCAAGTTCGTCTCATACACGCACGCCGGTTACGAAGACTTGCCCTTCAGATAAGATACGGTTTATTTTGTGATGGTAAGATAGTCCAGGTCTTCTCCGGTACCTACATCTTCCCACTTTCGCATTGTATATCTGTTTTGTATTGCACGATTTTATAAGATATTGTCGTCTACTAGCAGTCTCCTGCAGCTTCGTACCCGGTCACCAACAGGGCTATCCAGGTCACTCATAACTACAAAAAATCATCGAAATCCGTCAACACGTTAGGAACAGAAAAATTATGAACGCACATCGGAATTTTATATATAAAGGTGAACTCTGGCAATGAGTGATCAACTTTAAATGGAATAACCCTTATTTTTGATTAGGTCTAAATGTTCTACGAACACGTGATCCAAGTGGGTCGACGTAAAGAATTGATTATAATCATTATATTAATACGTGCAGCAAAAACTTTGTACCCCTTTTTACGAAAATTGCGCGGACGGAGGAATATGAAATTTCCCAAACTTATAGTTTATATAGAGAAGGAGTGCAGAATGCTAATTTTTTTTAGTTATGCATAAAATACATTAAATCAATAAAAAAACATTACACACTCTACCATGTTTTTGACACACACACACGCATATATACTATTTTGTTTATTGTTTAAGTCTGTGGTCACATTGAGAATAGATTAATATTGTTTGTATTCAATATTATTTGTCTATAGCATAGTCTTCAAATCAAATCAGTTTATTTGCGAAAATGGGTTACAGTGGATGTTAAAATTACAATGGTCGTACGCCATATTCTGCCTTTAGGCATGCAAATATCATTAGGAATAATCTTCTTCAGCCGAAAGACGTCCACTGCAGGACAAAGACCTCCCCTAAAGACCGCCACAACGACCGGCTTTGTGCTGTACGCATCCAACTTCTACCCGCGACCTTCACCAGGTCATCGGTCCATCTTGTAGGGGGCCTACCCACTCCACGTCTTCCGGTACGTGGTCGCCATTCGAGAACCTTTCTGCCCCAACGGCCGTCAGTTCTACGAGCGATGTGCCCCACCCACTGCCACTTAAGTTTAGCAATTCTGAGTGCTATGTCAGTGACTTTCGTCCTCCTGCGGATCTCCTCGTTTCTGATTCGATCCCGCAGGGTAACTCCGAGCATAGCTCTCTCCATCGCCCTTTGGGTGACCTTGAGCCTTCTTATGAGGCCCATCGTAAGCGACCATGTCTCAGTGCCGTAAGTCATCACTGGCAACACACACTGGTCAAAGACTTTTGTCTTGAGACACTGCGGAATTTTGGACGAGAAGATGTTACGTAGCTTCCCGAACCCCGCCCAACCGAGCTGGATTCGACGATTGACCTCTTTCTCCAAGTTGGACCTACCTAATTGGATTCTTTGTCCCAGGTATATATAATCGTCAACAACTTCGAGCGTAGAGTCTCCAACCTTTATAGAAGTTGGTACGACATGGACGTTTGACATGATCTTCGTCTTGTCCATGTTCATTTTAAGACCTACTTGTTGAGAGACTCTACTGAGGTCGTCGAGCATGGCACTGAGGTCTTCCAGGGTATCCGCCATGAGCACGATATCATCGGCAAATCGAAGGTGAGAGATGTACTCGCCGTTGATGTTGATACCTAGTCCTCTCCAGTCCAGAAGCTTAAATACATCTTCCAGCGCGGCGGAGAACAGTTTCGGGGATATAACGTCTCCCTGTCTCACACCACGCTGCAGTTGAATAGGTTTCGAGCTCTGGTCCTGAAGGCGGACTGACATAGTAGCGTTTTCGTACAAACTCTTCAGCACCTCGATATACCGGTATTCAACTTGGCACCGCTGGAGAGACTGTAGTACAGCCCAAGTCTCGATCGAATCGAAGGCCTTCTCATAATCCACAAACGCTAAGCATAGTGGCAGGTTATCTCTTCAGTCTTCTGTATGACCTGTCGCAGCGTATGAATGTGGTCTATGGTGCTGAAGCCTTTTCGGAAACCGGCTTGTTCGGGAGGCTGGAAGGCAAGTCGATTCGTGATGACTCTCGAAAACAGTTTATAGACGTGGCTCAGAAGTGAGATGGGTCTATGACGGTGTTGAATAGTTTCTGGAGAGCCCTCAATATCGGCTTTCCACTAGCCTTGAGAAGCTCGGCTGTTATACCGTCATTGCCTGGCGCCTTGTTGTTCTTGAGCTGTTTGAGAGCCATACTAATCTCGCACAGACTGATGTCCGGGATGTCATCGGTATAGTGTCGGGTCAATTTGGCTCTTGGGTCTATAGCCGGATTGCAGACAGGTGATTGTACTGATGTGTAAAGCTGGCCGTAGAACTTCTCGACTTCCCTCAAGAGTTCTGGTGTAGAGGATACAATCCTGCCGTCTCCGGTCTTCAGTTTACTCAGCCGGCTCTGTCCGATAGACAGATATCTTGCAAACACTTTAGGGCCTTTGTTGCGCTCGATAGTGTCTCTTAATTTTTCAGTATTATACTCGCGCACATCGCGAGTCAGAGACTTAGAGATCTGCCTATTGAGCCGCTGGCATTCGGAAACTTCTTCTGGAGACTGCAAGATCATCCTGCGTCTTTCCTCCATAAGCTTGAGGGTAACGCCTGAGAGTTTTTTGGTTCTTTTTGTATGGTGGGTTTTAAAGAACTTGAGCCCGACCGTATGGACAGTTTCCACGACCCTGCTGTTATAATCGTCCACGTTTATGCACTCACCTAGACCTTCGAAGCGATTCTGCAGTTCGAGCTGAAAGCTATCGGGCTCCTGAATCTGGACAGGTGCTGGACGGAGTGTAGACTTCATCAGTCTAGACCTTTCAAGCTTGAAGTTGATATTCAATGTGCCTCTTACTAGTCGGTGATCACTTCCAGTTTTAACTGCGTTAATCACAGAGACATCATTGAATATGTGCCGCCTCGTCGACATGATGAAGTCTATCTCGTTTCTTGTAACACCATCGGGGCTCACCCAGGTCCATTTACAGTGTTCCCGCTTCTGGAAGAAGGAGTTCATCATGAAGAGTCCCTCCTTCTCCATGAAGTCAGCCAGCATTTGGCCCCGGGGATTCCGTTGTCCAGTACCAAAGGTTTCCACTCTCAGCTCATCGTCGCCTCGTCTGCCCAGTTTCGCGTTAAAGTCCCCCATGACAACGGCGTAGTGAGTTTTAGAGGTATGTATGGCTCTAGATATATCCTCATACATAGCCTCTACCTCATCGTCGGGGTGTGTCGAAGTCGGTGCGTATACCTGTACAATTTTCAGTGAATACCTTTCAGTCATTTTGAATATCAGGTACGCTACCCTGGTCGACACACTCTCGATCTTGACAACGTTGTTCACGAGAGACCTGTGGACTATAAACCCGACACCACCCTGGGACTGCTGGTCGCCCTCCCGGAAATAGAGCAAGTTACCGGATTCAAGTGTTATCGAGTCCTCACCCTCTCTTCGGACTTCAGATAATCCTATGATATCCCAGTGTAACTTGCTCAATTCTTCCTCCAACTCGTCGATCTTTTCGTCAGTTCGCAGTGTGCGCGTGTTAAAAGTTGCCAGGGCCAATGGTCTTCGTTGTCGGTAGCCATGCCTCTTCCGGGGATTCTTAGCACCCCCTGCCCCGCCGTTACCGGGGCTGCTACCGTGGCCAGGACTAGCGGGGCCGCCGGAGACTGGGGGCCGTTTAATATGTGTGGATGTCATTAGGGGGATGATGCCATAATCGCCACGCTTGGCAGGCGGGTTGGCGATCGCAGTATAGCGTTAGTAGGTATTAAGAGGACGCTGCTGCCCATCCTCTCATCTTACAAGCCCCTTAGGCACCACTTACGGCACCTGTGGGCTTTGATCTCCTAGCAGTAACCCAACTAACTAGGGCTTTGGATGCCATGTGTATCGCCATTCCAGAGAGTGGTGCCCTGCTTCCGGCAACACTCAGCCCAAGCGAGCCCTCTTCCGGTGTGGCACCAGAGTACTGCCTCGCTTGAACTACCGCTTGCGGTATTTGTTGCTGGATTTGGTCGCCTCTTACGACCCGCTGTTAGGCCAGCATGCGGTGGGGAGACTGTATTCTTGATCCGTCCCCACACGGATTATATACGGATACGGAATAATCCAAGTACTTAAAGTACCTAACAATTAAGAAAACATAATAATGGTATCGGACATTTATAAATTATTTAATTTAAAGTTAATATATAATAAAATATGTACAATTAAATTAATAACAAGTGTCTGTTTTAATGATAACAATTATATTAATGTTAATTATCGTAATTTTAATTATAATAGTGACAGTTAAAATAGTATCAGGACTGATGCATTCAATTTAGATAAGTTGCGTAAAAACATCATATTATATTGTCAACAAGGTATTCGTGAACACTATAGTAAGCCCTTTCTACTAAGAGTCGTTTTATCCTACATCTAAAAATACTAATTTCAGTTACTTCTAGTATATACTTCGGCAGATGGTTGTATATGCGAGGTCCCATACAAAACATGCTTTTATTAAACATTGCTGTTTTATGAGTTGGGCAGCTGATTTTGTATGCATGTCGTGTACTCCTATAGTGTTCAAATAAGCTAATATTTTTCTTTATAAACATTACCACTTCATGTATGTACAGACAGGGCATAGTCAAGATTTTTTATTTATTTTTATTATAAGTAGAATATCCCCAGATTATAATACCATATCTCAACAAAGAACCTACATTGCTATGGTATGCAGTTACCACTGCCGATCGATCAACAACCTTGGAAAGCCTATAAAGTGCATACGATTGTTGACTTAGTTTTAGACACAAACTCTCAACATGTATTTTCCAATTTAGTACGTCGTCAATATGTAGTCCCAGGAATTTTGTCGATTGAACTTCTTACATTGATGTTCCCATATAGGTAATATTAAGGTTATATTGATGTGAAATTCTATTTTTAAATGTCATAATGTAAGTTTTATCCAAATTAATTTTTAGGTTCATTGAAGTAAGCCATTCAATAATTAGAGAGAGAGTTTCATTTATGTTTTTCTCAAGAGCTACTTTATTTGTACCAGTTATAACTATAGTGCTATCATCTGCAAATAAAAATGTTGGCCGTTTTATCACGTTTGGAAAATCATTTATGTAGATATTAAAGAGAAGTGGTCCAAGTACGCTTCCTTGAGGAACACCAAACCTAACTACTCTGTAGGCAGATATATAATGTTTTTCTTTTTTTGAAACAGGACATATTCTCGTTATTTGAGTACATTGTTTTCTATTAGAAAGATAAGATTCGATTAAATTCAAAACGTTTCCTCTCACCCCATACGCATGTAATATCTGAAGTAGCTTAGAATGATCTACACAATCATATGCTTTGGTGAGATCCATGCAAATCCCGCACACTGATATTTTACTTTCCACATTTTCCATTACTGTTTTCAAGAAGTGATAGATTGCTAAATTTATTGATTTATTTTTCCGAAACCCGAACTGTTCTTTAGCGAAAAGGATCATCGTCTCAAAATAATTGTAAATTTTGTCATAAACGACCCTTTCAAATATTTTAGAAATAACAGGGATTAAAGCAATGGGCCTATAGCAAGACATACATTTTTTGTCATTTTTCTTAAATAATGGTTTAATTATTGTCAACTTAAGTTTATCTGGATATATTCCATGAATTATACATAAATTTATAAACCGGTGGAGTGAATACCTTGGAGAAATATATGAGAATGTCCCGGATGCTGGTGCCACAGACGAGCCCAGAGGCGAGTTTGCGGCACCAGAATCCACAGAGGACATCACTATCGAAGAAGTTGAATGGGCGATACGAAGTATGAAAAATGGTAAAGCTGCGGGAATAGACATGATATCTGCCGAGATGATTAAATATGGTGAAACTTGCGTCCGGGACGCTTTTTGGGTCCTCGCAAAAAGCGTCTGCTGGAAGACCGGTAGAGTCCCTACAGATTGGCGCCGCGCAGTCATAGTACCCTTGTATAAAGGCAAGGGCTCACAATATGACTGCGCCAATAACAGGGCCATCAGTATGATCAGCTTGGCAGCTAAGGTGTATGGTAAAATTATTGAACGGAGAATGCGCGAGAAGTCCGATGGAGTGTTGTGTGAGGCACAGGGAGGTTTCAGGTCTGGAAGAGGATGTTCGGATCAAGTTTTCTCCCTCCGCAACATCGTAGAAAAGCATCTGGCAGTAGGCCGGAAGGTTTTCTGCGGTTTTGTGGACCTGGAGAAGGCGTTTGATAGAGTCGTGCGAAAGAGACTTTGGGACATTTTGCCAGAGTATGGTATAAACGGCACCCTGTTGCGAGCCGTCCAGTCCACAAACGTGGACAGCAAGGCATGCGTACGGGTGGGTGGTAACATGTCACCTTGGTTTGACGTTAAAATCGGCGTCAAGCAGGGTTGCGTGTTGTCCGCTAGACTGTTTATAGTGTATCTGGATAAAAGTCTTCAAAGACTGAATGCGATGACTGAAGGGGTAAAAATGGGTGATCTAGTGATAAACCACCTATTGTATGCAGATGACGCGGTTTTGATAGCGCCAACAGCCACTGATCTGCAAACACTAGTCACAGTTATGAGAGACGACTGCATGAACAATGGCTTACATTTGAATGTGAAGAAAACCAAAATTATGGTTTTTGAACGGGAAGAAACCAGAACGAATGCAAGGATTGTGGTTGGTAACGATGTGCTGGAGCAAGTGAATGAGTTTGTATATCTTGGATGCGCCTTCAGTAAGGATGGGAAATACACCGCTGATATAGAGAGAAGAGTGAATGCAGGTAATAGAGTGAATGGTGCGATGGGAAGGCTACTTGGGAGCCGGCACTTAAGCCAAAAGGCGCAGCTGGCCATGCATAACGGAGTGCTTGTCTCAACGCTGTTATATGGCAGTGAGAGTAGGGTATGTAAGAAGGAGAACGAAAGCAGGATAAATGCGGTCGAAATGCGATCTCTGTGGAAGATGTGCGGAGTCACGCTGACCGACCGTATTCGCAACAGCGTAGTAAGAAAGCGAGTAGGTATGAAAGATAGTATCGGTGTTAAGATGAGAAAGGGTATGCTCCGTTGGTTCGGGCATATAGAAATAATGCCAGAAGAAAGAATGACAAAACAGATATACAATGCGAAAGTGGAAGGATGTAGGTGCCGGGGAAGACCTTTTTTTTTTTTGTTTTTCGTGGGGAAATCCTCATGGACTTCCGCCAACCTCGGGGGAAGCTGGCGGGGCATGTCGGACTCGTACCGACTAAAACCCCACGGTGGCCGGCACTGGCACGTGTCAGAGGGGCTCCGGGACCTCCGAGTGGAACACGCCGGTGCCCCCCTTGTGCCGCGCTCCGAAGAGCCCGCCTCGGGAGGGGAAACTTGTAGCTTGCTTCCCCCCCCTGCACCGTCGCGGTGCTCACGGCGGCGTGGGCCACACCACGCCGCCATCCTCCTCGGGGTCGCGCGTAAAGGATGCTTAGGGCCCCCGCCCCAGCGTCCCACAACCCCAAAGGCCCTCTTGCGGATGTTGATGCAGGGGGGGTCCCCCACCAGATGTTGCGGCAGGGGACACTAGTTTTGGGGTGCTAGGTCGGGTAACCTCCACGAGTGCGCGTCCCATTGTCTTTCCTTGGCATGTCTTCGGACTGGTCGGGCAAGCCAATGGGTTCGTTGCCGGTGCACCCTGGGCATCGTCAATAACTTCCCCTTCGGGGGTTCTTGTTGGCGATGGCAAATAACCTGACGCGGGGGGGGTGGGGCCCGGTTCTGTCCGGAGAAGGAGGCTGCGCCTGGCTGCCCCCGTCAATCTCCGTTTTGGAGAGAGGCGGGTGCAACAAGTGGCGCCTACCTTCTAGGTCGTTTGTTTCGTTCCCCTCGCTCCTCGCTTGAGGAGTGAGCGAGAGTCGTTCATTCGTATCCTTGAAGGTCGGTCGAGTCGCTCGCTCCTCGTTCTCTCCGTGTAAAGAGAGAGCGGGGCGCGAGTCGTTGGTGTTTATCGACGTTGTCGGTGTCGTGGTGTTTTGTTGTCCGGGTACTAAAGTACCTTGCTGGCGACAAAGAGCTTGGAGTGGGCGTGAAGCCCTAAACATAACCCTTCCCGTTCTAGTCCCCTCCCCAAAGTCCTTCCCAATCCCATCCCTCTCCCTTCCTAGACGTTGGGTCTGGTGTGTGCTCATCCCGCCACCAGACACGGTCCTGTTCTGGGCCACCGACGGCGAACCCGTAGCCCGCCAACGATGAGCCTAGCTCTACGGTGGAACGGGGACTGGCCTTAGCCGGCTGGATCGTGAGGAGTAAACCTCTATAAAAAATCCCGAACTCCCGGCGCAGCGGTACGTGGCGTCGGGATGCTTGGTCATGGACCGAGCGGCTGGCAGGTGATCAGCCACTAGCGACCAACCCTGGGGTACCTCCCGCCCCCCAGGCGTATTAGGGTTATCGGGGTAACCGGGTCCCTACTCCGATGGACGATTCATTACCTAGGTTCTCGTGGGAACTAAATTCAAAATATTAAAAAACCTTTTTCGATGATGACAGGGAGAGAGACGTAGCTGGTCCGGCGGCAGTGGGTGCTGTGGACGTGGTAGGTGGAAAGGCCATTACTGGTCCTGTTGCTAAGGGTAAGGAGACGGGGGGTTCTGCCCTCCCCGACTCCATACTTAGGGAATTGGATTCGGAGGAGGCTTGCGAACGGTCCAAATTTTTCAAAAAACCGGATCGCAAGCGCAAGAATGAGGGCTCCAAATCGGAGCTATCTAGTGATGGAGAAGAGAAGGTAGGCGCTATAAAGCGGCTGCCAGCTCGAAGGGGGCGTAAGTCCCAAAGTTCAGTAGGGGTGCCAGGGCGGGACCCCAAAGGCAGATTCTTGAAGGCGGTGGAGACTCCTGCAAGGAGTGAAATAAGTGATGACGGTGGCGAGACTGATGCCTCCTTTATCTCACTCAGTTCGAAGTGTTCAAAGGCATCGGCAGCGACAGAATACGCCGACAAAGTTGATATAGTTGCCCTCCAGCGGGAACAATTAGAGGGTCGCGTAGAGGTGCAGTTGAACAAACTAGTACTAGAGGAGGAAGCTTTGGACAGTCTCCCTACAACAGCGTTGTGCCAGCAGCTTCAAGAGGAGGCGGCCGAAATACTTAAAATCGTGGCCAAATCGGGCAATTTAAAAGGCACTTTTGTCCGCAGCCTCAAAGAGTCGGCCAAACGAGTAAGGAAGGCGGGCAGGCTGCTCAAGAGCCGCAATGTGGCTCAAGAAACCGCCATTCTGCAAAAGGCGAACATCCGTCTGCAGGCGGAAGTAGCAGAGCTCCGCAAGGAACTGGATGAGCTGAAAAGTGGTGTCGCTGAGGCTCAGACGTCCCAAATGACAGAGACGATCGTGAATTCGGTCATGAAGTCGGTCGGCAACATGATGAACGCGCGGCTTGCAGCGCTGGAGGACCGACTTCTGCCGGAGAAGCGTCTACGTCCGGCTCTCGCTGCGGATGCAAAACGTGGCCCTGCGGAGGTCACATATGCCCAGATGGCAGCACCCAAGCCGGTGACACGGGCATCTAAATCAGTTACTTTGAAGACTCCAGTTGCCCAATAGGTGAATAATAAGGACTCTCCAGTGGAGGATGGGAGTGCTAGCGTTGTGCCTACAAAGCCTGCTCCTGCAAGGGATGCAGCTGACGCAACGTTGAAGAAGCGGCCAAAGAAGGCACAACAGAAAAAGGTGACGAACAGTGGCGAAACTTCTACACAGGCGCCTGAACAGGAGAAGTCTGAAGGCGGTTGGACCACTGTGACCAAAAAGAAGAAGCGCAGCAAGAAAAAGAAGGCGAGTGGGGGAAAACAGGCCCAAAAGACTGAAAAAATGAGGCTTCGCATACCAAGGTCGACAGCTGTTGTGGTGACATTGCAGCCGAGCGCTGAAGCGAGGGGCGTCACTTATGCGTCATTACTGGCAGAGGCGAAAGCAAAGCTGCCTGTTGTGGATATCCCTGGTCTTCGTCTCAAACAAGCGGCAACTGGAGGTCGCATTTTTCAAATTCCGGGGGCGGAAAGTGGAGACAAAGCAGATGCTCTTGCGGACAAGCTGAGGGAGGCTCTCAGTCCCGATGACGTAAGAGTCTACAGACCGGTTAGGTGCGCGGAGCTTCGAGTGACAAACTTGGACGACTCTGCCACTGCTGATGACGTAACTGCTGCAGTGGCACTGGAGGGGGGCTGTTCACAGGACTCCATAAAAGTGGGGCCCATCCGGCCGGGACCGTCAGGCCTTGGGACGACCTGGGTTCGCTGCCCACTGGCTGCGGCCAAGAAGGTGGCCACACAGGGAAACTTGGTGATTGGTTGGGTCACTGTGGGTGTAAAACTTCTCGGCCCGAAGCCCACACGATGTTTCAGGTGTCTGCAAACGGGGCATGTTAGCGCGATGTGTCTGCAGATGCCGACCGCAGTGAACAGTGCTATCGCTGCGGTAAGACCGGTCACCTGTTCAGCACCTGTAGGGCTACGCCACACTGCTCAGTGTGTGCTGCCGCCGGAAAATCAGCCTCGCATAAAATTGGAAGCGCGGCATGCCAAGCCCCCTCTGTTAAGGGGGTCAGAAGGGAGGCCAACAGCGAGGTTAGGCCTTTAAATATGGAGGTAGTGGAAAGCACCAATGGACAGTAGTCGCTCCTACAAAATTCTGCAAGGCAACCTCAATCACTGTGGCGGGGCTCAGGATCTGCTCCTGCAGTCCATGCGGCAGTGGTTGATCGATGTCGCCGTAGTCGCGGAGCCACACTTCGTGCCAAACCGACCCAACTGGGCTGGGGACTCAAATGGCTCCGTCGCGATTGTGGGGGCGATAGACCTATCTATCGTGGAAAGGGGCCGGGGCTTTGTTGTAGTGAGATGGGGACAAGTGGCTGTAATAGGGGTATACTTTTCCCCTAATAGGACCCTCGCCAAGTTTGAGGTTTTCTTGGATGAGGTTGGGGCGGCGGTGCAACGGGTAGCACCGCTGCCGGTATTCATCCTGGGAGACCTCAACGCCAAATCTACGGCATGGGGCGGCCCTGTCACGGATGCCAAGGGGGAAACATTGGAGGAGTGGGCAGTTGTCGTGGGCCTCTCTATTCTAAACCAGGGAGACACCTTCACGTGTGTGCGGCATAATGGCGGGTCCATCGTGGACGTCTCTTTCGCCTCCCATGCTATTGCAGCTCGGGTTCAAGGTTGGCAGGTGGTCGTGGGGGTAGAGACTCTTTCCGATCATCGATATATTCGGTTCGATGTCTCCCCCCTTAGAGAGACCAGTAGTGGTCGTAGTCCGGGAAGAGCGGGCTTTCCTAGGTGGGCGCTGACACAACTGAATATCGACGCTGCAGGAGAAGCGGCTTTTGTTCAGTCGTGGGTATCGCAAGCTGCAACGTCGAGAGATGTTGAAGGAGGAGCGGCGTGGTTAGCTAGAGCCTTGACCAGCATCTGCGATGCCGCCATGCCGAGAGCCGGGACCCGTCCTTCAAGGAGGGCGGTCTACTGGTGGTCGGCCGAAATCGCAGAGCTGCGCAGGGCTTGCATTGTTGCTCGGCGAGCGTACACACGACAGCGCAGGAGGAGAGTGCGAAGCGAGGCTGAGGGCGACCAGCTGTATGCCGTATACAACGAGGCTAAAAAACGCCTACAGCTGGCCATCACCAGGGCAAAGACGAAAGGTCGGGAGGAGATGCTGGCGAGCCTGGATAGGGACCCATGGGGGCGTCCGTACCTATTCGCGCGCAACAAGCTGCGTGGCCAGGCGCCTCCACTTACAGAGACCCTCCAACCCACCTTTTTGCGGGAGATGGTTGCGGTTTTGTTCCCAAACCGAGAGGATCACGTTCCGCCAGAAATGGCTCCAAGGGCCGAAGTGAGGAACGCGGTAGACCATCCAGTGCCCGCTATAGCGCCGGAGGAGATAGCCGTAGCGGTTCGAAAACTGCGGTCCAAGAATACCGCCCCAGGACCGGATGGTGTACACGGCCGAATACTGGTCTTAGCGCTCGAGACGTTGGGTGACAGATACCGGGAGCTGATCAACACCTGCCTTAGGGAGGGACAATTCCCTTCAAGGTGGAAGAGGGGGCGACTGGTACTTTTACAAAAGGAGGGGCGCCCTAGAGAGTCACCATCTGCATATCGTCCTATAGTTTTGCTGGACGAGGCGGGCAAGCTCTTTGAGCGCGTGCTTGCTGCTCGCATTGTCCAGCATCTCCGCACAGTTGGACCGGATCTGAGCGGCAGCCAGTATGGATTCCGGGCGGGCCGATCCACGGTTGATGCCATACTCAGTGTGAAGGCCCTTTCGGAAGAGACCGTATCAAGGCGCGGGGTGATGCTGGCGGTGTCTTTGGACATCGCCAATGCCTTCAACACCCTGCCCTTCAGCTGCATCTTGGAGGCGCTGGCATATCACGAAGTGCCAGTATATATGCGGCGGATTGTAGGTAGTTACCTGTCGGATAGGAGTGTCGTCTGCGTAGGTAGTGACGGGCAGCTTTTTGATCGAAGGATGAAGTGCGGTGTTCCACAGGGGTCGGTTTTGGGCCCTCTCTTGTGGAACATCGGCTATGATTGGGTTCTGCGAGGTTCTCTGGAAAGGGGACTGCATCTTATTTGTTATGCGGACGACACGCTCATCACGGCCCAAGGAGGTTGTGCTGAGGAAGCTATTCGTTTGGCTGAACGTGGCGTTGCTGTGGTGGTGGGTCGGATCCGGCGACTGGGCCTCAAAGTGGCCCTGGAGAAGACGGAGGCCCTTTGGTTTCACGGGCCTCGTAGGCGGCCGTCCGTAGGAATGTCCCTGGAGGTTGAAGGGACTGAAGTCGAGGTCGGGACACGCGGTGATACGCGGTTACCGCACCATTTCGTGTGAGGCAGCGTGCGTACTGGCAGGGACCTCACCCTGGGACTTAGAGGCCGAGGTGCTGGCCGCCGTATACCGCCGTAGAACGGAGCTCCGAGGGGACGGTGGCAGCATCATGCCAGCGGAGCTGGCAACATGGAGGCGACAAGCGCAGGAAAGTGCGCTGAGGAAGTGGCGAGAGCGGCTGGTCGAGCCAACGGCTGGCCACTTGACTATACGGGCGGTTCGCCCAGTCCTTGCGGAGTGGGTGAGCCGAAAGCACGGGTTGCTTACTTTTCGGCTGGTCCAGATCCTGTCGGGGCACGGCTGCTTCGGCAGGTATCTGTGCAAGGTGGCCGGGAGGGAAGCGAATCCCTCATGCCACGAGTGCGGCGCCGGTGAGGACACTGCGCAACACACGTTGGAAGTATGCCCAGCCTGGGCGGCGCAGCGCAGTGTCCTCACAAGTGTAATTGGGAGGGACCTCACACTGCCTACCGTAGTAAGAACAATGGTCGGCAGTGAAAGGTCGTGGCAGGCGATGGAGGCCTTCTGCGAAGAAGTCATCTCGCAGAAGGAGGCGGCGGAGCGGAGCAGGGAGAATGATCCCCTCGCTGCTCTGAACCGGCGTCGGAGAGTCGGGCGAAGGAGGCGGGGTGGCCACCGACTTAATGCCGCCGTGAAGGGGGCCTGCGGGCGACAGCAACGGGGGTTACTGTCGCCTGCGCAGAACATTAAGCCCCCGAGGTTGGAGGATGCGCCAAGTGTTCCGGCGCATCCTCAACACGTAGGAGAACCAGGGCGGGGCTACCCTGGAGAAGAGGGGTCTGAAAAACAGACAGCCGCTGACGGGCCGCGGAAGTATGTCCGCGTCCCCGTGACCCGCCGTTTTAGCGGGCGATGGAACACGGTGGGGTTTTAGTGGGTAGGACTTGCTCCAGCGACGGCCGGAGTAACGCTGACCGCCGCTGGAGCAAGGAGTCCCACATAACCCGTTCACGTCCCCGTCGCGAACGGGTATCCATGAGGATAGAGCCCCGGGCTATTGGGCTGGGGGGCCTGGGCGGGCTGTGCCTCCGCCCCGGCGCCTTCGCCTTCGGCGAGCGGGATCGGCCCTCTCCCGATCCCTCTCGGCCTCCTCCTTCTGTGACATCACAGTCTCGCAGAAGGAGGATACGGCCTCCCACGCCGAATCCCCTGCCAGCATTGCCGCTACTATTGCCGGCAAGGAGAGGTCCGGTCCAATCCGGTCGACCAGGATCCGCCGCTCGGAGGCTCACGCTGGGCACTCGACAAGCGTGTGCTCTGCGGAATCCCGGTCCCCACCACAGTGGTGACAGATCGCCGTCGCCTCGCGTCCGATCTTGCTCAGATAATCACCGAAACAGCCGTGACCGGTGATTATCTGAGCAAGCCTGTAGGAGATTCACCCACTCCTCCGCTGTTGCCAGGCTTCGAAGGACGGCAGGATGGCTTGGACGACGCGCTTGCGCGCGATGTGCTCCTGGCTGAGCCTCGCGCGCCACTCCTCCAGAGCGCGTCGTCGTTCCCGCCGTCTGATTTCGAGCGCGGGCACGCATTCGTCGCTTTGGCGGACGACGCGAGTTCGGTCGTAGACCCTCGCGTCCATGTCCGCCAGGATGTCGAGCGGCGGAAAGCGTGCCAAGAGGGTCGCCGCCTCGAAAGATACGGTCCGGTATCCTCGTGCGATGCGGATGGCCATCTTGCGCTTCAGGCTATAGATTTTGGTCCTGCAGCGCCGGACGCCCGACAGTCGGTGTGACCATACAGGCGCCCTATAGAGAGCCACCGATCGCACGACCCCCCGTAAAGGCGGCGTACCTCCTCCGACGGCCCCCCGAGGTTGGGTAGCAGTCTATGCATGGCACCTACTACCCTTTCGACTCGGGGGACAAGACGCTCGAAATGCTCTTCGAAGCCCCAACGACTGTCCAGGGTGAGGCCCAAGTACTTTAGGTACCGCCCCACCCGGACTGGCGAATCTCCGACGCGAACCCACGAGTCGGGCGGTTCCCTGCTCCTAGGCAGTTTATGGAACCATAGCGCCTCGGTCTTATGAGGCGCTATCTGCAGGCCCAACTCGCGGATCTTGGCGACGACGACCTCTGCCCCAAGCTCGGCGAGCCCAACAGTCCTCTCGAAGGTGTCCCCCTCGGCCACTATTAGAGTGTCGTCAGCGTAATAGACGACACTGATGCCGGGGGGGAGATCGACACGCAGGACCGCGTCGTAGGCGAGGTTCCATAGGAGGGGGCCCAACACGGACCCCTGCGGAACCCCGCAAGACACCTCCTTCCGGTGCAGTGTACCGCCCTGTCCGATGTACTGGATGTACTTGTCACGCAAGTAGTCCCCGACTACGGCTTGCAGGTACGGGGGAACGCGATGATGCGCCCCCCGGATCGCGTCCCAAGGCAGGGAGTTGAAGGCGTTGACGATGTCGAGACTTATCGCCAACGCCACCCCGCCCCGGGACACGGCCTGCGCTGACAGGGAGCGGACGCGAATGATCGCGTCCACCGTCGAGCGCCCCTGGCGGAAGCCGTACTGGCTATCAGCCAGGTCGGGACCGACGCGCGACAGATGCCCGCTGAGACGGGCGGCAAGAATCCTCTCGAACAACTTGCCGCACTCGTCCAGCAGGCATATCGGACGGTACGCAGAGGGAGAGTCTGCGGTCCTGCCTTCCTTCTTCAAGAGGACCAGGCGAGCCTCCTTCCAGGCTGTGGGGAACTTGGCATGTCGGAGGCAGCTGAACAGCCGCCTCAGCCTGACCCCCAGGGTGGCCAGAGCGATCACCCACGCCCGCCCCGGTATACCGTCGGGGCCGGGCGCAGTATTACGAGCGCGCAAGCGGCTGACGGCTCGGTCCAGCTCCTGTTCGGTCACCCCCAACTCGTCGGCGTAAAAGGCCGACGAAATCGTCGGGGGGACAGAGGGACTGTCCCGGACTGTCGGGAATAGTGCGTCGATGACCCGACGCAGCAGTCCGGGGTCTAGGGTCTCCGTCAGGGGGGGCACCCAGGGGCGAAGCTTACCCAGCACTGCCCTGAAGGGGCGCCCCATGGATCCCTGTCGAGTCCCTCTAGGAGCTCGCTCCAAGACCGAGACCTGGCATTCGCGATGGCAATTTGGAGCGCCTTTGTAGCCGCTCTATAGCGTTCGTATGCTCCGGCCTTTTCTTCCTCGGTGGCTCGCCTTCTCCTTCGGGCTCTAGTGTACTGACGTCGTGCGCGTAAGCAGACTTCGCGCAACTGTGCTATCTGCTGCGACCACCAGTACACTGCCGTTCGCTTGGGGCAGCTGGCCCGGGGCATGGCGGCGTCACATATCGCCGTCATAGTGCCCCGGAACCAGGCCGCCTCCCTTTCCGGATTGGACCAGACCTCATCAGCGATGGCGACGCTGGCTGCGGCCTCGAGAAGATCTCGGTTAAGCCGCTTGAGAGACCAGCGTCGCAGGGGGCTGCCTGCACGGCCGCTGGGGCGGTCGAGGGGGCTGCCTGCACGGCCGCTGGGGCGGTTGGGGGGGCGGAGGGCCACATCGAAGACAATGTGGCGGTGGTCGGATAATGTGACCACCTTCTCCGCTACGCGCCACCCCGACAGCGCGCTCATGGCCGAGGGAGTCGCCCACGTTAGGTCGACGACCGACTCCCCCTGCCACCGCACGCATGTGCTAACGGACCCCCGGTTCACGAGCCGGAGGTCTAGCCCAGCCGCCCACTCTTGCAACGTCCCTCCCTTCGGATCGTCCCTGGGGTTGCCCCACGCCCTGGCGTGGGCATTAAAGTCCCCGAGGACGATCGATGGACGAGGCCGGCATCTGCGAATGCAGTTAGCCAGCCCGTCCAGGTACACCTCGTAGTCGGCGAGGGACCTATTGGGAGAGACGTAGCAGCCCACTATGGCCATTCTTCCCCACTGCACAGCTACATATCCCTGCCCCCTTTCCAGTAGGGAGCAGGGCGGAGCGCCCTCCCCTCCTCCCCAGTACACGGTGACGGAGCCCACATCATCCCCGAATCAGCGAGGATTGTCCGGGACACGGTAGGGCTCCGCCACTACCACCAAGGCAACCGACCACTCCGCAACGCTCTGCAGTAACAGGTCCTGAGCGTTGCGGCAGTGGTTCAAGTTACCCTGGAGAACTCTTTGGGGAAAGAATTTTATACAGTCTCCATTTCGGCCGACGGGCTGCTAGTGCCCGCAGCCATGGCATTTGGTGCCATGGTGGTCTCTTGGGTGCCGGCATGGGAAGAGGCCTGCTTCCTCTTTCCCTTAGGGGGACTACACTTCTTGGCGTGCAGCCGATGGTTCGATGCACATCCCTTGTCCACACATAAGGGACATCGTAGCGCTTGCGCCCGGCATTCGCTAGCCCTATGATTAGGGTCAGCGCACCGAAAGCATCGGGCGCCCTAGTCAACGTTGTTGGGGCACATAGCCCCAACATGTCCCTTTTCGAGGCATCGGAAGCAGTATAAAGCTCTTGCCTCCAATGCCTCGAACTTTATAGCCCCCCAGCCCACATGGATCTTCTTTGCCGCCACGAGTTTATTCATGGCGGCAAGTGGGCACTTGACTCTTACGGTCCCAGGGGCTGTGGGTGCTCGGTTAATTGAACCGACTTTGATGTCAGCGCCGGGGAAGACCTAGACTATCTTACCATGACCAAATAGACCGTGTCTTAGCTGAAGGGCAAGTCAAGAGTCTCCGTAACCGGCGAGTGTGTATGAGACGATCTATGAGAGTGGAGAAGCCAGAGAGGTATGTAAGGAAAGAACCTGTTGGAACTCTGTACTCTCTGCCTACCCCGCGAGGTTGCTGGCGTGATGATATAGATAGATAGATAGATATAATATGACTTAATATTGGAGATATCTTTAATGGTACGCGTTTTAAAATCATCACAGATATATGATCGTATCCTGTACTGTTTGTGTTTCTTAGGTCAGTAATAATTCTATTTATTTCATCAGGAGTGGTAGGGGTCATATACAGTGAGTTTAAAACGCTAACAGGCTTACGAATATTTATATTAGAATTTAAATTATTAAAATGGTCAATAAAAAAATTATTAAACGAGGTAGCAATAGTAAATGGGTCATCTGTCGTTAAATTGTTGCCTATATTAATGTCATGAATTTCGTCTTTAGGCTCATTATATTTTGTCTTACTGAATGTCAAACATAACCAGCAAACGATGAAAGAGTAGGTCAAATTTCGACCAATGGGCGACCACTAGTTATATTTATTATAAACGTAGAAACCAACTATGGTTTTTCTTTCTTTTTAAAAAACCTAGCCCCGCACTAGTAATTATTCCTGTGTCGTAGGTGCGTTTGCAAACATGATGATCACATACGCAAACACTATGACCAAAATTTGTGGGTCACACCACGATTTGTCCACGAGATGCCCGCACGGCATCGAACTTTCGACTAGTCAATACAGGGAGCGGAGAAGCTTAAACTCTTAATCACTGGACCGAGCCATCCGTCACTTATCCGTGAAGGAACTTACTAGCGTAAACCTTAAGCATCCAATTCGAATATTTTTAAGTAGAGAATTAGTCAGTTTTTGCTCACGGTTCTTAGAACACTGGCCACGAATACTAAATTCGCATTCTAGTCATGAATACCAGATTATATTAGACAATAATACAAATCAAAAAAGCAGTATTGGCGGGAAGTCGAAGAGTGATGTTGTCAATTCGTCTTAATTTCCGAAACTTGTGTTATTTCGAATAATAATGTGTAATGTTGATGGAATATTAACCATTGTGTATTCTTATATGTGCATGAGTGAAAGTAATTGAAACAAAGTGATAAAACGTACCTTTTCAATTTCCCTCAAAACGGCCGTCGCAATTGGTATGTAAACTATCCATCGCTTTACTATCCAGGGTGGGGCACTTCATCAATTTCATTGTCATCGTTGTCATCAAGATCTTCTTCTACATTAAGTTATGGCTTATTGTAATTTTAAGTGTATTTTGCCAGTGTCCAGTGAGATGCATAATCGAGTTTGTATAAATTATACAACTCTACGATGAACAACGATGATAATGAAATTAATGAAGTACCCCACCCTGGATAGTAAAGCGATAGATATTTTACACACCAATTGCGACGGCCGTTTTGAGGGAAATCGAAAAAAATACCGTTTATCACTTTGTTTCAATTACCTTTTCTTATGCACATATAAGTGTGTAGTAAGAATACATAATGGTTAATATTCCACCAACATTAACAATTTTATTCGAAATAACACAGATTTAGGAAATTAAGACAAATTGACAACATCACTCCTTCGACTTCCTGCCAAAAACTGCTTTTTTTGATTTGTACTATTGTCTAATATAATCTGGTATTCAAGACTAGAATGCGAATTTAGTATTCGTGGCCAGTGTTCCAAGAACCGTGAGAAAAAACTCACTAATTCGCTACTTGAAAATATTCGAATTGGATGCTTAGGGTTTACGCTATACGCTATTGAATTAATTCAAACAAACACAATTATGCTACTCACTGGACACTGGCAAAATACACTTAAAACAGTGTAAAGCCATCACTTGAAGAAGAAGAAGAAGAAATCGAAAAAAAATCACCGACACGCCTATATTGACCAAGCGGGGGATGCAGTGGTGTACTGAGTACACCCGCTTTTCGCCGACGATGTTAGCTCCCATGTAATAGGGGGCGAGCCTATTGCCAATACCGGGTAGAATTCCATACTCCGGACTCATACTAGGAATTTTTCGTTAGATAAACTACCTTTGTCCGACCTAGAATTTGAACCCAGGACCTCGTGCTCACAAAGCGATGCGCTTCGCTCACTAGACCATCGAGACAGTCAAACAAATTGAAACTCGTAGATATTACAGATTATCACGAAGAAATGTAGGTACTATGTACATGCCCAAATCGCCAACTATGTTAGGTCCCATTGTAAGTAGGAGTGAGCCTATTGCAATTGTCTGGAGCACAATTCCAGACCCTGGGCTGATGTTAAAGGTTATTCAATAAAAATCCATAACTTTCCCGTCCCAGGATTTAAAGACTAGTGTGCCTGCTAGTTGCAAGATGATTGTGTCTATTCTCTTACTGCAATGGGTATAGTTTGTTCTGACCATATGACTTCGCTTTTAAATGTCATTTCCTTATATGAAACCTAAAATATAATTCAATAGATTAGAACGACACGTGGTCTCCTACTAGCTAGCTATTTACTAAAAAGGAATCAAGGCAGTAAGTTTAGGTATCAGAGGGCCTAGACAAATTGCAAGCGTTTTGTTTCTATTCTCTTGTCGCAATCGATAGCGCATTGTTTTGACCACGTGACTTTTCGTTGCAATTCCCATACATTTTCCACTTTCTATTAGCGTTAACGACTGTAGATTGTCAACTTGGCTATAGGCGCTGTTTCGTCCTAGCCTTTACTGCAGCCCGCGCGAAAAGCGGTTAAGCGACGTCATCGGCCCACTTGCTTGCTCCCTTGCGGACCACACGCGCATCATGCACATTTTTTATACCTTTTATTATAGTATTTTCACATAGGATGGGTACTGATAGTGCTCATTGCCAAACGAAATGATACTTTATTCAATGGCAATAAGAAGCATGCCAGTTTCTATACTTATGGTTTTATGTCTTAATACCATTGAATTAAATATTAATTTCGTTCGGCAATTAGAACTTTCAGTGCCCATCATATGTAAAAAATACTATAATATAATAATTTTAACTTTCCTACTTAGTTTTCATTTCATTTTTACTTCAATATCCTCTTAGTCGAAGACCCAACAGTATCTAAAAAATTAACATGTCACACCTATATTCCCCAAACGGGGGTGGCAGATGTGTACACCCGCTCATTTTTCCCGACGATATTAGGTCCCTTGTAAAAGGGATCGAAGCTATTGCCATTTTACCGGGCACAATGCCATACTCCGAACTGATATTCTAAATTTTTCAATAGAAAAATTACTTTTTTTCCAACCCAAGATTTGAACCCAGGACCTGGTGATCACTAGCCGCACTATTAGCCACAAGTCCAATTTGGCAATAAGTATCCGAAATTATGATATTATTCTCCCCAGAAAAGTAGGACGCGATGATAATGAATGAATATAAATGAACCAACAAATTATTTTATTGTTGACTTGAATACAAATGCCTGGACACATTAATGATTTGGTTTGAAATTAAAATTTTCTTTAATCCTCCAGGATTATTTTTGAAAATAATAAAATAGACTATGAGCTAATACGAGTGGCTAAGGTCCCTTTTCATCTCAATATATCCCAGGCCTGAATCATTGATTCAGTACTCTCTGTCTACCCCACAAGGGATCTGGCGTGATGATATAGAGAGACATGTAGAATAAATAATTCTACATACGCTCACTTTTCACCTGCACTGCACTTTTCTCCAAGCGGGTTCAATAGAAATGTATTATGTGCTCCCACGTTTTGCCGACAATGTTAGGTCCCTATATAATAGGGTTCAAGGTTACGGACCCACCCGAGGCCCTTATATCCCTTCTTTCGAATACATATACCGCACACAGGATCAGACATCGATCTTGAAGAATCCCTTGCTCGCCGGCCAGTGCAGAGCACCACGGCGAGACACCTAGTATACCCCCTTCCCCATAGCAACTGCCCAAGCCGAGGCCGATCCTCACTGACGCGCCCTTCAGCTAGTTGCCCCCTTGGTCTTCTGGCTCGAGCGTAGTGGTTTCACGCTCACCCTCTCGTCCGGTAATGCTGTAAAGGCCCCGCGGCCAACAGCGTAGATCAAACAACACAACATAGTACAATTCCGAACTCCGGAATGCTACTAACAGTTTTTCGCTAAAACATCCTAATGGCACATTTTCCGGCCTAGAATTCGAAGTAGATTAAAACTAGAGGAATTGAGACGTGACGGTGTTAATTCATTTTTATTTCTCACAATCATAAATTTCAACATCATCTACATACGCTTGATGGAAGTCATAGCCCTCAATCCCCCGGCACCCTTCAGGGATCCCTCTATAATGTCACATCGAAAGGCCTGACTGGGCGGGGATTTATCCTACATACAAAACGAAAACGTGACTGATTACCACCCGAATGTATCATATGCGAGCCCTATAACACAAACGTGCCGCGACTGATAAATAACTGATTTGCCATTCAAGTTTGATACAAATTCTGGGATGTTATGGTAAGAATCTTCGTATAAGACGGGGTAAGTAGCTTCACAAGATGGACCGATGATCTGGTGAAACAGGCACGTTAAAATTGGAAGCATACAACACAAAAGTTGTACGTAGTGGTTATCTTGGCTATCATGGAGAAGGTTGGATTAGTATAAAAGTGAAGCATTTGTTATTGTTAACACGTGCGTGTGTGTGTGTGTGTATATAACTGTATGAGTACATGTGTTGGGTTGTATCGATTGGACACTGATTTACAATAGATCGATAAATATAGAGTATTATGCAAGATATTTATAGCAAAAACCTCCTACCATATTTACGATAACACTCCAGGAATAGTATTGCCGATATAAAGTAGCAGGCTCAAGTCGATGTCAAACCGTTGGTTAGTCAAGTTATATTTCATATTTTCACACATATAATAGAAAAGAACTTGGGTGTGTATGAGTGTGAGTGTGTGAGCGTGTGGGTGTGTGGGCGTGTAGGCGTGTGCGCGTGTGCGCCCGTGCGCGTGTGCGCACGTGCGCGCGTGCATGCTTGCATGCGTGCGTGCGTGCGTGCGTGCGTTCGTGCATGTGTGTGTGTGTGGGTGAATGATCTACGCTGTTGGCTGCCGGGCCTTCCAAGCTTCACCAGACATGAAGAACTTGGGATGGCGTAGCCCAGTGAATCTAAAAATAAAATCAATTATAGTTTTTAAAATTAAAAAAGAAACACTCATAATAGCAAGCCGAACTAAAATTGGCTTGCTATTAAAGCGTGTTTTTTTAGTTTTTAAACTTTAATTAATCTTCTTATTTTTTATTCTCAACACAACATCAAAAATAATTAGTACATAATCTGAATTAAAAAATATCTTTTTAAAAACAAGCTTTTGTAATAAAATAAAAATAAAAAATCATTCAGGGATAAATCACCCTCCGGCTCCATCAGCTGACCCTGGACATCATCCGGGTCTACAGAACTCGCCAAGACAAATCCAACAAACCCAAAGACGGCGGGGTTATGTTGAGTAGTTGGACAGTTCCATTGGCCACCTTCGGCTCCATTATCAGACCCTGGACACCATCCTGGTCTACAGAACTCGTCAAGACAAATTCCTTGTTCCCATGGCCACCTTTTTGCTTCATCATCAGACCCTGAACATCATCTGGCTGTATAGTACTTGTCAATACCAATCTAACAAGCCTAAACACAAGGTGGTTTTATTGTGTGGTTGACATTTCCATGGTCACCTTCATGATTAGGCCAGCTCCATGGTATCATAATATTGCATTGTCACCAAATTTCATATACGTATGACAAATTACAACTCAACCGGATACCGGCAAGTGCTTGAAAAATGGAACACAAGATTTGAACCGCGCTCCGGTTCCTGAACCCAGATGCTGGTGATGCTGGTCAGGATATTGCGTCAAAAAAAATTACGTGACAGACGATTTAGCGCAGCGACTAAGAGCTTAAGCCGCTCTGCCCACTGTGTCTAATAGTCACGGGTTCGATTCCCGCACGGGGCAAATGTTTGTGTGACCCACAATTATTTGTTTCGGTCTGGGTGTTTGCATAAAAAGCAAAAAAAAATTACAATATATTTTTTTTTATTCCTTCTGTCGGCTACGATACGTATCCGGCGGATACGTATGGTATACATTGTCAGCGGATACGTATACCAATTTTCAAGTTAATCGAACCTTGAAGTTGGTGAAAATCACGTTGAAAGATTCCGTTATATATGTACATAAATACATAGTTACACGTCAAGCTAATAAAAGCATGTTAAAAATAAATACCATCACCTAATTTAATTGTCAAAGCAGGTGTTGCAGAGGGAAGGTCCTAAAGGAAGCGAGCCAGTCGTCATTATTACTCCAGATAGCCTAGTTAGAATTTGCCAATACGAAAACCACACTCGGTTCGACTTAGGATTTGAACCTAGGACTTTGTAAATATGCTATGCGTCTCTTGAATAACAGGACATGATTGATACATTCAGACCTGTGTTTCTCTCACTGAGATAAGCAGTGAGGTAGATGCTACATCACCACGAGATCACCACATGGTACATCACCACGAGATCACCAGCCAAACTAATAAATACTAAAAAAATAACGCCACGCCTGTATTCCCCATGCAGAGGCGGTAAAGGCGTTGTGTGTACACCCACATTTCCCCGATAATGTTAGCTTCCAATGTAGGGGGTCAGTCTATTACCGTTATTTACCGGGCACAATTTCAGCACAATTACCGGGCACAATTTCAGCTTCCAGATGGCCATTTTATTTGATAGTTAAACCCCTTTGTCTGACCCACAATTCGACCCCAAGACCTCGCGATTGCCAGCCGAACTATACGTCACTAGAAGAAGGAGGCATAGTTGACATAAATGTAAATTATTAATAATGACTGCCTCGTTGGTCTAGTGGTGAATAATGAACGTAGCGATCACGAGGTCCTGGGTTTAAATCCTAGGTCGGACAAAATGTAGTTTCTATCAAAAAAATCCCAGTATATGGGATTGCCACCCATAAGACATCGTCGGCGAAAATGGGTGTCCACAGTACACCTCTGCAACCGCTACTTGGCACATATTGGCGCCCCGGTTTTTTTCCAATAATATTTACTAATATGCATGGAACTCGGCACTCTCTGCCTACCCTGTAAGGGATCTGACGTGATAATATAGATAGATAGACTAATATACATTGAATCAGAGGCGTGGTAATAAATAAAGTTTGAAGCCCTACACGAGTTCAAAGTTGAAAGTTGTTAACGCCTGCAGAGTTACCGTTGAGCACAGTTTAATACTTGATTACAGTAAACTTTTGATCAGGCGTTATAGATCCTGTGAAAACTATACTTCTTACCTACAAGGTATTTGGCGTAATGGTATAGATAGATAGATATCCTATATCAAAATTTACAAAGTTGCAAGACCAATTTTTAACTTATAAACTAAACATTACCTACATTACATGTGGTAGGTTTTTCGTAAGGCGCATTTTAAGCGAATTACTGTAATAGCTACCTTTGCAGTACGGGGTAGGTTTACTTAAAATATGATTAAACCTAGGTTTTACGTATGGAAGGTAGAGGTAAGGAGAACTGTCTCTGTGTTTGAAAAGAAATGCGTTAAATTAAGGGGGCGCCACAATAGCACCAGTGTAAGTTTTAGAGGAAAGCGCCAAGTTATTAGAGTGGGATCGAGAAATAAGCAAGGAAAGATTGTGTGTGTGTGTGTTTGAGTGATATACGCTGTTGGAGGTGAGGCCTTTACAGCTTCACCGGACTTAAGGGCGAGCGTGCAACCACTACGCTCGAGCCAGAAGGGCAAGGGGCGACATACTCGAGGGCGCCTCAAGGAGGAACGGCCTCGGTTTGGACAGTCGCTACGGGGGGAGGGGGTGTAATTAGTGCACCGGTCGGCGGGCTAGGGGATCTACGACTTCGTCGTCGTCGTCCGTATCCGGAGCGGAAAGAAAGGATGTCAAAGTATCGGGGGGATCGGTGGGAACATGTCGCGGCCGACGGTAGCGGCAGGGGTCGGGTTCGTAGTCGGCGGCGGCTACGATTAGCGGATTCGCATGGGAAGACGCGTACGCGAAGTGTCGAGTTGTCGCCTTTTTAATATAGGCGCGAATAGATTCGAGACTGAGATCGGAGTGGAGGTCGACATTTCGTACGAACCACGGGGCTCCTACGGCTTTGCGGAGGAAGCGGGACTGAACCGCTTGAAGTCTATCGATGTGAGAGTGGGCTGCATGCCCGAACGCCTCACATGCGTACGTCATGATGGATCGCACGCAAGTTTTGTAAAGTGTCGCCTTATTTCTAAGAGATATTTTACTCCGCTTGCAGATTAATGGATAGAGACGGCCGAGCACAAAGGATGCTCGATGACGGACTCGCTTGAGTACTTCCGCCTTGTTATGGTGCACCTTTTGAAATACGCACCAAATAGGAAACATATAAATAGGAAATAATACACATAAATAAATATATTTTAAGAAGGAGGGACTCTTTATGATGAACTCCTTCTTCCAGAAGCGGGAACACTGTGAATAGACCTGGGTGAGCCCCGACGGTGTTACAAGAAACGAGATAGACTTAATTATGTCGACGAGGCGGCACATATTCAATGATGTCTCTGTGATCAACGCAGTTAAAACTGGAAGTGATCACCGACTAGTAAGAGGCACATTGAATATCAATTTCAAGCTTGAAAGGTCTAGACTGATGAAGTCTACACTCCGTCCAGCACCTGTCCAGATTCAGGAGCCCGATAGCTTTCCGCTCGAACTGCAGAATCGCTTCGAAGGTCTAGGTGAGTGCATAAACGTGGACGATTATAGCAGGAGGGTAGTGGAAACTGTCCATACGGTCGGGCACAAGTTCTTTAAAACCCACCGTACAAAAAGAACCAAAAAGCTCTCAGGCGTTACCCTCAAGCTTATGGAGGAAAGACGCAGGATGGTCTTGCAATCTCCAGAAGAAGTTTCCGAATGCCAGCGGCTCAATAGGCAGATCTCTAAGTCTCTGACTCGCGATGTACGCGAGTATAATACTGACAAAATAAGAGAGACTATCGAGCGCAACAAAGGCCCTTAAGTGTTTGCAAGGGATCTATCTATCGGACAGAGCTGGTTGAGTAAGCTGAAGACCGGAGACGGCAAGATTGTATCGTCTACACCGGAACTCTTGAGGGAAGTCGAGAAGTTCTACGGCCAGCTATACACATCAGTACAACCACCTGTCTGCAATCCGGCCCTATGGCCGGATTGCAGACAGGTGGTTGTACCAAGGCTAGACCCAAGAGCCAAATTGACCCGACAGTATACCGAAGACATCCCGGACATTAGTCTGTACGAGATTAGTATGGCTCTCAAACAGCTCAAGAACAACAAGGCGCCAGGCGATGACGGTATAACAGCCGAGCTTCTCAAGGCTAGTGGAAAGCCGATATTGAGGGCTCTCCAGAAACTATTCAACACCGTCATCCTCGAGGGCAAAACGCCACAGTCATGGCGCGGAAGTGTGGTGGTTCTCTTCTTCAAAAAAGGTGATAAAACCCTCTTGAAGAATTATAGACCCATCTCACTTCTCAGCCACGTCTATAAACTGTTTTCGAGAGTCATCACGAATCGTCTCGCGCGCAGACTAGATGACTTCCAGCCTCCCGAACAAGCCGGTTTCCGAAAAGGCTTCAGCACCATAGACCACATTAATACCCTGCGACAGGTCATACAGAAGACTGAAGAGATAACCTGCCACTATGCTTAGCGTTTGTGGATTATGAGAAGGCCTTCGATTCGATCGAGACTTGGGCTGTACTACAGTCTCTCCAGCGGTGCCAAGTTGACTACCGGTATATCGAGGTGCTGAAGAGTTTGTACGAAAACGCTACTATGTCAGTCCGCCTTCAGAACCAGAGCTCGAAACCTATTCAACTACAGCGTGGTGTCAGACAGGAAGACGTTATATCCCCGAAACTGTTCTCCGCCGCGCTGGAAGATGTCTTCAAGCTTCTGGACTGGAGAGGACTAGGTATCAACATCAACGGCGAGTACATCTCTCACCTTCGATTTGCCGATGATATCGTGCTCATGGCTGATACCCTGGAAGACCTCAGTACCATACTCGACGACCTCAGTAGAGTCTCTCAACAAGTAGGTCTTACAATGAACATGGACAAGACGAAGATCATGTCAAACGTCCATGTAGTACCAACTTCTATAAAGGTTGGAGACTCTACACTCGAAATTGTTGACGATTATATATACCTGGGACAAAGAATCCAATTAGGTAGGTCCAACTTCGAGAAAGAGGTCAATCGTCGAATCCAGCTCGTTTGGGCGGCGTTCGGGAAGCTACGTAACATCTTCTCTTCCAAAATTCCGCAGTGTCTCAAGACAAAAGTCTTTGACCAGTGTGTGTTGCCAGTGATGACTTACGGCATTGATACATGGTCGCTAACGATGGGCCTCATAAGAAGGCTCAAGGTCACCCAGAGGGCGATGGAGAGAGCTATGCTCGGAGTTACCCTGCGGGATCGAATCAGAAACGAGGAGATCCGCAGGGGGACGGAAGTCACTGACATAGCACTCAGAATTGCTAAACTTAAGTGGCAGTGGGCGGGGCACATCGCTTGTAGAACTGACGGCCGTTGGGGCAGAAAGGTTCTCGAATGGCGACCACGTACCGGAAGACGTGGAGCGGGTAGGCCCCCTACAAGATGGACCGATGACCTGGTGAAGGTCGCGGGTAGAAGTTGGATGCGTACAGCACAAAGCTGGTTGTTGTAGCGGTCTTTAGGGGAGGCCTTTGTCCTGCAGTGGACGTCTTTCGGCTGAAGAAGAAGACGAAATATATTTTATACAAATATATAAATTTATAAAAAATAAATGAGGCGACAAAATTGTACGATTAAGAAAACAAAAGTTTATTATAAGTAAAACAATAAAAATAAAGTTATGGATTTAAAATAAAAAAAAACAAATTATAGAAATCGTGAATCAATCGACGTATAGAATTATACTTATTAGTTTAAAAAATGGTTTCTTGAAGTTAGCTAGTCAAAATGATACAACAAAAACAGTTGCAAGGCGGATTGAACATATAAATAGTCTATATAAATTTATACCACTAAAATATATCGAATAATTTAAACATTTTCATAAAAAAAACACATTTAAGTTTTAATATAACAAGTACATACACACAAGCTTTTATGACATACTTCAATTCGTCCACAACAGCTACATTCATATCATACACTGTATATGCGCGAGCGCCACTCTGGCGGGCTTAGAACGTACAGATGGACACTTTTTTAACTTCTACCCCATATGAAACAGTTCTCTTTACCTCTACCCTCTATAGTTTTACGTATTGTAAGTGGTATCAGGTAGGTAGTTTTGAATAAGAATGTTTTATTACAGTAGATAGATAGGGCTTGTGTTGTAAGTTTTAAGTATAGATAGATAACTTTGTTCGACTTTCATTACCATCGCAAGATAAAGTACATTTTTAAATGAATAGAGGGAGAGAGGTATGTAAGGAAAGAACTTATTGGGACCCTGTCTCTTTGCCTACCCCGCAAGGGATATGGCGAAATGATATAGGTAGCTAGATGATAGATTTTTAAAGAAACATTTATGATTTTTATGAAAAAAAAAAGCTCTCAATAGCGTACCGCCAATAGGCCCCCCAATCACATTGGAACTGAACTTCCGCAGCGAAATATCTTCGATGCACCTCTGCCACCCGCAATCAGAAAATTCCTACACTAGCATTTATTCCTGTGTCATGGGTGCGTTTACAAATATGACGATTCACATACACAAATATCCAGACCGAAACAAATAATTGTGGGTCACACAAAGATTTGTCCCGTGCGGGAATCGAACCCACGACTATTAGACACAGTGGGCGGATCGGCTTAAGCTCTTAACCACTGCGCTAAATTGTCAAAGTTAAGTGGCAGTGGGCGGAGCACATTGCTCGTAGAACTGACAGCCGTTGGGGTAGAAAGGTTCTCGCTTTGCGACCTCGTACCGGTAGACGTGGAATGGGCAGACCCCCACAAGATGGACTGACGACCTGATGAAGGTCGCAGGTACTAGCTGGAGGCGTACAGAACAATGTCGTCGTGGCGATCTTTGGGGGAGGCCGTTTGTCCTGCAGGGGACAGGGGGTCCGCTAATAATTATGATGAGTATTGTAACATTAGCATAATAAAGATCTATCTTCTGTATTTAAACCAAGTAAAAAAGTATTTCACCTTACTTCGCAAAATTTTCTCGCACGTAATATTTTTGCCTGAATAAATTCCCAGACAGGTATCCGTCCAATATCTTTCGCATATCGAAAAGAAAGCATTCTTCACAGCAATCATATAAAGTGATCTCATATGTCTTCTATACCTACCAGTAAAGTACTCTATACGTTTAAAAGATGCTCACCCCATCTAAGATTTAAGTGATTACAATAACACATGGTATCCGCTTGTGACATTCACATTTTCGTAGATACATCCCCGTACTTTGAAAAACACGCTTAGCTTTTGGTGCCGATTGACCTAATTTTGACATATTTTTTATTGAAAACCTGTTGAAATACTACTGATAGTAAACAAAGCTATCCTTAGGTTAAATATTGAAACATGTTTGGAACCTGCCATTAACGGGAAAGTTGTAGCCCTAGATTAGTTGGAAACCTAATAGGCAGTTACCTCCGCCACTCCGCACTAGTTCCGCTTGGAAAAAAATGATCTCACTCACTTTGATTTGTAACAGAAGACCGTTGACTGACAAAGAAAAATATAAATGCGTTTTATATCTATAACTCTTTTGTTTATATAGACCAGAGGTTCCCAGACTTTTTTTCTCATACACCACTTTCAAAATCCAGCTGGTTCCGGTGGATCTCCTGCAGCTACATTTCTACCATATTCCCAAAACTCGACGAAAAATGTGAAGATCAGATCTAACTATGGAAATTTGCGTTGCGGCTGAGTTCCAACCACGAATTCTTAGTTGTCGAGAAAAAAAGGGAGAACTGATTGGTTCATTAACTAATTGCTTGTGGTGGGAGTGGATGTCAAAAAAGTAAAGTTGGCCTTTTCTTTTCGAAATTCCGGAAACAAATGAGTAACGTTTATCCTTAGCATTCGTATTTATATTGGTGAAGAATCGAACAAGTACATGCAAGTATTTCGTATTCGTATCTCGTCCCTTTGCACGTCTGAATAAGCGTTACGGACGGCGGCGGCGCTTTGCAAGTCTCGACACGTTGTACTGAATATGGAATATGCAAGTTTTTACAAGAAACAGTCGCTGAGCTTCTTAAAATATTAATGTAGGCATACATTAATAGGTGAAGTCAAGCCAACATTTTAGTTCTTCACTATCGAAAGCAAATAAATTTTCGTGGACCCCCGCTTACGTATTGTGAACCCACATTTTTTTGTCACGCCAACGTAGACCCCCGTCGAGTCTTCCGTGGACCCCTGGGGGTCCACCTGGACCACTTTGGGAACTAAGGATATAGACCATGCTTTATCCGACGGGTCATCAGTCAAGTCTGCGTAATCGGCGAGTGGACTATGTGAGTGGAGGAAGCCAAAGAGGTGTGTAAGGAAAGAACTTATTGAACTCTGTACTATCTGCCTACTCCGCAAGAGATTTCGCGTGATGATATATTTAAATAGGTCCGATAATAAGTAACAGATAACCTTAACACCACATAGATACGCCGTTGTTAAGAGTTCAAAAAAGCTGTTGTACCTACTTAACGATATATTTATTGCACCTTTAACCTACAATCATTAACGAGGCATTACTATCAACATAATAATAGGAAAGTACCTCCACAATTACTGTTACATTGTGTTTATTGTAAAAAATGTCTGATAAAGTAACGGCAACGATGACAACTCGGTCATCTGAAAAGAAAATATGCCTAACTAGGTAAAAACAGACAATCAATTATAAGGAGGAATTCCTTAAGAAACCTTTTGTCATTTGATATAATCAAGTGTAACTCAAAAAATTTAGTTACTATTTTTATAGGACTAAGCAACACATTCCCACCATTGTAACTCCTGTCAGCTAAGGTCCACAATGGTCTGCTTAGATAAAACCAAGGTTTGATCCTTGAGGTGAACCGGGGGGGCACTTTAATTGTATTGGGACACGCAACAAATTTAATTAGAAAGAAAAGACAACAGTAGTTAGACAACAAGTTTTTGCCTTATCAAACTAAAATAAGTCTTGCTCAGTCTCTCCTTCTTTCACTATTAGACTATGGTGATGTTTGCTTCCTAGATGCTACTGAAGAACTGGTCAATAAGCTCGAACGTCTGCAGAATTTATGTATTCGTTTCATTTTCGGTTTACGTAAATTTGATCACATATCAGAATTCCGATCGAAACTGAAATGGCTACTATCCGGCTGCGACGGGACTTGCACATTCTCTCTCTCTTCTCTATTCCATTCTACATAATCCTAAATCCCCAGTTTACCTCCGAGAGCGTTTTGACTTCCTGATTCCAAGGGACAAACCCTGCCGTACAGCTACATCTCTCCTTCTTCGTACCCCTCTTCATTCTTCCAGTCGTTACGACGGGTCCTTTACTGTGCGTGCTGTGCGTCTATGGAACTTACTTCCACATTCCATTCGTGCAAGCTCTTCTCTGGATGTTTTCAGAAGAAGAATCAAAGAACATTTCCTATCTTGATTTCATTTAGATGTTTATGTATATATTATAATTATATATATTAATATTTGTATCGTTAGTACTAAATATATGTATTTATTTGAAAATACTGTATTTATTTTATATTATTGTTATTTTCTTTAGACGTTATATTGTATAACTGCCCTCTTATTCTTCTCTTCATCTCTCAACACTCAAAGGTTCGCTGGAAGATAACTCATATTTGAGTTAAGCTCGCCTTTTCGTATACTGCCTAAATGAAAACTTTTTTTTTCAATTCCAACTGTATACAATAAAATTAAATAAAATAAAACAGTAGAAAAAAGTAAAAACTCCACTCGCCTCCTTTGCAAAGCGGGACACCAATAAAATGGCAAACCCAGTCATAAAGCACCCATATCAGCATATTCATAGGGCCTGTTTGTGAGCCTTATATTTGATTTCAGTATTAGGCATGACGAAAACGCTTGAACGGACGAAAGTTATCCCGAATCCTTATAAGGTCCATGTTGTAGATTTAGTCCCTAACGAAATGACGAACGATTCAGCGCAGTGGTTAAGAGCTTTAGCCGCTCCGCCAAGTGGGTCGAATAGTCGCGGGTTCGATTCATGCACGGGACTAATGTTTGTGTGACCCACAATTATTTGCTTCGGTCTGGGTATTTATGTATATACAGGAATAAATCCTAGTGTGGGGCTACGTTTATTTAAAAGAAATAACCCTATCTCGTCGGTAGGTGTTCGCTTCGTAACATTGAAGAACGTGGAGGCGAGTCTAGCCCGATCATACCGATTCTGAACTAAATTCCGCCTCTTTAGCCTATTTCAGAGTGAACAGGCTATCACTGAGTCAGCGGGCCACATCTCGGGCCCCATTGACACTTTCCATTAGGTGATATAGGGGTCAATCGTTGACCAGTCCTTAATAAAAAACCTAGTAAGAAACCATCGATATATCATAACAAGATACACAGTCCCGTTCAAAAGTTACAATAAAAAACATCCCCAAATTCACGTGAGTATAGCTATGATATAAACATAAATAAAGGTATATTGTATGTACCTTACTCGTATCACTTAAAGTTGTATTTGCAAAAAAGTCGAAGACTGTTGAATTTATAGTACCATCCATCCGTGTATTTACCCATATTTAATGGTTGGTAGGAAAGTATGTATCTATTTTAGAGGACATTTTTTCTACAGACAGTCTGATATAACAAAAAATAACCTAAATATGCCTAAATAACAGATAGCTATGAGCTCTCCTAACTTATGAATTAATCGAAAATATTTCAGGATTTTGTTATGATCGTGCATACCTAACGTAAAGTTCAAGGTCAAAGACTAGTCCAAATACCTAAACATTTCATTATTATTCAGATGAAACTTATAGTTGCAGTTTTTAAGATGCTATCGCGAGCAAAACGTGTTTTTGTACTTCATGCACTTCAAGAAGTATATGGATATTAGAGACAGCAAACGGCACCGCGACTGTCATGTAGTGACACTTCACTTGATGGCAACCTTAGTTCCGATTTTGGACGCGGGCCCAAAGATTGTACAACTGTACATGTTAATGAGGTTTGACGAACAAAACTAGTGTTAATATTTCGAAATATGATATTTGATTGTATATTTTAGAATCTAGTAAAAGAAATACACTATTAAAAGAAATTTTCTCGATAGGAAAAAAAAACTAAAGTCATCTCTATTGCTTTTTATTTTCTGTAGGTCTACCATGAAACGTAATTCCGAAGCTTCGGATCGAAATTTCGGGCGATTCCTACCACGAAGTGCTTTCGTTCCGAAATCGGTCCCGAAGACGGCTTGTGACGTTTCGTCCGTCCTAAAATGCTACCATGAAATAATTCGAACAAACGAAGTTTCGGCATTTTGACAGCACTTCTTTCGTGATTTTAACCTCAATTATACGAAAACTAAAGAGGTAACTTTTTACTTTCGTAAGTATGAATTTTAATTCTTTGGCTGTTTAAATATAAACACGAATGGTTAAATGGAGATTTTGTTGATATCTTAAAGCAATAAATGCGTTCAAACTGGAATTATATGGTGTTTTTATAATATGATTATTGCTATTTTAACATAGAGTACAAACATACGGAAAAACACGATTTTTCTATAAATACTTTCAAAGATCGAAAGCAGAAGGGCATCCGCCTAGGTTGCAATGACTCTCATAATAATTCTTATTGAGTTGCTTTTAGATATCAAATAGCCTTTGTTGCCGTTAATAACAAAATATAAAAATTGTAAAAACACAAAAAGAAAATACCATTAGCAGTGGGTACGAACTCGCATCGAATTCCATAGCAAATTTGACATTAATTATTGCGCCATTTCAACTTAACAAATCATGGCGAAATTTTGAAATATAATATGCAAAGTTCGTGCCTTGTTGTCATTATGACAGCATGACATTTAATAATTTTACACGACTAACTTGAAATGTTCATAAGTTACCATATGCCTGATTAGAAACAAATGTACTTTTTTCGTAAACGGAAACATAATTCATCTGTCATTCATTCACGAACACAGTCTATGGTGCCCGACCGAAAGAAACAAATCCGATACAACTTCATGGTAGGTACACGCATCGTATTTCGTTCGTGTATCGTTCGGCTCCGAAGTTTCGGATTGAAACTTTCATGGTAGACCTACTGATTCTAACTACTCAATAGTATTTACTTAAGAACACAGCAAATAATTGTAGAAAAGTTCTTGTAGAACAGTTTATTATTTCATAATGTAGTAGTGTAGTGTAGATTAGTGTAGTGTATTAGAAAATGATAACATTTTGTTTTTGCACATACGTCGTTTATTTCCGAGCGCGCACTCTATTTATTCGTCCCTTATTATTCTTTTGTAAAGTAGCTGCATCACTTTCACTCTCCCGGTCGATAAATGGTCGATCGCGGTTGGCCCTTAATTTTTTTAATATTTATGTCGATTTAAGTTCAGTATAGTGTATTATTAGTTCAATTCAGAAATAAACTAAAGATAGACATAATCATAATTATTCACAATATATACTATTTGCTTTCTTTCTGCTTTCTTTGCTGCTTGGCTTTCTGACGTATTACTACACATATGACGTACATTCAAGTCCTATCTATCTACCTATTTATATAATTACGCCAGATCTCTTACGGGGTAATATGCTGGCAGAGAGTCCAGGGTAAGTAGTAAGTTCTTTCTACTAACTACTCTGACGTACATGTTGTATATAAAAATTTACTTCAATTTGAGCCTTGGGGCAGTGTAGTCTAACAGCTTATTTCGATACATCGAACAATGAGGATTTAAAGGATTTATAAATCGAACCACCATACATTTTACAGGTATGCGTGGTTCGAATAATCGAAAGATACAATCGTCTGAATACTTCTAGTTCCATTTCATAGTGGAACTACCCAAACATACATTGTACAGGTAAGCATGGTTCGATAGGTCGTGTGTGTGAATGATCTACGATGTTGGCTGCGTTGCTGCTTTACAGCTTCTCCGGATAGGTCACACGATGGGGATGTAGAACTGTATTGAACACCTGTAGTATTACCATGATATCCTGGTACAGCATTATTGCTACTGTTGCCCCAGCTGTGGTGAAAACTTGGTCTCAAGTAATGGTAATTATTTCTCTGAACTAAATTCATCATCATCATCATCATCAGCCTATCGCAGTCCACTGCTGGGCATAGGCCTCTCCAAGTGCACGCCACTGGGTACGATCCTCGGCTACTCGCATCCAGTTTCTGCCAGCCGCCCTACGAAGGTCATCGCTCCACCTAGCCTGAGGGCGTCCTGCATTACGTTTGCCAGTCCGCGGTCTCCACTCAAGAACTCGTTTGTCCCAGCGGTTATCGGTTGTTCGGCTAATGTGACCGGCCCATTGCCACTTCAGCTTACTAATCCGGTGGGCTATGTCGATAACTTTGGTTCTCTGTCGAATGACTTCGTTCCGGATTCTATCCTTCAGAGAAACTCCGAGCATAGCCCTTTCCATAGCTCGCTGAGTGACTTTAAATTTATGAACCATTCCAACCGTGTGTCCACGTCTCGGCTCCATATGTCATAACGCAGTCAGGACGCACTGATTAAAGACTTTTGTCTTTAGGCTTTGTGGAATGGGCGATGTAAATACTCGACGTAATTTCCCAAATGCCGCCCAGCCCAGCCGTATTATTTTTTTCCGAACAAAATTCAAAACCAAAAATAGTAACGAAAACATTTAATTCCTAATCTGTCGCCGGATACTTGCAAAATACCAATCATGCCCGCTTGAAAAGCATATGACAGACATATGTATGATCAAGAAGTTCGTATCGTTTGATGAATCGCACCACGCTTACCTGAAAAACGTATATCATACTAGTTCAACTATGGTCTCGAACAAGAAGGATTCAGGTAGTCCGTTTTGTTCGATTAATCGTAACACAATGATGCAAATATATATGGAACAACATTGACGGACCACGCTGCCCCGAGGAACTTCTAGTCTGTTGAAGCTGTAAGGGCCCCGCGGCCAATCATTCTCACACGCACAAACAAGAGGAACTTAGGGCCAAAATGGAACTTCAAGAATAAATAAAAGCAGACTATAACGAAAGCCTTTTGAACTATTATTGCGAGCCTCTTTGGTTCAGCCTGCTTTAGAGAAACTATTCACGTATGCTCTTTATGTAAAGATATCTTTCACTTGAAGCTGAAGGGTGCCTTTTAGACACGCGGAAAAGAGACACCTTTTAAAATGGTCGATGTGTTGCAGAATAACGCCAAAGACACTGTCACGCATATATTCGCTAACCGGGGGTATCAGTAGCGTACTATGTACACCAACTTTTCGCTGAAGATGTTAGGTCCCATGTAATAAGATGCGTATGTCAGGGTTTTTGGTTTTGAAGTAGAGACCGCGAACACCGCGAACTGGCAAACGCAGTGTAGGACGGCCCCTGCGAGATGGAATGACGACATACGTCGGATAGGCGACAGAAACTGGATCCATAAAGCCCAAGAACGGGCTCTGTGGCGCACATTGGAAAAAGCCTATGTCCAGTAGAGGACTAATTTGGGCTGATGATGATGACAAATGTCAGGTTCCGGACTGCCATTGGAATTTTATTCTATTGCAAAATTACATTTTGTCCAACCTACGATTCGAACCCGACGCCTCGTGATCGCAGACGTCAGCACCAATGTATGATTGTTGTAAATTCCACTAGAACCATTAAAATCGATCTAGCCTTCTATTATAGGTTCATCGTGTTTAGGATCATTTTAATAAAATGTGCATGATGAGAACACAGGATAGCTGAGCGGCCCTGTCCCTAAAACAATTTTTGGTGGATGAACAAGTTTTCATTGTCATGTGTATTTAAATCGACTTGTATGTATGCTTTTTTATGTATGTACATCGATATTTCCGTCAATTCTGGGCCGATTTTGATAATTCTTTTTGCATTGGGTTAAGTAGAAGATTCACCAGGCAACTCCTTAACGACAAATAATACAAATCTGTAGACTGAGTTATTATATGTATTGTGTTAACCCTATAGCTACTCTACCTTACAACTAATTAGAATATTAATCGACTTCAAAAAAGGAGGAGGTTTATAATTCATCTGTTTTTTTTTTATAACGCCTTTGTTTATGAACTGATTTTGATGTTTCTTTTTGCGTTGGGTTTTGTATAATATCAAGATGGTCAAAAGGAAACCGACTCCAAAAAGCAAAAAATAAATGTCTGACGTTAGTGCCAAGTAACCGACTGCACTAAACGGTACCGACTTTAAAAAGTTATTTATTAGCAGCCTATTCTGCATCCCACTGCTCGGCAAAGGCCTCCCTTTTACGTCTTCACACAAATCGATCTTAGGCCTATAGTATCCAGGATTTAATTCGCATAAGTGTCCAAATTATTTATTATTTATTAGCAAATAAAAAACAAAAGAAATACCGTCACGCCGACGATGTTAGGTCCCAATGTAATGGAACTAAACTTATTGCATATATATCAGGCACCATTGCAAACTCTCAATTGCCAGTACGGTTTTTTCAATGAAAAACCCCTAAAAACATCCGGATTCGAGCCCAGAATCTCGTCATCGCCAGCCACACCAACCACCACTAAAACATTTCAGGCAGTCGATTTATTCCATACCAAATAAATTTCAACTTAATTGGCCGTATGGTAAAAAATCCTAGATAATTACCGTCGCCTTGAGAATCACGTAAAACCTAACCATGACTTATTTAGGTCATCTCTGTGACTCATTTATCGGCACCCAACATAATACTCGGATAACCTCTGTTTGAGCCCTCGACATATATTTTGAGCGTAAGAAAACAATAACGTGAAATCGTCCGAACTGAACCAAGGCCATAATGCTTAATAACAAACTAAGATAATTAATTACTACTTTATTAAATGTTACCATTTGTAACCTCTAATTAATCTTCTAAGCCTGAGACCTAAATTAGTTCAGCCTTCGATAAATAAGTGGGCTGTACCAACTGAATTATGAAATTACATTTCGATCGAGTTATGAACTCTTATGTAACGATCGCCAATTAGATAACCCAGGAAAAATATCTAAGAAATTATATAGAAAACGTGTCATCTACAACGGTGCAGCGGTTGCGCAAACGGACGCCCCACTGCCGCTACCAATGAACTGGAAAGCAAGGTCTTCGACCAGACCTCATTGTTTTATTTTAGACGTCGTTCTCATTAGGGACAGTGGAAACAATACCGCAGGAAGGAAACGACTGGATACGGCCCAGACACCCCGTGAAAACTATCACACGCCGACACAAAAAACTATTTCGTTCCACCGAATTTAACCTTAGTATAAATAACAGTTGCAATATCGTAATGACATCAGTCTCGAAACGTCGGTAACAATCACATCGGCAAGATGTTGACACAAGTTTTCACCCTCGCGTTGGTTGCGTTGGCGGCGGCGCAGTCACAGTCACAAAAAGTGGAACTCGCTGAAGAGAAGACTCCGTACGATTATGTTAGAGAGCAGTTGGATACAATACGTACTGACGGCGCGTTTGGATTACCAGTTGCAAACGGTTACGAAGTGGAAGAAAGTGTGGATTATCCTGAGCATTTAGAAGGAGCAGCGTCTACAGTTCTTAATACTGTTACTGGTGTTGGTGGAGTTGGTGGTGTGGGGGGAGTTGGCGGGATAGGATTGGGCCAAGGGTTTGGATTGAGCGGAATCGGCTTCGGAGGCATCGGTCTCGGACAAGGATTGGGACTTGGTCTGGGAGGAGTTGGTGGTGTTGGCGGCGTCGGCGGTGTTGGCAGCGTCGGTGGTGTCGGCGGCGTCGGCGGATATGGACATGCTGGCATCGGAACCGGAGGAGTCGGTGTAGCTAACGGAGTTGGATTGATTCATCCTGGTGTCGGCTTGGGAGTTGGCGGTATCGGTATTGGAAGCGGTTTGCTCTACCATCCACTGATCGGATCCCAAGTTGGCGGTGGCTACGTGGATACAAAAGCTTATGATTCTGCACAAAAGAAAGATGCTGGGGAAAACGTGGAAAAATTAGAAAAGAAAGCAGAAGAAGAAGCTAAACACGGCCAAGAAGGATTCCAGCAAGCCGCCGCTGCCGCTAAAGCTGAGAAGGGAGAATCCAGTTTCTACAAGGATGAAGAAGCGAAGAAAAAGGAAGCCGGCGACGAGAAATTTTATGAAGGTGGTCAGAAGTTCGACAAACAAGGTACGTTTATTATCCGAACAATATTTCACGTTTTTTAACGTGAATAACCAAATATTTAAACACGATTTCACAGTTCTTTGTTATCAGAAATTTTTTCATTCAGATGCTTTGTAGTATTATTGAATAGCCACTCAATTAACGTCTTCAATGACGCTGGTTTCTAATTCATTCAATAAATAAAATTGGTAAATGTTTTAGGTGCTAATGAGGAGCAAGTAAAAAAGGCAAAGAGTCATAAGAAAGGGCATGTGAGCAAAGGGTTTAAGTCTTCAAGCAGTAAGAATGAAGAAGAAAAATCGGAAAGTTTCTACGATGAGGCTCATGATGAAGCTGATCATAAGGTCGCTGGTCATAACGCTGGGTCGTTTGGGGAGAACGCGCAGCAAGGATTCAAGGGAGCCCATGAAGAGAAGGTCTTGGATGCCAACGCTCAAGGAAAAGAGGGTCATCACGTGTCGGAGCAGAAGGTTGATGATGCAAAAGCCAATAAGGTAAGAGAAACTTAAAGTATAACAGAAAAATCATATTACAGAGAATTTATTACTGTACAAATTCACTCAACCGGTAATATCGTGCGTACGAGTACAAATCCATTTTTTTATAAGACTACATCTAATTTTCGTTGCCCTTTAGTTAGGAAACGGCATATGTAACAGTGTTCCAAGGTATTAATAATGATATTGCATTAACAGCAGTTTCTGAAAAGACAGCAATTTTAAAATTAAACTGTTTATCGTTAGTAAATTTACAAAAAAGGTATAATAAAATATGAATTTAGGAATACTTAGGCTGGTCTCGTTTTAGCTGCAATCACGTACATGCGACATTTTGTTCTATGAATGTCTACGCACAAACAATTTGATCTTACATAAAAATGATTCTGCCGTGCGTGTATTTTCAATCAGCATATTTTTATACTTGTGACGGTTCGAGTATATCTTAAGTAGAAATCTGAGAAATCAAATAAATCTATACAAAACTTTAACAGTGCCTCCTCAACTGCATATGAACGAAACATCACCCAAATAAGCTTAAAAAAGCCGCGAAATAGTGTCTAATGTTGCGGTATGGTTCCGTCAGTCCTGGGTTAGAAGACTTAGTCGAACACAGTTTTGCTATCAAGTATTCTCAGTTGCAATACATTATATATAAATAAACACCGTCAAGCCCATATTTTCCAAGTTGGGGTAGTAAAAGTGTACTCTGTTCACACACATATCGCCTAAGATATTAGGTACCAATGGAATAGGGGGCGAGCCTATTGCCATTAGGTATACCGGGAATAACTCTAGACGAGAACTTGAGAACACACTTAAAAATATAAACCCAGGACTCCGTGATAGCCACCCGCACTATACGGAATTAGCCAACGAGGCAGTCACTTAGCTCACCTCTATTTCTTCAAGGAACAATTATTTTAGGTACCTGTATTTTATTTATGATCACAATACCAATCACTGTCTCGTTGGTGTAATGACGAATAATGCGCGTAGCCATCCCGAGGTCCTCGATTCAAATCCTAGATCAGACAACAATTAAATTTTTCAATAGAAAAAAAATTCATTCCCGGTATAATAAACGGACTCGCGCCATAATACTACATAAGACCTAGCATCGTTAGCATAAAGTGAATGTACAGTACTGCCACCTCCTCTTGGGAAATATAGGCATGATGGTGTAACAATATCAAACGCAGTACTTACAAAGATCGCAAACTTTTATGGTAACATAAAAATGCGAGTAAAACGTTATAACGCCGGTTCGTACTAGTTCATACATTGTTTAAGCTTTTAACAGTAGCCGTATACTGTTAAACGGGATAGCTTGTATAAAATCTATTTAATAGTACCCTACCGTTTTATAACGATGGAATAAAACTGCGGAACTTTATATAAGGTTGAAACAATTATACAAGATGTTTCTGTGATAAATTGTGTCCTATCTGTGTTTACCATCACGCCAGATACATTGCGGGGAAGGCAGAGATAACAGAGTTCCAACAGGTTCGTTCCTTACAGAGCTTTCTGCGTTTTCCACTCTCATATGTCTTCTATATAACTGTTCTCTCAGAACTCTAGTTCTGGATTGGTAATGGTAAAAAGAATATAAATCTTATCTCTATTGCTATCTAGACATATCGTTACGCCAAGTCCCGTGTGGAGTAGACAGAGAGTACAGAGCTTTAACGGGTTCTTTTCTTACAGACTCTCTCGCTTCTGCTTCTCGTTCTTTCTTATCTCTTATGCTCGCTGTATCCATACAAGCAAAGGAGTGCTTTGTACACTCATATTTTACAGAGGTAATTTAGTATAAATGTGTGTGTGAGAGAGAGAGATGATGTTCTTTCGGTGCATTATGTTTCTAAACGGTGCCTATTTCTTATGCTCCATAGTTACGAAGAAAGAAATTACACAGTACACCTAGATCTCATACAGGCATGTTGGTCTTAATGTGGTTATCATGTCATTCTTTGGATACATATAATCAAACATTTTTCAAAAATTTGTTCTTTACTCGGACATACAGCTTTCTTCACGTGATGTTTTGCTTCAACGATAACAAGTGACAATTTCATCCAAATTTCGCAATAAAACTAACTTTGGACCAATCTTAACATAAGGTAATCATATTCTTTGGGCACATTTTGTCAAACGTTTTAGAAAACTATTAAATTTCACTCGAACATGACGGATTGATTGCCTGGAAGAGCAGTGATAGTCTAGTGGTTAGACCGTTGGACTGTAAAGTCAGAGGTCTCGGTTTCGAACCCAGGCGCACCTCTGTCTTTTCGAAAGCATGTGGGTATTAAAAATTAATTATCACTTGCTGTAACGGTGAAGGAAAACATCGTGAGGAAACCTACATGCCTAAGAATTTCTCGAAGGTGTGTAAAGTTCACCAACCCGCACCGGGCCAACGTGGTGGACTATGGCCTAAGCCCTCTGTGTAAGAGAAGGCCCGTGCCCAACGGTGGGACAGTTTCTTAACGGCTAATATTATTATTATTATTTATGACTTTCTGACTGCCTCGTTGGTCTGGTGGCAAAGCGCATCGCTTTGTGATCACGAGGTCCTGGGTTTAAATCCTAGGTCGGACAAATGTCTGGAATTGTGCCCGGTATAAAATCGTCGGCGGTGTACTCAGTATACCTCTGCCACCCCCTCTGGGGAATATAGGCGTGACGGTGTTTGTTTGTATTTATGACGGATTTACGCGGCATTTTTCTTCACCGAGAGCTGGAAACAATTGCCTACAGATTTTCAAAAGGCACTAAGAGTCAGCTTTGGAGTTTTAAATTCGTAATCAACCCAAAATTTCCTCTTCTCAGGGTGAATTCCTGCAAAAAGGCTACAAAGGCGGAGCCGAAGTCTTGGAGAAGTTCAACAACCTTGGAGCCCACTCCATCCACGGGCATCAAGAGGCGAGCGGAGGCTACCAACAGAATAAGGGCATCCTGCCCATTCACCGCCGTTAAACGCCGTGAGGATACTAGCTTTTGTTACGAGAGATGACCGATGCAAATAAATATTTCTTTTTTTTTGATTTTTTACATATCTCTTTTATTACCCTAACTCAGTTCTGTACCTTTTTCAACCCGCAAAGGGGAAGAAAGGTTTGCTTCAATATTTTTTTACATTTAGGTTTTAAAAAATGCTATGACCACACAAGGCTGTTACAGACAATATCGGCGGGAAGAATGACAAAACAGACATACAATGCGAAAGTGGAAGGGGAACAAGAAAGACCTAGACCACAAAATATATAGATACAGAAGGCCCGCTCTATAGGTACAACAAGCGATAACAGGCGCACGGATAAACCGTATTAACTTCAAACAATCGTAAATTTACAAGGAAAATAAGCGACACCATTTAATTCTTTTTAAGAAATAGTAGACCCACATGACTCTAGGAGTTATTCCTGTTTCGTAGGAGCGTTTGTGGGTCACACAAAGATTTGTCCCATGCGAGGATCGATCCCGCGGTTCCTGGACCCAATAGACGGAGAGACTTAGTTCTTCACTCCTTTTTTTACGTGGGCTTCCGACAGCCTCGGGGGAAGCTGGCGGGGCATGTCCAACTCTTACCGACTAAATCCCTACGGTGGCCGGCACTGGCACATGACAGATGGGCTCCGGGATGTCCTACGGTGTGCCACTCCACGCCGCCGTCCTCCTCGGGGTCGCGCATGAAGGACGCTTAGGGCCCCCGCCCCAGCGTCGACCAAAGGCCCCCCTTCGGATGCTGGTGCAAGGAGGGTCCCCCGCCAGCCTTTGCTGCAGGGGACACAAGTTAGCCCGTATTATAAAGCCCCGGGCTATTGAGCTAAAGTTCATCACCCCTGGACCAACCCGTCTGTAAAAGTATTAAAAACTATTAACTCCATATACAGGCACATTTACAGAGAAAACAAGTGACACTATTTACTACTGTGTAACTTCATAAATCCTAAGTCACACTTAAAAACAGACATCGTAAACGGATTAAAGCCACATCAGTCCCAAAATCCGGGCCTTGAACTACCAACGGACACGTGCCGTAACTGTAGTAACACTAATTAAATTTTGTAACTAACCAGCTGGTTATATGGCTTCCTTTTGTTCCAGGTATTAAGTAACATATAGGTCAAATATTAAAAGGTAGAATCATGAAATATGAGGCAGTGGAATTATTTTAAAAATGTTGGTGAACATTAAAATATATAATATAGTATAATTATAGGCGGATTTGTTATTAGATTTATAGTTAACATTCTCAAATATTAGAAACATATTTAAATAAGTATTAAGATAAAGGAAAATAATTGATTCAATAGAAAATAACCATCGATGAAAACAGCAGAATTGAAGAACTTGGAATGTCCTGTGACTGACATATTATATCGCTTACCGTACGTAACTAAAAGACATTAGTAGCGATGTGGGACCAGTGTCGTATCCCATGTAGAACATTGTATGACTCGACATACGCTAGAACGAAGTCTTATGTATAAGCCAAAAGAATACACTGGCATTAAGAACTTTGGTGGCCTTTGTATAATATAATTAAGTTACGAGTTTTATAAGCTTTTATTTAACTTGCAATGTTTGTGTGTCCGTCTGTCTGTCTTTCCGGTTCAAATCTTGTGATTCATTTTTCAAGCACTTGCGGGTATCCGATCGAGCTGAAATTTGGCATACGTACGTAATATATCGACGACAAGGGAACAATATAGTGTCATGGAGTTGGTCTGATGATAGAGTCAGAAGGTGGCCATAGAAACATGAGTATTATACAACATAACTCCCTTGTGTTTAGGCTTGTTAGATTGGTACTTTGTTTCGGGTCGGAAGAAAGCCATAGGAACTCCTCAAGATATTTTCATTGTGTTGTTGCTATAAAACCTTGTTTTCAAAAGGTTTTTTTTTCTAATTAAAATTCTTATGAAATAAGTACTAGAGAAACTATGTCAATCGCAAAATGTCGCGCAACTTGATGGCTGCGGAGTTGGCGGGGATGTTTGTGTTTTCATAGATAATAAAATTAAGAAATTCTTTTGTTTCTGGAATTATTAAAACAGTATCTCAGTGCACATAAAGGCATATTTTTGAAATAAAAGATATCACATAAAGGTGGCACGTTGTAGGAAGCACCTAGTACAACAAGTACAAAAGTGTATGCACTCTAACTTTTCCTAAAAAAAGTACTTAAGGTATTTTATCTAACTCAAACTCAAATAATTTATTTTGTTTAAGCCCTGCGGGGGCACTTACAAATAGTCAATTTACATTTTTTTTTAATTTAATTTAACTACAAATCTACCACCGGATCGGAACGCAGCCTCCACTGAGAAGATCCGGCGAAGACACTCAGCGGGCTTGTCTTTTTTTATTTAATTCTCTTTCTCTTTTTTCCTTTAATTTTTTTTATCATATTGTGTGAATACAATGTTTAGATAACAATTAATTGTAGCTCCTAGCTCCTACCTCTAGAACGCAGTACAATGTATAATATGCCGAATATAAACATTGACAATTAGGACTTTGTTCGATGGACCTGCAGCTATAAATACCTACCACATCGACCACTGTCTATCTGCCTCTTTAGAAAAACATATTTTAAAAACAAATAAAAGCATTACCGAAAGATTAATTTATTTATTATGTAAACCTTCAATCAAACATGCACATTATACTTATAAGACATGCTTTAAGAAGATATTTTTAATAAGCCAGTAATGTTCTTACAACTAATTTATTTCAACTTATCGAATTGAAAAAACCTCTAAATATTACAATACCATTAAAACCTAAATCTGAAAGTTTGTTAGCAATTTAATATACCTACAGGTTACTGGAATAGATAAATGTTAGAGATATAATGTACACACATGCAATGCGGCTTTAATTCTAAAGAACATTAATTCTTGCTTTACTTAACAAAAGCTGTGACACAATTACTACTATTTTCGACCTAAAACTTAAATGCCATGAGCGTCAGCAGGGAACTATACAAGGTGTAACTTAATAAACGCTAGACCTGAAAGTAGTTTGTTCTAAATCGGTCACTGAATTGATTCCAACTATTTTTAATGTATCTTAATTTTTTTTTTATTTGTAACAAATGCTTTTACTCCTTTTATTCGCGCCTTTATTAAAAAGGCGACAACCCGATATTTTGCGAACGCGTCCAATCATAGTAATCCGCTAATCGTAGCCGCCGCCGACTACGAACCCAACTCCCCTCCTATCAACCGCTACCGCCGTCCGCGGCACGTTCTCACCGACCCTCCCGATGCCCTTACACCCCTTCTTTCGGATTCAGATACCGCACACAGGATCAGACACCGACCTCGCCGGCGAGGTCGAAGAATCCCTTGCCCGCCGGCCGGTGCAGAGCACCACGGCGAGACACCTAGTATACGCCCTCCCCCATAGCGACTGCCCAAGCCGAGGCCGTTCCTCCTTGAGGCGCCCGCCAGCTAGTTGCCCCCTTGCCCTTCTGGCTCGAGCGTAGTGGTTGCACGCTCGCCCTCTTGTCCGGTGAAGCTGTAAAGACCCCGCGGCCAACAGCGTAGATCATTCACACACACACACTTTAGCGCCCTATAATAAACTAAATTTATGCTTGATTTAAAGCAATACAGAGATTTCAAATGCATTTCTAAAACGTATTTCTCAATATGCTCACATACACGTACAAGTTTTATTGTTAATTGGGGTATAAAAGTGCTTAAAGAAATGGTAAAAAATGATAAGTTTGGAAAACTGGTTTTCGTATTGATTTAGTGAAGCAATTATCTAATCGGGGTGTCTGAGGTCTTGCGTTATTTACGATACACCTTGTATGCTACAAAAACTTTAAACTAATATGTAATACAATTTAAATATTTTTAAAACTAAAACAGAATCAAACTTAAATAAACTTCATAATCTTAATTCCGTTTTTGTTGAACGGGCACTTGCCGTATCCATTGCAGTACACGCCGGGTGATCCGCGTGACGGACTATTAGACGTGTAGCCCGACTCACATCTGCTAAAATAAACCCTATAAAATAATAAACCGATGACTTTTTGACAAACAATTGCTAATTATAGTAACTAAATTAAAGACTATAACTATCTATCCATATCATCACGCCAGATCCTTTGCGGGGTAGGCGTCTCATACACTCTCGCCGGTAACGGACTCTTGACTTGTCCTTAAGATACTTTTCAGGTATATTTTGTCATGGTAAGATAGGTCTAGGTCTTCCCCGGTACCTACATCTTTCCACTTCCACATAGTATATCTGTTTTGTCATTCTTTCTTCTGACATTTTTTCTTTATGCCCGGACTAACGGAGCATACCCTTTCTATTTAGAAAGGGTATGCTCCGTTGGTTCGGGTAATAGTTGTTATACACACACCGTTCCGTGGTAATAGTTAGAGATATTTAGAACATAAGAATAAAACCATGTTATTTAGAACATAAGAATGTGTGTTACCAGTGATGACATATGGATCAGAGACGTGGTCTCTTACAATAGGTCTCATAAAAAAGCTCAAAGTTGCTCAGCGAGCTATGGAAAGAGCTATGCTCGGCGTTTCTCTACGTGATCGAATCAGGAATGAGGAGATTCGTAGAAGAACCAAGGTCACCGACATAGCCCTCAGGATTAGCATGCTGAAGTGGCAATGGGCTGGCCACATAGCGCGAAGATCGGACGGGCGTTGGGGCAGAAAGATTCTAGAGTGGAGACCACGTATTGGCAAGCGCAGCGTAGGACGACCGCCTGCCAGATGGACCGACGATCTTGTGAAAATCGCAGGAAATCGTTGGATGCAGGTGGCATCGGACCGGTTACGCTGGAAAGCGATTGGGGAGGCCTATGTTCAGCAGTGGACAAGTATAGGCTGAAATGATGATGATGAAGAATAAAACACTGGGAGAGGCGCAAGAGAAGGAAATTCACCAACATAGCGCTCCGAAGTGCCAAATATTGGCGGGGCTTATAGCTCGCAGAACTAACGGCTGTTGGGGCAGAGAGTATAGTGAGTATCAACCACGTGGAAGACGTGGAGTGTTCAACCCCCTAGAAGGTAACAGCTAAATGCGTATAGAATAAAAGCGGTCATCATGGCCATCTTTAGGGGGGGGGCCTTATCCTACAGTGGTCTTTTAAATGACGATGATTTAAAACATTAATAATTAAGTAGAAATTCCGAACGTTCCATTTTCAAATAAATTGTATTTTTTTTAATTAAACAGTTAACTTAATTTGAACAATTTGTTGGCATAATAATGCAATAAAGCATTTTTATTCTTAAATCACTGGCACGAAATTGGAATGTCATGAAAATAAATTGAACGAAATTGGCGAATAATTTTAAATGTGGAATGCATAATTTCATCCAATCAGCGACACGCTTGGCATTGGGGGTAAAATTGACGTAGAAAATATAAGGATAAGCGCGCTTAAAAAACCTTGGCGCTTTTTTATTGAAAATTTAATTATGAAAATAATGTTTCTAAGTGAAATGGAGAATCAAGTTATTACCAATTACTAAAGACCCTCCTTCTAAATGTAGGTAATTAATGTAAAATATTGGATGTTTGTTCCTTAATCACGCCAAAAATATAGGAGAAAGGTTTCGAATAATATTTGCGAAAGACATGGATTAGGAAGATTAGGTATAACCCATAACTCACATATAGACGCGTTCACACTTCCACGGACGATTTGACTTATACAGTGTTGTCAGAATTTCACACTTTTTAAATAGTCATGTACAACAATTAATATGAAATAATAAAATATTAAAATAAAAATTAATGTTATACAACTAAAACTTATATTATTTAGTTTTAATGCTAAGACAGGTGTAAAAAAGACGTCGATAATCACAATATTACAATTCCCAATCGGTATTATATCCAAAATAAATTAACTTACTACACAATTTGTTTTCATGCACACAGAATAAAATTTAACCTCAATTTATAAATATTATTATAACTATTAACTACAATAAATATCTTTCAATATGTCTATTTAGTTTTTATCTCTACACTAGACGTCTTAAGCTGGCAACATTTATTTATTGTTTTGACATTTGCACCTGTCAATTTGTCCGTAGATTAATGGAACAAGAGGATAGATTGTGCCGATCTAATCTGGCCGGCCAATGTAGTCACGCTAACACGAGGAGCAATTTTAGTATTTTCTATACCGTTGACTCTAAAATCCATTTCTTAATTCCAACACTCCCGGCGAATCCGCTAACAAAAGAATTTTTAATTCGGTAGACAAGCATAAAAAATAATGACAATGAAAAAATAAGCCTTAAAAAGAATATACTATGGGAATAAAATAAAATGAGACGAGCCATTGTACGTCGTAAAATACAAAATCTTATTTCCTGCGTCGCAAATTGTTTCGCCTGTCAGAACACCACGTCGCGACATGGAACAAATATGATATTTATTACTGCCGTATTTCGTCTTGCATAACGCTGCCGCTCGGATGTGTCAAAACCTTACGGAAAAGTACGCTGTGTAATCAATTTTATACGATAAAGCCAAAATATTTCTCTCATAAAATATGTGTGCTTAAACAGAGGTTAAAGAAATGTTCAACTCTACCCAGACTTAAATGTGATCTCCACACCTTTCGATCCTATCCTAATTATCGGATGACAGAATATTGCGTCATTCTTACTTTATACCTTATTAATTATCTGTTTTCACCCGATAATTAGCATAACATCGGTAGGTGTAGATCGTACACTAAAACTATTTAGCGGAAAAATCAATAGAAACTGACTATCGACAATTAAAGTTAGAGTAGCCCTATCCGAAGGTTAAAGTAACGAGTTTTAATTACCGAGTATTGCTAATAGAGAAGTAGCTAACTAGAACTCTACGTGACAAAATTAAAGGACATGATAGAAAACACTTTTGGTGAATACTTAAATATATAAAAAAAAGCGAACAGAAAAAAAAGGAAGCACTAACCTTATTCTATCTATCTATCTATCTATCTATAACCTCACGCCAGATCCCTTGCAGGGTAGGCAGAGAGTACAGAGAACTCTGCACCCCACGACTCGCCAGTTCGGGCCCGGAGTGATGGGTGGCGGCCCCCATCGCCGCTTCCACCTATATTCGTACCGACGGGGGCGGGCCGGTACGCGTCACCTCGGGGGGACGCCCTAGCCCGCACTGCGGTACGTCTTCGGTCCAAGATTGCAGCCATAATGACTGGCAGGGGTCGCGACGAGCACGCTCTTGGACAGACCCCCCATATATTATTCTATAAAACAAAATGGTCTGTTTGGGTCAACACCTAATCCTATCATGAAAGTAAAATGAAAATTCGCAAAGGCATGACGCAAGCAAACTTTTTGGTGCGCTCAGAATACCGTTAGAGATTCTTTAAAAAGTTGGTGTACCCGGCCGATTCTGGTGTTGGCGGCGTAAACACGGTCGACGATATCTTGTTAGAGTTGTTCGAACGCTAGAAAAAAGAATTCTTTTTGAAACATAATAAAACTGCCTACCTTGTGTCCTACTCACACTACTAATATTATCAATGCGAAAGTTGTTTACATGTTTGTTACTCAATTACGCAAAAACGGCAAGAACGGATTAGGATGAAATTTGGCACACAGATAGTTTATCACCTGGATTCATAGATAGGATTTTTGATCTTAGAAAAATGTAAGGTTCCTGACTAAAGCGGACAAAGTCGCGGGCAGAAACCAGTAATATATTTTAAAAGTTACAGTTAATAAATTATTCGTATATAATGTCTGCGTCTGCAACTATTGAGAAGTAGAATGCCATATTTCGGTCATTTTTCAGGTCTCATAATATAATACCAGGGAATAATGAAAACGATCTCCTCCGTGTATAATACAGGCTTTATAATACTAGAAGCATGGTTTATAGTCTCACTGCCTCGATGGTCTAGTGGCGCAGTGTAACTGGCGACCACAATGTCCTGCGTTCAAATACTAGATCAAACAAAGTGTGGGTTTTCATTGACAAGTTCTAAATAGCAGTCCAGACTCAGGATTGTGCCGGGTATAATGACATCATATGTATATGCCACCCCCATAGGAATATAGGCGTGCCGTCATTCTTTATAAATAAAAAATAAACAAAATAATAATGATATACTATTTTGACTGCCTCGTTGGTCTAGCGGCAAAGCGCATCGCTTTGTGATCACGAGGTCCTGGGTTGAAATCCTCGGTCGGACAAACGTAGTTTTTCTAACGAAAAATTTCCAGTATGTGTCTGGTGACTGGAATTATGGCAATAGGCTCGCCCCCTATTACATGGGACCTAACATCGAAAAGTGGGTGTACTCAAGACACCTCTGCCACCCCCGCTTGGAGAATATAGGCGCGATGGCGTTTTTTTATATAAATTTTAAGATGTAGTAATATATTGCGGACCTTATTTACATACCGGGAGACATACCACAATATTTCCAACAATATTATTTTAATCTTCCTTTACCGTGAAAAAGAGACGTCTATTCAGACAGTCTATAAATGCCTCGCTTTCTTAGGGCAAAATAAGATTACTATTGTAATGTTGATTGCTGATTTTTTAATGGGAATAAGCCCGCCACGCTTTCCCACCAACTTTCCTAACTCCTGTAAGCTAGAATCCACAGTGGTCTCCTTATATGACGCCAAGATTTGAACCTTGGGGTGTCGCAGGACAAAAGTCTTTGACCAGTGTATGTTGCCAGTGATTACTTACGGCACTGAGACATGGTCGCTTACGATGGGGCCTCATAAGAAGGCTCAAGATCAACCAAAGGAGAGAGAACCGATGGAGAGAGCTATACTCGGAATTACCCTGCGGGATCGAATCAGAAACGAGGAGATACGCAGGAGGACCAAAGTCACTGACATATCACTCAGAATTGCTAAACTTAAGTGGCAGTGGGCGGGGCACATCGCTCGTAGAACTGAAGGCCGTTGGGGCAGAACGGCTCTCGAGTGGCGACCACGTACTGGAAGACGTGGAGTGGGCAGCCCCCTACACGATGGACAGATGACTTGGTACGTCGCGGGTAGAAATTGGATGAGTACAGCACAAAGCTGGTCGTTGTGGCGGTCTTTAGGGAAAGCCTTTGTCTTGCAGTGAACGTCTTTCGGCTGAAGAAGAAGACGAAGGTGTCTCGGGAAGCGCTTTAATTGTCTTGGAAACCGCAACAAATTTAATAAGAAAGAAAAACAGGAGTAGGAAAAATAAAAAATCCACTTTTCCTTTGCAAAGCGGGTGACCCAAAAATATGGCAGATGGACAATCGAGAAGGAGACTACAACTAGTTTAAACCCAGTTGTAAAGCACCACGGATACGAAAAAATATTAAAAGGGCCTATTTGTGAGCCTCATGTTTGATTCCAGTAATAGGTATGGCAAAAACGCTTGAACGCACGTCAATTATCCCGAGTTTCTACAAGATCCGTGTAGTCGATTACCCCAGCCGTCTTTCGCAGGCTGTTTAACTTAATAGTACGCTCGTTGTGCCAGAGACTGCACTCCCAAAGAACGTGGTGTGCTGATTGTTTGTTCTCGTAGCTAGACTTGATTGATGATTGTTTTGTTTAGTATTAATATACTGCCGGAGATATTGTGGTAACTACACAGATGATAAAAATATTCTTACCTGACTTTGCATACTGAGGTTACCGGATCGATGCTTGCTTATCCGCGTCGGGGTCACGAGGTTAGACTGGTACAGCTGATTCCAAAGTTATATTGCCATTGTTAATTATAAATCATATTAACGGGAGTTCCCGATATTATGCCAACTGAATGATAACTGGAGATTATAATTTAATAGGTACAACTACTGATAGTAAAAAAAACCCTGGCAACCCCTTATCAATATGTGTATATCTGAAGGGCAAGTCAAGAGTCGTAACCAGCGAGTATGAGAACTATGAGAGTGGAGAAAGTAAGAGAAGTCTGTAAGAAAAGATCCTGTCGGGACTCTCTACTCTCTGCCCATCTCGCAAGGGATCTGATGTAATTGTATAGATAGATACATTTGTTTCTTCTAAATTACATTCAGCTCCTTCGTACGGCAGTAAGCACGGAAGTGAATATAAAAATAGCGAGTACAAGAATGAAATCACCGGGAGCCATGTAAAGTCTTCAGCTTATATTTACTTCCTCAAAATTAAATAAAGTAGAACAATGTAAAACAGAAAGATGATTATAGTACTTAACTAGTAGCTTGCCAATACCACAGAAAAACATTCGTTAGCTATAAGATTACTTAAAATATTCTAGAATAAGTACCCACTTACTTATAAAACTTACTAACAAACGTTTTATAGCGGGTGAATTGTCTCTTTTTCTCATCTGTCATTTGACATTCGAATTAAGAAAACAAAATATTGTGTAACTTGTTTCCAATTTCTTTGGTGTGTGTGTACGCGTGTGTGTGTGTGGGTGTGTGTGTGTGGGTGGGTGTGTGTTTGTGTGTGTGTGTGTGTGTGTGTGTGTGTGTGTGTGTGTGTGTGGGTGTGTGTGTGGGTGTGTGTGTGTGTGTGCGCGTGTGTGTGTGTGTGTTTGTGTGTGCGCGTGTGTGTGTGTGTGTGTGTGTGTGTGTGTGTGTGTGTGTGTGTGTGTGTGTGTGTGTGTGTGGATGATCTTTGCCGTTGGCCGCGGGGCCTCTACAGCTTCAACGGATAAGAGAGCGAGCGTGCAGCCACTACGCTATAGCCAGAAGGGCAAGGGGGCAACTAGCTCAAGGGCACCTCAAGGAGGAATGGCTTCGGTTTTACAGTCGCTATGGGGGAGGGCATATACTAGGTGTCTCGCCGTGGTGCTCTGCACCGGCCGGTGGGCAAGGGATTCTTTGACCTCCCTGGCGAGGTCGGTGTCTGATCCTGTGTGCAGTATTTGTATTCGAAAGAAGGGATGTAAGAGCATCAGGAGGGTCGGTGACAACATGCCGCGGACGGCGGTAGCGGCTGATAGAAGTGGAGTTATGTTCGTAAGCAGCGGCGGCTACGATAAGCGGATACCTATGATTGGACGCGTTCGCGAAATATCGGGTTGTCGCCTTTTTAGTATACGCGCGAATAGGTTCAAAACCGAGATCGGAATGGAGATCGAAATTCCGTATGAACCACGGGGCTCGACGGCTTTGTGGAGGAAACGGGATTGAACCGTTTGGATCGATGTTAGTGCGGGCGGCGTTCCCGCCCACCTCACACGCGTACGTCATAATGGGCCCATTTTCTTTGATGTAACTATACCGTCGCTATACAATGTGTCTTGGTATAGGGCCTCATGTCTCTGAATTTTTAATATTTTAATCGGTCTCAAAATAGGACGCCTACATTAAAAATACTACATTACATGCTATACTTACAATTACAAGAATATTACACATGAAAAGCTTTTGTAGTATTAAAGTTTCATTTTATACATTACATGCTTATTGTCGCAATGAGTCTATGCCCTAATAATATTCATGATCGCTGATGACACTCAAAACAAAAATATATTTATATAACACGATAAACAGATAAAGATTTTTCCTGTTTAGAAATAAAATTTGAATTTACACGTAATTAATTATGTAATGTATCATTATCAATTGTTTTTACTATCAATAATGTTTATCAGTTCAACCGTTTTAGGTATAAAATCATTTCATACGGAAAAACGTATCTATTTTTATTAGAATATTAAGAAAACTACTTAATCTAATGTTGTGGTTAAAAATAATTTCAGAAGCTGCTGATTCAAAAGTCGTTGATGGAAACTTCCACCTTTTACTTATTTTAAGCTTTAATTAAATATTACAGGTGTACGAATAAAATAGTTCAATTGCTTCATTTTTATATTCTGTTTTTACGCTATAATTGGGATTTAAAAAGTTTTTTTTTTTATGTATCTATCTATCTATCTATAACCTCACGCCAGATCCCTTGCGGAGTAGGCAGAGAGTACAGAGTTCCAACAGGTTCTTTCCTTACATACTTCTCTGGCTTCCTCGACTCTCATAGTTCGTCTCATACACGCTCGCCGGTTACGGAGACTCTTGACTTTTCCATCAGATAAGACTCGGTTTATTTGGTCGTGGTAAGATAGTCTAGTTCTTCCCCGGTACCTGCATACTTTCACATTGTATATCTGTTTTGTCATTCTTTCCTCTGGCATTCTTTCTATATGCCCGAACCAACGGAGCATGCCCTTTCTCATCTTTACACCGATACTATCTTTCATACCTACTCGCTGTCTTACTACGCTGTTGCTAAATCATAAATTATATTAATAATCGATGAGCAAAAGCATTATTTTTTATTTTTCAAAATCTCGATTTATTTGATAGGTTTTTCTGACTTTGACTTTCACCTATTGAAAAATCAGTCCATGATAAAAATAGAATAAGTGTTTCTGCGAGAGCCATAGAACTGGCTATGCAAGGCGTCACTTTTATTGTCCGGTGAAGCTGTAAAGGCCCCGCGGCCAACAGCGTGCATCATTCACACACACGCATCACTTTGAACGATGTAAGAAAACCGAGATCGGACGACGTACGAATGTCCAATAGGCATTGGCAGTGAGTAGGGCATGAAGCTAGAAGAAATGACAATACTTAGGAGTAAGATATTGACGGGATGGTGGCTCAGAACTGGCATAAGACCAGTAGGTGGACGAGTCATTGGACTCGTTGGGTGGGCGACATGTTGAGAGTTGGAGGACGAATAAGTAGTAGATTTAAACATGACTACAAAGAATGGCAGAAAATTGAAGAGTTTTATGCGCTGCAATGGGCTAAGACACTGACTGACCGACATACAACACACAGCTTAAGCCGCTGAGTCCAGAAGCATTAAATTTTACTCCTGTGTAATACACGTACTTCCTTATATGTAGTAGGTAGATGAACATCGAGAAAGCATTTATAAAATATTACCCCTAGGGGGTTAAACAAGGGATTAAAAGTTACCGACAGTAACTTCCTTTGAGCACATAAATCTACTAAGTAAATGGAAATTACTCTAAGTTTAAGACCACCATGTTACCGCTCTAATTATGACGGTAAAGGTTAAAATAATTAGTAAATTAATACAGGAATAAGGGCGGGTTTCCTAATTAGGCACAAACTGGGGTTGTTATTACAGAAATATTAAGATACATATTCCAAATTACACGTTAGTACGCCTTAAGGGATTCTTATGCCATGTGTTCTATACAAACTTTTGTTTTGTATTCTCGCGGAATTTATGGAATACATATTAGACTGTTTATTTTTGTTCCATATCTTTAGTTATCCTAATTTGTCTTAATAACCTAAGTTGAAGCGAATAATACCCTACCACGTAGTAGATATGTAGATAGTTATGTATGCTTTCCATGCAGGAGGGGCAACAGGGCATGATGTTTTTTAATTTATAAATTTGAAAAGGAAAAAACTACTATTTTTTAGTCTTTTTCATGAATTTATGTTCAATTTCGCCAGTACAGCTACTCCTGCAAATTCCGCGAGGATATAAAACAATAGTATATATAAAGAGTACATCGTAGACATTATCGAAGGCTTACAACTCTTATAGCAGAATTATTGCCGTCTCCGTAACCGGCGAGCGTGTATGAGACGAACCATAATAGTGGAGCAAGCCAGAGAGGTATCTAAGGAAAGAACTTGTTGGAACTCTGTACTGTTTGCCTACCCCGCAAGGAAAGAGAAAATATGTGGATAATATGGTAGTATTTGAGGCTCTCGTAGCGCTGTCCGACCGTGGTGTTCTTACCGATCACTAAGGTTAAGCAGCGTTCGACTCGGTCGGCCTAAGATGGGTGACTGTTGTGGTATTTTCATATTCGAGCGTATCCGTGCTTCGGAAGGCACGTTAAGCCGTTAGTCCCGGTTACCACTTAATGTGGTAGTCGATAGACCGTGTTGCAAGCCTTATAGGCGCCTTGATAAGTTCCAACAGCAGGTGGTCACAAACCTGCCTCCACCAATCCGCAATGGGTCCGTGTGGTGGAGTATGACCTGATCTCTCTCATCTCGATTTGTGAGGCAAGGCCTTTGCCTAGCAGTGGGTAGTATAGCCTGATAATGTGATATTGTATGGTAGTAATTTGTCATATCACAATATGTGAGGTGGACCGATAACCTGGTGAAGGTCACAGGTAAAAGCTAGATGGGTGGCAATCTTTGGGGGGCTTTGTCCAGTAGTGGACGTCCTTCGGCTGATGATAATGATGACAATATGTTTTCACTAAGAAGACGTAATAAATTAGAATATTCGACATCTACATTGGTTTTCTGGTATCCTAATACCCCGTTTATACACTGCTACTGCCGCCACAAGCAATGCGCAGTACCGCGGCATCATCGACTGTTCACATACCCTTCGCACTTCAAGCATCGCTCTGTTTCTGTTATATTTGCAAAAAATTACCGACATCAGATTGTCTTTTCCCCGAAAAGATATTTTTATACTAGCTTTCCCATGGTTTTTTTGATATAACAACCTCACTTTTTTTGTATGTTATTTATTTGTTTAGTTTATATTCAGAAGTTTTTTTTCAAAATTATTTTTTTCCCATCATTCCAAAAGATTTCTAAATCGGCCACACTGAGTGGGCGTGGCTTGTTAGTCTTTTAACTCCCGGTCAAAAAACCGCCAACGAAGGGAGCGCGCGGCAGTGATACTGCAGATAGGGAAGCAGAGGGTAAGTGGCGTGCTTAGACAACTAACCTTCCCTCATATCACGCGGAAGAGAGCAGTGTGTAAATTGGGTATTAAGCCATACACGAAATCCCTCGTATCCTTATTTCTTCACCTCTTTCTCACCGCAAAGTAAGATTACAACAATATTGCCAAAGGTTGCCACAACTGCCTCGTTGGTTTGTTGGCGTATGGGATTTAAAGTTTTGGTCAAAAAACCGACGAACCGCGACGAAAGCAGTTTCGTTGTGACGTTTACATCTCCCGTACATTTTCGTACATTACAACTCCCCAAGCTGCGCAACCGTCGCGCTCCTGTCACGCTGCGTCGACTATGTGGCAAAACCTTAAAACCAAGGTCCAATTAAGTGTTATTGGGGGTTTTCTTTCGACAAATTTTCAATAGGAATCGGCAAGGCAATAGGCTCGTCCCCTATTACATTGAGACAACTTCGTGGGCATAATCTGGATATTATAGTTCACCTATAATATACACATTATCTGCCTATCCCTTCAAGGAAAACAGGCGTGGGAGGGGAGTACATAGCGCTACTTACAGTGAAAGGTGTGCTCTTCGCCGTCCGTTTGTATGTCGGCGTGGTCTGAATGAAGCTCGGAGATAAGTTGGAGCCAGGAGATATGGGGATGTTGAAAGGCGATACGTGCTCTACAAAAAATAGACATAGTTACCCTTTATTTAAAATACTGTCCCTCGGCTAAGCAAGGGTCTTCTCTCAAAAACGAAATGAGAGAATAGGTCGTACTATACCACGCGGACCAAGTGCGGATTAATAATAATAATAGCCCGGTTAAGCAACTATCCCACCGTTTGGTACGGGCCTCCTCTCAAACTGAGAGGGTTTAGGCTATAGTCCACCACGTTGGCCCAGTGTGGGTTGCGAACTTCACACACCTTCGAGAAACTCTTAGGCATGCGGGTTTCCTCACAATGTTTTCTTTCATGATTAAAGCAAGTGATAGGTATTTTGTGCTTTCGATAAGACAGAGGCGTGTGGCTGGGTTTGAACCCGAAACCTCTGACTTTGCAGTCCAACAGTCTAACCACTAGGCTATCAGTGCGGATTGATGTAGATTAAGTTACAGATTAGGTTATACATAGTATCAGCCTATACTGCCCACTGCTAGGCAAAGGCCTTCTCTCACAAATCGAGGTGAGAGAGATCAGGTCATACTCCACCACGCGGACCCAGTGCGGTGCAGTGGAGGCAGGCTTGTGGCCACCTGCTGTTGGAACTTATCAAACCGCCTATAAGGCTTTCAACTCGGCTTAACGACTACCACATTAAGTGGTAACCGGGACTAACGGCTTAACGTACCTTCCGAATCACGAAGACGCTCGAATATGAAAATGCCACAACGGTCACCCATCTCAGGCCTACCAAGTTGAACGCTGCTTAACCTTAGTGATCGGTAAGAACACCGCGGTCGCACAGCGCTCGAGCGCCTCAGGTTAGGTTATAACCTATATTTAATTTCACCTGAGTGATCGTTAGACACAGATTTTTTACACGGTTACAGCAGGGTTTTCTATACGGTTTGAGAACATAACCCTGCTAGGGTATCGCAACGAAAGCTTTAATAATAATATAATAGTGTTTTCTGCGGTTTTGTAGATCTGGAGAAGGCATTTGACGGAGTTGTGCGAGAGGGACATTTTGCCAGAGTATGGTATAGATGGCACTCTGTTGCGAGCCGTCCAGTCCACTTATGTGGACTGCAAGGCATGCGTACGGGTGGGTGGTAACAGGTCACCCTGGTTTGACGTTAAAATCGGCGTCAAGCAGGGTTGCGTGTTGTCCGCTAGACTGTTTATAATATATCTGGATAAAAGTCTTCAAAGACTGAAAGCGATGAATGAAGGTGAAACCATCTACTTAATGCAGATGACGCGGTTTTAATAGCGCCAACAGCCACTGATCTGCAAACACTAGTCACAGTTATGAAAGACGACTGCATGATCAATGGCTTACACTTGAATGTGAAGAAAACCAAGATTATGGTTTTTGAAAGGGAAGAAACCAGAACGAATGTAAGGATTGTGGTTGGTAACGATGTGCTGGAGCAAGTGAATGAGTTTGTATATCTTGGATGCGCCTCAGTAAGGATGGGAAATACACCGCTGACATAGAGAGAAGAGTGAGTGCAGGAAACAGAGTGAATGTGGCGATGGGAAAGCTACTTGGGAGCCGGCACTTAAGCCATAAGGCGCAGCTGGCCATACATAACGGAGTTCTTGTCCCAACGCTGTTATATGGTAGCGAGAGCTGGGTATGTAAGAAAGAGAATGAAAGTAGGATAAATGCGGTAGAAATGCGAGCTCTGCGGAAGATGTGCGGAGTGAAGCTGACCAACCGCATTAGCAACAGCGTAGTAAGACAGCGAGTAGGTATGAAAGATAGTATCGGTGTAAAGATGAGAAAGGGCATGCTCCGTTGGTTCGGGCATATAGAAAGAATGCCAGAGGAAAGAATGACAAAACATATATACAATGTGAAAGTGGAAGGATGCAGGTACCGGGGAAGACCTAGACTATCTTACCACTACCAAATAAACCGAGTCTTATCTGATGGAAAAGTCAAGAGTATCCGTAACCGGCGAGCGTGTATGAGACGAACTATGAGAGTCGAGGAAGCCAGAGAGGTATGTAAGGAAAGAACCTGTTGGAACTCTGTACTCTCTGCCTACCCCGCAAGGGATCTGGCGTGAGGTTATAGATAGATAGATAGATAGATAATAGTGAGACCTCATAGGAGTAACATTTCCCCAACAGGATACAATAGGACGTCCAACGTCAAAGACGCCCACTGCAGGCCTAAGGCCTCCCCTAAAGACCGCTACAACCACAAGCTTAGTGCTGTACCAAACGAGGAGATCCGCAGGAGGACCAAAGGCACCGACATAGCCCTCAGAATTTCTAAACTTAAGAGGCAGTGGGCGGGGCACATCGCTTGTAGAACTGAGGGCCTAGACAAGTTGCAAGCGTTTTGTTTCTCTTCTCTTGTCGCAATCGATAGCGCATTGTTTTGACCACGTGACTTTTCGTTGCAAAATGTCATTCCCATACATTTTTCTGCTTTCTGTTAGCGTTAACGACTGTAGATTGTCAACTTGGCTATAGGCGTTCGTTATATATATAACAATACATAATTATTCCGACGGTCACTATGCATATAATTTTAATATTTTCGTTTTAGTCTTACATTTTGAAAACAATGAGATTTTAAAATATGTATTTTGCCTTAATAATTTTTCTATATAAAGCATAGCCCCGCACGTAGAAAACAATGTAGTATTGTGGGTTATAAACACGAAATTCACGTACACAAACACCGAGACCGAATCGAACGTAGTTAAACCAATGCGTGCCATGGGAGAGGCTTATTTCAAGCAGTGGACGGACACGGGCTGATGTTCATAAATCATTTATTCAGTGTGATTCTTGGTGATACAATTTTTTTTTAATGTAGTCCCACACTAGGATTGTTTCCTGTATCGTGGGTGCGTTTACAAACATGAAAATTCACATACACAAATACCCAGACCAAAACAAATAATTGTGGGTTACACAAAGATTTGTCCCGTGCATTTCAATTCCATGTTCGTAAACGCACACACGACACAGGAATAATTACTAGCGTTAAAAAAGTCACTGTTAGCATTAGTAGATTGGATTTTTTTTAACTACGCCTAGTTAGACTCTGTGCGTCACGCAAAGATTTTATCTTCTGGCGATCGAACCTGCGTCTACTCAATCCGGTGAACAGAGCGACCTACGTTATAATCACTAGACCAAGCCTTCATTACGTCGTACTATTTACTTACTCTAGCGCTAGAGCGCTCATAGCTCTATGCGACCGCGGTGTTCTTACCGATCACCAAAGTTAAGCAGCGTTTGACGCAGTCGGCATGAGATGGGTGACCTTTTGTGGCATTTTTATATCCGAGCATCTCCGTACTTCGGAAGGCACGTTAAACCGTTGGTCCCGGCTACTAAAAATGTGTAACACTGCGACACGCCGCGCAATTACGCCAACGCAAGTTCACATTGGGTTCAGTATAGCTCCAAGGTGGTGCCATTTTAATTTCATTGGTATTGGACCTTGGACTTTGAAGATACACCAGGGAACTCCTTAACGGCGAACAGCATGAATGTATAGATGCCGTTATTATAGTTATTATATTAATCCTCTAGGTACCTTACTGTATAACTCAGCAAAATAATATAATATCGGTATATAAATATTAGTAAATAATTCACTCTTCGCTCACTCAATATTAGCAAAAAATAAATATTTGAAGTCGGGGCCAAGGGGTAACCGACTGCACCAACCGGCAACGTCTTCAAATATTTATTTTTTGCTTTTTGAAGTCGCTTTACCTTTTTTTAAAAAGTTTTTTATATATTATTTTTATAAACTGCATCTCTGTGATATGTAAATGGAGTGATAGGTAATCTTTCTTTTCTACATTTTACTTTACTTATTCTCAGTCAGTGAACAATGAGCCAACGCAGTTCGCGCGCTGTGCGCTGTTTGTGCTAAGACCTTGTAAGCGCGGCGTAGAGATGGCGCACGTCTCGCTGCTCACTCGACGCGTCCCATTTTGTTGCGCCAGGGTGCAATTTTGAGTTACCGCAAGGAATTTCGCTGAGTTACCAATGTCTACCTGCTACCACTTAATATAGTAGTTGTTAAGCCAAGTGGGAAGCCTAAAGGCGGCTTGATAAGTTCCAACAGCAGGTGGCCCCAAACCTGCCTCCACCAATCCGCACTGGGTCCGCGTGGTGGAGTATGACCTAATCTCTCTGACCTCGATTTATGAGAGAAGGCATTTGCCCAGCAGTGGACAGTATATGCTAATATTATTATTATTATTATATATTTACTTACTAGCTTGGTTCGTCAGCTGCGTTTCTAAATGTTTTATAGTTTTCTGATATTCTTTCAGCTGGTTGTGTTGCTTTTGACACAAATCCGTCATCCGTTTTAGTTCGCTTCGAGCTGTGTAAAACTTCTTTGTCTGAAACAGAAGGTTCGCAAGTTCTCCAGAGACACTTTGACCCTATGACAAGGGAGGCATCTCAAGTTGCAACTTATGAATGGGAGTATGATTCATTTCACCCAATGCGGCATATTAAAGAGCAATTTTTAAAATATTAAGGACTGCTTATTATTGATTATCTTGCTGTCCCGTCGCCTGGCCTCTGGAGTGAGAGATTATGGCCTGTGCGATGCGAGACTTCTCTGGGTCCGTTTAAAACTGGGTGTCACTAGAGTATTTTTGGTCGCAGCGTATGCTCCCGTAAGCTCGTCGACACCCCAGGACCTTGAGAAGTTTTGGGATAATGTCAGGGAAGTTCTGGATTTGGCTGAGGCTAACGAAAAGGTGATTCTGTGTGGCGATCTGAACGGATGGGTAGGAACCAGGCGGCAAACTTGCGACGCTGCTCTGGGTCCTTATGGTGATAAGAGAGTGAACGATGCAGGTAAGCTCATTGTAGATGTTTGTTTGGAAAGGGGTCTCCTTGTGTCTAATACGATATTCCAGCATAAGGACATACATATGTATACGTGGAGAAGGAATGAACAAAAAAGCATGATAGATCTGATCCTGGTTGATAACCGTCTCCGAAGCAAACTACAAGATACGCGTGCGTATAGAGGCCCCACTCTGGAATCAGACCACTATCTCGTAGTTGCGCGGTTTAGTGGTCTGTTCAGAAAGTGGAGGCACTGGCGAGAGCGTATCCCCTTCGGAGACCTTGAAAGATTAAAGGTTGAAAAGTTGCAAGATGAGAGCGTGAGGAGAATGTATGAAGACAGAGTCCGGGACAAGCTTTTGACAGCAGGCTCTTCGGACTCAAATGTAGATGAATGCTGGAATAGCCTGAAAGAGAGTTTGGTGGAATCCGCGAAAGAAGTATGTGGTTGCTCAAAGAAGCATATTACAGCAAAAGGTGATGCATGGTGGGATGCGGAGTTGCAAAGCTCCGTAGAAAGTAAGAAGAAAGCGTGGCAGGACTATGTATCTTCTTTGAACCTGAATGCCAGTATGACAGAGATGAGGAAAGAAATATACCGGCAATGCAAGAATGCCACTAAAACTTTAGTGAAAGAAAAGCGTGAAAGAGCCAGTATGATTGAGGAGGAGAGGCTGGCGAAGAACTTTGAGAACAACACCAAACTCTTTTGGAGCAAGGTGAGAAAGGCTCGAGGTGATTCGTCAGGCTCCAGAATGGAAAGGATAAAATCTAAAGATGGTGACATTCTTGCAGACACACAAGCTGTGCTAAACCGGTGGAGTGAATATTTTGGAGAAATGTATGGAGATGACCCGGATGCTGATGCCGCAGACGTGCCTAAAGGCGAGATTGCGGCACCAGAATCAACGGAGGACATCACTATGGAAGAAGTTGAATGGGCGATAGGAAGTATGAAAAACGGTAAAGCTGCGGGAGTAGACATGATATCTGCCGAGATGATCAAATATGGTGGAACTTGCGTCCGGGACGCTTTCCGGGCCCTTGCAAACCTTTGCTGGAGGACCGGTAGAGTCCCTACAGATTGGCGCCGCGCAGTCATAGTACCCTTGTATAAAGGCAAGGGTTCACAATATGACTGCGCCAATTACAGAGCCATCAGTTTGATCAGCTTGGCAGCCAAGGTGTACGGTAAAATTATTGAACGGAGAATGCGCGTGAAGTCCGATGGAATGTTGTGCGAGGCACAAGGGGGTTTCAGGTCTGGAAGAGGATGTTCGGATCAAGTCTTCTCACTCCGCAACATCGTAGAAAAGCATCTGGCAGTGGGCCGGAAGGTTTTCTGCGGTTTTGTAGATCTGGAGAAGGCATTTGACAGAGTTGTGCGAAAGAGACTTTGGGACATTTTGCCAGAGTATGGTATAGATGGCACTCTGTTGCGAGCCGTCCAGTCCACTTATGTGGACTGCAAGGCATGCGTACGGGTGGGTGGTAACAGGTCACCCTGGTTTGACGTTAAAATCGGCGTCAAGCAGGATTGCGTGTTGTCCGCTAGACTGTTTATAATATATCTGGACAAAAGTCTTCAAAGACTGAAAGCGATGAATGAAGGTGTACAAATGGGTGACTTAGTGGTAAACCATCTACTTTATGCAGATGACGCGGTTTTAATAGCGCCAACAGCCACTGATCTGCAAACACTAGTCACAGTTATGAAAGACGACTGCATGATCAATGGCTTACACTTGAATGTGAAGAAAACCAAGATTATGGTTTTTGAAAGGGAAGAAACCAGAACGAATGTAAGGATTGTGGTTGGTAACGATGTGCTGGAGCAAGTGAATGAGTTTGTATATCTTGGATGCGCCTTCAGTAAGGATGGGAAATACACCGCTGACATAGAGAGAAGAGTGAGTGCAGGGAACTGAGTGAATGGTGCGATGGGAAAGCTACTCGGGAGCCGGCACTTAAGCCATAAGGCGCAGCTGGCCATACATAACGGAGTTCTTGTCCCAACGCTGTTATATGGTAGCGAGAGCTGGGTATGTAAGAAGGAGAATGAAAGTAGGATAAATGCGGTAGAAATGCGAGCTCTGCGGAAGATGTGCGGAGTGAAGCTGACCGACCGCATTAGCAACAGCATAGTAAGACAGCGAGTAGGTATGAAAGATAGTATCGGTGTAAAGATGAGAAAGGGCATGCTCCGTTGGTTCGGGCATATAGAAAGAATGCCAGAGGAAAGAATGACAAAACAGATATACAATGTGAAAGTGGAAGGATGCAGGTACCGGGGAAGACCTAGACTATCTTACCACGACCAAATAAACCGAGTCTTATCTGATGGAAAAGTCAAGAGTCTCCGTAACCGGCGAGCGTGTATGAGACGAACTATGAGAGTCTAGGAAGCCAGAGAGGTATGTAAGGAAAGAACCTGTTGGAACTCTGTACTCTCTGCCTACCCCGCAAGGGATCTGGCGTGAGGTTATAGATAGATAGATAGATAGATTAAGGACTAGTTTCTGCGCGCGATTTCGTCCGCTTTAACTTTAGACAGGAACCAAATATTTCTGGGGATAAAAAAAAACACCGGCACGCCTATATTCCCCAGCGGGGGTGGCAGAGGTGTACTGAGTACACCCACGTTTCGCCGACGATGTTAGGTCCCATGTAATAGGGGGCGAGCCTATTGCCATATACCGGGCCCAATTCCAGACTCCGGACTCATACTGGGAATTTTTCCGTTAGAAAAACTACATTTGTCCGACCTAGGATTTGAACCCAGGACTTCGTGATCACAAAGCGATGCGCTCTGCCACCAGACCAACGAGGCAGTCATTCTCGGGATAAAAATAATATAATAATAATACCAGCCTATACTGCCCACTGCTTCACAAAGGCCTTCTCTCACAAATTGAGGAGAGAGTGATCAGGTCATACTGCACCACGCGGACCCAACGCGGATTAGCGGAGGCAGGTTTATGGCCACCTGCTGTTGGAAATTATCAAGCCGCCTTTAAGTCCCGCCTACAAGTGTAACTCGGGTTAATAACTACCACATTAAGTGGTAGCCGGGACCAACGGATAAACGTGCCTTCCAAAGCACTTAGACGCTTGAATATGGAAATGGCACAATCGGTCACCCATCTCAGATCGACCGAGTCGAGCGCTGCTTAATTGGTACGAGCACCGTGGTCGCACAGCGCTACGAGCGCCTCGGGATAAAAATCCTATAATTTCATCCAAATCCCGTCAGCTGATTGAGTAACAAACATCCGATCATATTAACATACATACTTTCACATTTTTTATATTAGTAGGATTAGTAGGGCGTTCAATTGTTTCTATACCAAACAAACAAACAAACAAACAGAAATAACCTACATAGGTGTATATATTAAGAAAAATATTTTCCCCACACTAAGATTTATTTCTGTACCGTAGTTGCATTTCATATGCATGAACATTAAACACCCAGTACAAAACCAATGTTTGTAGGTTGCACAAAGATGTCTCGAGCAGGAATCGAACTCGCGACACTCAATTAAATAAACCGATCAACCTACCTAACCATAATGGAGACAGAATATCAAGGCCTATACAGACAGAACTTAGTGCAAACAATCTCAATCCTTTGTATTCCGTTGCCCATTCTAAATTGCCATACAAGGAAATATCAATAAAATTAAATTTACGTACAGATTGTAACAGATAGGACAGCAATCGCCGTCTGTGTTGCCTCTGAAACTGTAACACCTCGCACGACTTTTTAATTAACTCCTCCGGGTCCGTGAAGTAGTCCTGAATCTCTTGTTTCATCTTAAAATGACATCGGTTAAGTAAAAACTACACTTTAATTTTTTTACAAGCAAATGTAATTCGTTAAATTACATACGTCTGGAACCAGTTTCATGATAGAACACGGTAGTCGGCATACTATACAAGTGCTGTCTTTGCCACCTATAAGCCAATAATAATATCAAGTAAACGTCAATTAGAACATAATCAAAATACTTTTAGAAAATATAGATACCCTTGTCCAAACAATTGTTGCAAAACATGTGCCCACATGATGTCAAATGTAAAGTTATTCCGGGCTCTAATTGTGAAAAACAGTTATTACAATGAATCCAATCCATATTTATTTAATTGATGGCAATTAACTTCATACCAAACAGAACTAATTGAATCATGATAATTTTTCATATTTTAATTTGACAACTAAGTAACGCGCTGGCGCTTTATTAAGTTTTTTTTTGTAAATATAATGCGTTCTGGGAATTCACACGAGTAATCATAAACAGTAATATTAAATATTTTGTTTATTATTTTTTGTAATAACTATACAATAAAATAGTGCTAACGCTAAATTATGTTTATTTAAGGTTTATACATAATAAAAAAAAATTGAATAAAAAGTGACGCTGGCCGCAGTATTACTTAAAACCATTAAAAATAGAGAATGTAAAAAGTTTTTTTAATCTCTAGCTAGCTAAAGGATTTCAACCAGTGCTACAAATAGGTAAAATAGGTAGCTATGTACTATTATAAAATAATTGTAAAGGGATAGTGCATTACAAATGAAGAGGAAATATTAATTAAGACCTCTTTCATCACCCTCGAGAAAAGTCTGAAGTAGTCTAATCGACAATTAAAGTTGTAAGTAAGTCCATGTACAAATTTCATCATCTCTGAGTAGCCCTATCCGACAGTTATTCTAGCCAGTTTTAATTTCTGAGTAACGCTAATCAAGAAGTAAATAACCAGCGGGTTATTCGAGGGTGGTGAAACAGGCCTTTGTCTATGAACATGGAAGAATTAAAAAAACATGCTTTAGCTTATTTGGCATTGCTGTTTGTTCAAGCTTATGTACTTACAGTAAAAAAACACTAAACCGATTTTAACGAACTTATATATTTGGATGACACATAATTAAGTAAATGGAGCGTAATGTTTGAATGAAATTCATTTCCCCGATATACAGCTTGACCCCTTTGTAGTATGCGGTTCCCGCAGGCAGAATCTGGTCGACATGTTCTCACCGATCCCCCCGTTGCTTTGACATCGCTTCTTTCCGCTCCGGACACGGTCGACGACGACGAAGTCGTAGATCCCCTAGCCCGCCGACCGGTGCACTAATTACACCCCCTCCCCCCGTTACGACTGTCCAAACCGAGGCCATTCCTCCTTGAGGCGCCCTCGAGTATGTCGCCCCCTTGCCCTTCTGGCTCGAGCGTAGTGGTTGCACGCTCGCCCTTAAGTCCGGTGAAGCTGTAAAAGCCTTACGGCCAACAGCGTATATCACTCAAACACACACGCAGAATCTGGTTTCGATTAAATAGGTGACAAAGTCATTCATATACTATTGAGTTATTATGTACGACGTAAAACGTTATTATAAATAATTAGAAAATCTTTAAAGTAAATCTTATAATTAAATATACATCAACGAATAATTGAGAATCTCCTCCGTTTTTCGAAGTCCATTAAAAATGGCGCGCAACTTGATGACCGCGGGGCACGCCCGGGGGGAGGGGGGGGGGGGGGGCGTTTGTGTTTTCATAGATAATTATGTTATGTTACTCGAGTGGTTTAAACAGTATCTTAGTGCACATGAGAACATGTTTGCGAAATATAACTTAGCAATCGAATATTTCAGGCTGCGGCCATGTACTTATCACTAATGCGTTCTACCTTAGTCTGCTACAAAAAAAAATTTGTTGTCTTCTTTAGAACTTGCATACTTTTGCGATAAATAATTTTTATATAAACTTAATTTAACTTTGAAGAAGAAATATCAATGGTTAGATAGATAGATAACACTTTATTGTTTCACCAAAGATACAAAAGGAGATAATAGAAGCAAGATTAGGTATGAAAGATAGTATCGGTGTAAAGATGAGAAAGGGCATGCTCCGTTGGTTCGGGCATATAGAAAGAATGCCAGAGGAAAGAATGACAAAACAGATATACAATGTGAAAGTGGAAGGATGCAGGTACCGGGGAAGACCTAGACTATCTTACCACGACCAAATAAACCGAGTGTTATCTGATGGAAAAGTCAAGAGTCTCCGTAACCGGCGAGCGTGTATGAGACGAACTATGAGAGTCGAGGAAGCCAGAGAGGTATGTAAGGAAAGAACCTGTTGGAACTCTGTACTCTCTGCCTACCCCGCAAGGGATCTGGCGTGAGGTTATAGATAGATAGAGATAGAAGATTAGTGATCTCTTGCAGGCAACCTTTGGATGAAGCGGATCTGAAGAAAACACAGGCCTTCGGGATACTTACTACTTAATATAGTAAAATAAAACCTTCGATAGTCGGATTGATTCAGTGTTTAATAAGAAGTTAAGGCGCTCCGCCCACTGGATGGATCGAATAGTCACGGGTTTAATTCCCGCACGGAACAAATCTTTTTGTGACGCACAAATGCTTTTTAACCGACTTCAAAAAGGAGGAGGTTGTATGTTCGGTTGTATGTATAAGCATTTTTTTTTATGTATGTTGAGCGATATTTCCGTCAAGTGTGGACCGATTTTGATGTTTTTTTTGCATTGGGTTCAGTATAGCTCCAAGGTGGACCTTGGACTTAGAAGATACACCAGGGAACTCCTTAACGACAAACAATAGGCATGTGTAAATTGAGATATTATGGGTATTACGTCAATCCTATAGCTACCCTACTATAGAACTGAGCAGTATATTAGCCAACTTAAAAAAAGGAGGTTCATAATTCGTCCTTTTTTTATAACTCCTTTGCTTATGAACCGATTTTGATGATTCTTTTGCATTGGGTTCGGTATAGTTTTGAGGTGGTTTTATTTTAATGTTATTAGTATTGGACCTTGGACTTTAAAGATACAAGAGGGCACTCCTTAACGGCGAACAGCACGAATGTATAGATTCCGTTATTATAGTTAATATATTAATCCTGTAGGTACTGTACAACTCAGCAAAATAATATAATATCGGTATATAAATATTACTAAATAATTCACTCGTCACTTAAAATTGTAAAATGAAAATCTTTTATCAAAAAAGGTAAACCGACTTCAAAAAGCAAAAAATAAATATTTGAAGTCGGTGCTGGTTGGTGCAGTCGGTTACTTGGCACCGACTGCACCTTCGATCGGAGTGTTTGTGTATGTGAATTTTATGTTCCATTCCGATCTCGGTCTCGAACCTTTTCGCGCCGTTATTAAAAAGGCGACCCGATATTTCGCGAATGCCGTCCAATCATATAAATCTAATCTAATCGTGGTCGCCGCCGAGTACGAACTTACCTCCCCTCTTATCAGCCGCTACCGCCATCCGCGGCATATTCTCACCGACCTTCCCGATGCCCTTACATCCCTTCTTTCGGATACAGATACTGCACGCAGGATCAGACACCGACCGGTGCAGAGCACCACTGCGAGAGCCCTAGTATACGCCCTCCCCATAGCGACTGCCCAAGCCGAGGCCGCCCTTGAGCTAGTTGCCCCCTTGCCCTTCTGGCTCGAGCGTAGTGGTTGCACCCTCGCCCTCTTGTCCGATGAAATTGTAAAGGCCCCTCGGCCAACAGCGTAAATCATTCACACACACACACGGACACAAAGTGAATTTTATGTAAGTAAACGCATCCACGACACAGGAATATTTTTTTAAACGTAACCCCACATTAGAAATTATTTCTTTCCTATAATTATTCCTAGTGCGGACCTACGTTTTATTAAAAAAATGTATATCTTCTTAGAACTAATTTTATTCGAAATCCCCTACCAATCATATAAATTTAAAAATAACCTATTTCGGCTTCGTATCCTATTATTTAATCAAGCCAGGGACCCCAGCGAGCGATGACTCTTGCAAGCCGAGTAGGTGACGAAGAGTAATATGAATACTAGAACTGGTCATGGCATGGAACTGGTTGAGAATAAATTATTGCTCCATTTCGAAATGTCTGCAATATTTTTATTCATTTCTTGTTATAAATAACGATTGGCACGATATCAATAACTTCACAACAAATTTTAAAGGCCACGAAACAGGTTTTTTTTTAAATTCGAAAAAAAAAATCCTTATAAGAGCTACAAATATTTTAATTGCACACTAGCATCTAAGGCCATTAACTCGTATTATAAACAAATAATGACTAATTTTGTCTAGTAATCCAGTAATTAATTATACAAAATATATATTTAATCAAAATATCTAATTCACTAAATCTTTCAACTTGTAACAAAAATTATCGTTGAAATAGAGACGGTAATGTTTTAAATGATTGGAACTGATTTTCTATAGATACCTAAGTATATGTATAAATCCAATAGTTATTAAATACCAGTCTATCCACATTTAACTCTGCTGCACGACAGAAGCCGTTTTCCTACTAATGGCTTCGTATTGACCGTGTCGCAATATCCATGTCACAGGCAGATAATAAAATCGGACAATATCTATGATAAGTTTTTGGCGGGAAGTCGAAGAATAATGTCAATATGTCTTAATTTCCAAAACTTGTGTTATTTCGAAAAATAATGTGTAATGTTGGTGGAATATTAACCATTATGTATTCTTATATATGCATGAGTGAAGGTAACTGAAACAAAGTGATAAAACGTGCCTTTTCGATTTTCCTCAAAACGGCCGTCACAATTGTTATGTAAAGTATCCATCGCTTTACTATCCAGGGTGGGATTCTTCATCAATTTCATTATCATCAAGTTCTTTGGGGAGTTGAATTTAGCCGTCCTGCCCACTGGATCGAGTAGTCGCAAGTTCGATTCCAGCACGGGACTATTCTTTGTGTGATCCACAAATATTTGTTTCAGTCTGGGTATTTGTGTATGTGAATTTCATGTTTGTAAACGCACCCACGACACAGGAATAACTCCTAAAGTGCGACTACGTTTTTTTAAAGAACAAAATAAAGACTGATTCGAAAATCAAACGAAATTGTTTCATCATCAACGTCAACCTACAGCAGTCAGTGTACTTGAGTATTCAGTAATAGGTAATATTATATTACCAAAACCTTTTTACGGATTTTGTACCGTAAGTTAACAACTGCAACTCTATGATTCTGTATGGAACTTTTCTTTTACTATAGATTTTTTGGTCTGTCGCGTTTTCACTAGGGGCGTTGTTCATATTTTTCACAGAAACTTGTCAAAATTATAAACGATCTCACTAATAAGTGTGACAGTTATAGCTATTGCCAATATTCCATGACATTTTTATTTTCTTCGGATCTATCACATTAAGTCATATTTTACAATCTCCCAGCGACATTCATGCAAAATGATCGCTACTGACCGCAGTGTCCACCTCTGTGTACGCTTACATGCGATGAACAATCACAATAAAGATAACACGTGGATATAAAAGAAGTTGGCTTCTACAAGTTTCGGTAGTGTAGACTGGATGGCCCGTGTGGTCGCCTTGACCATGGCATTCAAGTTTTACATGTGTCTGCTGGCGCTGGCGTGTGTTAGTGTTAACGCCAAATCATCATGTATGTTTTTAAAAGTGTCTATTTTTATCTGTGCATGATTTAAGAAAAAAAATGGCGGGAAAAAATTTCTTTATTATTTTTTTTATATCGTTAATGTTTTCAGTGCATGAATATTGAATGATTTAATTTGTGATTGGGTTTTTTGGCGGGAAGTCGAAGAGTGATGTTGTCAATTTGTTTTGATTACCAGAACTTGTGTTATTTCGAATAAAAATGTATAATATACGTTCAATATATGTTTAATAACAATAAATAATGCATTATGTATTCTTAGATGTGAGTGAAGGTAATAATAACAAAGTGATAAAACGTGCCTTTTCGACTTCCCTCAAAACGGCCGTAGCAATTGGTATGTAAACTATCCATCGCTTTACTATCCAGGGTAGGGTACTTCATCAATTTCATTATCAACGTTGTCATCAAGTTCATCGGGGACTTGAATTAATTTAGAAATCTTACAAACACGACTATGCGAAGTTTTGGCGGGAAATCGAAGAGTGAAGTTGTCAACTTGTTTTAATTTCTAAAACTTGTGTTATTTCGACTAATAATGTGTAATGTTAGTAGAAGATTAACCATTATGTGTTCCTATATGTGCATGAGTGAAGGTAATTATAACAAAGTGATAAAACGTGCCTTTTCGACTTCCCTCAAAACGGCCGTCGCAATTGGTATGTAAAGTATCCACCGCGTTACTGTCCAGGGTGGGTCACTTCATTAATTTCATTATCATCGTTATCATCAAGTTTTTTTTTTTTAAACGTAGCCCCACACTAGGATTATTCCTGTGTCGTGGGTGCGTTTACAAACATGAAAATTCACAAACAAATACCCAGACCGGAACAAATAATCGTGGATCACACAAAGATTTGTCCCGTGCGGGAATCGAACCCGCGACTATTAGACACAGTGGGCGGAGCAGCTCAAGCTCTTAACAACTGCGCTAAATCGTCGTCAAAAGTTCATCGTTCATCGGGGAGTCGAATTAATTTAAACAAACACGATTACATATCTAACTGGACACTGGCAAAATACACTTAAAATTAGTGTGAAGCCATAACTTAAAGAAGAAGAATTTGTGATTGTTATTTCTTGCTCCTTAAAATTACTACCTTATGCCGTAAAATAATTAATTGATAAAATGTAAGGGTAAATTTTCCGTTGAATCTGAAAAATTTTTCTTTGGTGACAAACTTCTAAGAACTTTAAATTTAATAAAATAATGTTTGTTTTTTGGGAAATGTTTTCCAGTTTCAAGAATGAATTCAAAAGGTAACGGTCAAATCGTTAGAATTGTGAATAATGGATTATTTATAATACATTTTTCCACGAATGAGGCAACGAAATGGGCTTAAAATAAAAAAAATACAAACCAGGAATACCTTGGAAGTGATAAATCCTAACAATAAATTTATTTAGACGATTTAGCGCAGTGGTTAAGATCTTAAGCCGCTCCGTCCACTGTTTAATAGTCGCGTGTTCGATTCCCGCACGGGACAAATCTTTGTGTGATCTACAGTTATTTGTGTATGTGAATTTTCATGTTTGTAAACGCACCTACGACACAGGAATAAATCCTAGTGAGAGGCTACGTTTAAAAAAAAATCATAATGCATATAATTATGTACGTATTATTATAAACACACAAATGTACCGATTAATATTTGATATACTTATTATAGTAAACGATGGGCTATGGAAACCCTAAGTGGACACATATAAGCAAATTGCATGGCAAATTTAACTGCTTAAAATAAGTACTTTTTTATTTTATTTTATTAGGGACAAAAACAGTTATATGTTATAATATCTAACACTGGGAATACCTTTATATAATAAATGTAAACATACTACCTACACCATTGTCAACGAATTAATAATAAAGTTATAAAGAATGAAAGAAAGAAGAAGACATGCATGGTTCATTGTGCTCTAAAATTAATAATACACACACACACACACACACACCGTCATGCCTATATTCCCCAAGCGGGGGTGGCAGAGGTGTACTGAGTACACCCACGTTTCGCCGAGGATGTTAGGTCCCATGTAAAAGAGGGCGAGCCTATTGCCATATACCGGGCACAATTCCTGACTGCGGACTCATACTGGGAAGTTTTTCGTCAGAAAAACTATATTTGTCCGACCTAGGATTTGAACCTAGGACCTCGTGAACACAAAGCGATGCGCTTAGCCACTTCAGACCAACGAGGCAGTCAGTCTAAAGTTAACCTTTTGTCATTAATCATTCACTTGCTTTAAGTTTAAATTGTTGTAAGGTCTTGTACTTTATATAATATAAATAATAATAATATCAGCCTATACTGCCCACTGCTGGGCAAAGCCCTTCTCTCACAAATCGAGGTGAGAGAGATTAGGTCATACTCCACCACGCGGACCCAGTGCGGATTGGTGGAGGCAGGTTTGTGGCCACCTGCTGTTGGACTTGTACTTTAACTTATAACATTTATTACATATTATCAGCCATTAGTCATAATCTTCGAGAAATCTTCACTAATATAATAAAGAGGAAAGATTTGTATTTCTGTATGTTTGTAACGAATAAACTCAAAAGCTACTGGACCGATTTTAATGATTCCTTTACCATTAGAAAGCTACATCATCCAGAAGTAACATAGGCTATAAAACATAGACCCGGTAGGTGGCGCTGTTGTTGACCGGGTACGAAGTCGCGGGAAACTGCTAGTCTTAAATAAAATTAAACATTCAAACTTGGCGCTCGTAGCGCTGTGCGACCGCGGTGTTCTTACAGATCACCAAGGTTACGCAGCGTTCGACTCGGTCGGCCTGAGATGGGTGACCGTTTGTAGCATTTTCATATTCGAGCGTCTCCGTGCTTCGGATGGCACGTTAAGCCGTTGGTCCCGGTTACCACTTAATGTGGTAGTCGTTAAGCCGAGTTGGAAGCTTAAAGGCGGCTTGATAAGTCCAACAGCGGGTGGCCACAAACCTGCCTCCACCAATCCGCACTGGGTCCGCGTGGTGGAGTATGACCTAATCTCTCTCACCTCGATTTGTGAGAGAAGGCCTTTGCCCAGCAGTGGGCAGTATAGGCTGATATTGTATATATCTTATTATTGAAACTTTCATATTTCTATCAAGTTGTAGACAAAAAGGATGCAGATATTCAAAGTGTGATTTAACCTTAGCAAACGCGGTTTCGTAACATTTTGCCGGCAAATGTTTGCTAAGCGAAGTTACATTAAGATTTATATAGGTATATGTCCAGTATTTTCCTCACAGCTGTGCCATGAGTTACAAAATCACATTGTGATATGCGCTTTTATTATTGGTACAAATAAACACCACTAGTAGATACGTGAGATTCAGAAAACTATATTATAATTGGCTGATGTCGAAGACACTTGCTCACCACCAGGTGCAGAGCACCACGGCGAGACACCAAGCTTATGCCCTCCCCCATAGCGACTGCCTAAGCCAAAGTCGTTTCATTTTGAGCTAGTTGCCCCTTTGCCCTTCTGGCTGGAACGTTGCACGTTCGCCCTCAGTAATAAGATTTGGAACGAATGGCTCACTCAGCAGTTAGATAGATACTGATTGATAATGATAGTAAATTTGCGTAAAAACAACATCTAACAATAAAGGTACCTACTAATTGGACTATGGCATGGCACCCCATGCATGGCCACACCCTAGTGCAGCAACGGCTGAAGAGCTGCAAAAGCTTTATTAAGTGTGTGCAACCTTTGGAGAGATGGAGTGCCCCTTTCAAATCCTTTTGTACCACCTGCTGAGAGTTTCCCACCTGGACATAAATTACCTTGGCCGGTCTGGAAGTCTTTAAATAGACTTCGGACTCTGGTCATCCGGAGCAAGGAAAACATGTTCAGTTCGTTTATAAACTTATTTGCAAAAAAGTATCATAAGTTACACAAGAATTATCTACTTACAAAACAAATAAAACAAATTCTTATCAACTGTAGCTAGGTTAAAGGTCGTACTTATGTATGTTTTTACGATCTTGTAACGCATCTCTTATGACATAAAGTGTAAGATATGAGTTCATTGTCTTTTGTGACTCTGACATTGCGGAGTATCTTACTTACATAATGCTTATAGAAATATATCTATAATATCAGCCTTAAGTTCCCCACTGCTAGACTTTTCAAAAATCGACGGGAGGGAAAAATAAGTAATACTTCACCACATGGACATACAAAAGTTAGGTTTGTAGCAACCTGCTGTTGGAACTTATCAAGCCACTTCCAAGATTGGCTTAACGTCGACCACATTAAGTGGAAACCGGGACCAACGGCTTAACATGCCTTGCGAAGTAGGAAGACGTTTGAAAATGAAAATGCCACATACGGTCATTCATTACAGACTAATCGAGTGAAAAGCTGCTTACCCTTTATGATAGGCTAGAGCGAGTGCCTATAATAAAACGAATATATCTTTTTTAGACAAAATATGTGTCCCGGCTCAGTTTATGACCGCGTGTAAGCAGATGTTGGACGTGCCAACAAAGTCCAAAGTTCAGTTAGAATGCATATCCGCTAGAGACAGGTGAGTTTATTTATCTATATTTTTGTTAAAAATATGACCCAATATTTTAGCCAGAAATGTTTAGCTGTAAACATTGTAAACTTAATCTGCTCCACGCGTAAACCACAAATCTCCTCGAAAAGATTATGGGAGAGAGCTTTCCCCAGTAACGTTACAATGTAGATAAACAAGTATTGTTTTATCTAGAACAATAATTCCGTAAACTGAAAAAGATTTGGTTATTTAGACGTCGTAAATCCAGGGTATCCGTTAAACACTTTCAAAGACAACATTGGAATTATTGTTTTTCAAGCTTCCTATACAAAATAACACAAAAACAGAACCAGTAAAGGAAAAAACAACAATACTTTGGTGTGTCATCTCCCAAGTTTTGTATTCAGCGTGCGCGGTGTCTCATTGTTGTAATGACAAAACATTGTCTCGTACGAGTCCGTGTGAGAATATACCTACATATCATTTATGTAGCACTAAAGAGGCTTTCATGCATTATATATTCAGTAACTTTAGAGTTCGACTATAAAGGAATAAACACCGATGGTTAAATGGGAGTTAGAATTTATAGGTGAGGTGTACAACGTACCGGAAGATGTAGAATGGGCAGGACACGAATATAGCTATCCATAAATCTCCTGCATAACTTGCAGTTTTTTACCTATAGTTTTCTCTCTCGAATGGAGAAACAGGCCTAAACTCGTCAGAGTCACCAGCGTGGGAGGGTATGTTGTGAAAGGGTTTAGCAAAGGAAAGATCTTCTAGCCAAAGGAATATTGTATCAGACGGGGCATTTCCCTAGAGTAGTTGTCGGGGGTTTGAATGTATGTTATACATAATGCGAACTGTCATATCAATTCTAAACATGTTTGGAGATTCATCATCTAATGTTCAGCACCATCTATCAGATATAGTCGAAATTTTGTAGAGAATTATAGCGTCGCCACAAAGTTTTGCGGAAAACCAAGTTTTCCAAACCTCGAACTACGGTTCCGAAGATAAATAAAGCTGATAATCATTATTATTTTACAGAGTGGACTGCTTGAATTATGTACAGCAAAGACAGGCGGATGTCGTTCCAGTCGACCCTGAAGATATGTACGTCGCTTCCAAAATACCGAATCAGGACTTCGTCTTAATCCAGGAGTACAGGACTGATGATGAACCTAATGGTATGATAGTCACCTTATTACTCAAAGTTAGTTGAATACGGACGATTTAGCGCAGTGGTTACGAGCTTAAGCCGCTTCGCCCACTGTGTCTAATATTCGCGAGTTCGATTCCCGCACGGGACAAATCTTTGTGTGATCCACAATTATTTGTTCCGGTCTGGGTATTTGTGAATGTGAATTATCATGTTTGTAAACGCAACCACGACACAGGAATAAATCCTAGTGTGGGGCTACGATTTATAAATAAAAAAAAATACAGCCAGTGTTGCCAACCCCGTCTTAAAGTAAAACTACAAACACGCTTTAAAACATCTGTAGAAACCTGTAAATCATTATATTAATACGTGAAGCAAAAACTTAGTACCCCTTTTTACGAAAATTGCGCGGACGGAGGAGTATAAAATTTCCCACACTTATAGTTTATATAGAGAAGGAGTGCAGAATGCTAATAATTTTTTAAAATTATGCATAAAAAATACATTAAATCAATAAAAAAAAACATTACACACACTACCATGTATTTGACACAAACATGCATATATACTCTTTCGTTTATTGTTAAAAAGTCTGCGGTTAAATTGAGAATAGATTTATATTGTTTGTCTTTACTATTATTTGTCTATAGTCTTACTGAATGTCAAACATAACTAGCAAACGATGAAAGAGTAGGTCGAATTTCGACCAGTGGGCGACCACTAGTGTTGATTAAAAAGCTTTATATCTAGTTTTTCTTTTTTTTTAACACTATATTATTAGCTTGGCCTGTATCTATCTGTGTAACGGAATCTATCAACATGATTCTCACCAACTACAAGACGTCTGATTAAATTGAAAATTTGCACACGTATTAAGAACCGAAGACAATATAATGATTTGATAACTTTGTCCTAATATTCTAAGCGAGATCGAAGGATAAAAAAAAAATCTTAAATAAAAAACTATAGATTTGCAGACCTAAGCTGAAAACTTAGGAGATTTTCAAAAAACTGTAAATCTACAGTTAATACTGTAGGGTTGGTTACAGTGAATACAGGTGTTAGCCACGGCCGCAGATGGGTTTTGAAGATAAGTCAGATAGCAAGCGTAATTTGGCTACAATAGCTTTTAGAAGCAGTAGATGTTCCCACTCTTTCTCCTAATCGCTTGCAGTACACGTGTGCCAGTTCTATCGTTACACATATTGTACATTAGAAATACATAATGTATAAGCATCACTGCAACTTCCAAATTTTTCAAATCTGAGCGATAAATTCAATTCGTTACATTACAGGTTTTAAACGTTTTCTTTTTATCAATTACCTACACAATATTTTCTTTCATTGTAGTTTCCCTATGAACCTAGTAGGTACAAACCTCAGTTTATACCGCCTATGGGCACAGCCTGTTTGTGTATTAGCTCAGACCCCAGAGAAGAAGAGAGGCTTAACTATCAGTTTCGAAATGTGTCGTGTGTAAGAGAATGCAACAACAGAGACTACGCGTAATTAATTCCAAGTAAATCAATGAAATCTTTAGAAGAACGTATAGTATCAAAATTCACGAATTTTTAAGAGGTAGAAGTAAGTTACGAAATCTTTGAAAATAAATGAGAAGCCCAAAACTTAAACGGCCATCGTTGCTCCGACTTTGTTCCATAATGCCCTTTAAAAATTCCCAGATGGTTAATTGCCTCAGTTTAACAAGTTCGTAAAATCCCGTTTGGCTCGCAAGATAAATATCTTAATCAAGCTGATTTAAAGGAAATCTTTCAGTTTCTCATTTTCCGTTGACTACTGCGCTTTTGTTTTAGTAAATGGGCCGGAGCTTTGGCGAGAGCCGTATAATTTATAAAGTTTGCAAAGCCGTCACTTTCATGGCCTAAGTACTTACCTAAGAAGTTCGCAAACTGGATCTGAATTACGGGAATAAAAGAGGTTGAATGTTATTACGAGTTAAATGGAAAAAGAATAAACACCGATGGTTCTTGAATCACTGGGGAAGTATTTTATATTCCAAACCAAATGGTTTGGAAATAGCATCAGAGATTTTCTGAGGGACCCTATAGTTGTTGGGTTTGGTATTACAGTTTGTTTGCAGAGGATATTTTACTGCTCGACTTTCGAGTATCTATAAAAGTTCAGGCAATCATATGAGGAGAGAGAATTCTAATAGCAATTTACTATAGCTCTAATAACGATTTACTAACAAACAAAGCATAGCTTTAACCGGACAATCGAAAAGCAAATTGCGCTTAGAAGGATACATGGTATAATTTTAGCCTTTTTTTAAACCTAGATGATGCACCTAAATTTAACCTAAAAATGAATAAATAGCACACTTCAATAAGTAACATCTACCTACTGACCTATTGGAATATCATAGCTTGGGTGAAAATCCGGAACAACGAAGGTATCTACCGGCCAACTGACGAGCCGCGCCACCCTTTCATTTGCGCTTGGTTTTTTTAATGCACTAAATTAGTATTTTTATGGAAATGTTACTTATTGAGGTGTTCTTTTTTTAATTTATTTAGTACAAATGAACAGTAGGCGTCGGATATATTACCTGGGCTTCGCTCCAAAACGACTAAAATTACACCATGTACGACAAGATTTTTGGAATTGATCACCTAAGTTCGTTAAATACGGTGTGTGGTCCGAAGACCTGGTGAAGGTCCTGTAGGTAGGTGTAAAAATTGGATGCTTACAACGCAAAGCTGGTCATTGACGGACGATTTAGCGCAGTGGTTAAGAGCTTGAGCTGCTCCGCCCACTGTGTCGAATAGTCGCGGGTTCGATTCCCGCACGGGACAAATCTTTGTGTGATCCACAATTATTTGTTCCGGTCTGGGTATTTGTTTGTGAATTTTCATGTTTGTAAACGCACCCACGACACAGGAATAAATCCAAGTGTGGGGCTACGTTTTTTAAAAAAAAAAAAATAACAAAAAATAACATTGTCCTTATCCTGCAATGCAAGTCTTTCGGCTGTTTATGATAATGATGAATTGCGTTAAATTGCCGATGGGAAATTTCATTGAGCACAAAGTTAGTTTGCAATAAATCTCATTTTTAACCGACTTCAAAAAGGAGGAGGTTCTATGTTCGGTTGTATGTATGTTTTTTTTTATGTATGTTCAGCTATATTTCCTTCAATTGTGGACCGATTTTGATGTTTTTTTTTGCACTGGGTTCAGTATAGCGGTGGTCCCATTTTAATTTCATTGGCATTGGACCTTGGACTTAGAAGATACACCAGGGAACTCCTTAACGACAAACAATAGGCATGTGTAAATTAAGATATTATGGGGATTACGTCAATCCTATAGTAGGGTACTATAGAACTAAGCAGTATATTAGCCAACTTCAAAAAAGGAGGTTCATAATTCGTCCTTTTTTTATAACTCCTTTGCATATAAATCGATTTTGATGATTCTTTTTGCATTTGGTTCAGTATAGTTTTGAGGTGGTCCTATTTTATTGTTATTGGTTTACCTTTTTTTTTAAAGATTTTAGAACAGACCAATTTATAATAATAGGAATTAATTTATTAGCCACAATAACAACGATTGCATATACAAACATTTTGAAATATGAAACGAATACACGCTAGTGGATGTAGGTACACAATTTAGAAATTCTTTACCTTTTACGTTTACTCCAAAAATGAATACTAATATTATAAAGAGGTAAAGTTTGTGAGTTTGGATGTTCGGGGTAATCTCCGGTACTACTGGTCCTATTTTAATGATTCTTTCACTATTGGAAAGCTACCTTATCCAGAAGTAACATAGGCTATATAACATAGACCCAGTAGGTGGCACTGTTGTCGACCGGGTACGAAGTCGCGGGAAACTGCTAGTTATGGTATAATTTTGAGTGCATCTTTCATATCTTACTCCCATTGTCGTTTGTTTCGCTCACATTACAATCAGGCGGACGTAAACAACTGAAAGTAGTATATGCTTTTGAAACACATAATTTTATTTTTTATTTCTAAATTAAAGTTAGAAAAAAAATCCTGTCGCTCTCAATATAAGGTTTGATGTAATTGTTAGCTTGGCTCAGTCGCTTAGCCTCGAAACGGATATATAAACTCAATAATACTTGCAAAATTGCCAGCGCGACGGAATTTATGGCGCTTACTATAATATGTATACATATTGACTAAATTCTGCCTGCGGCTCCACTCATGCAAACCATGAAACATACATTAATATATACTTCTCACGTTTATTTTTCCCAAAGGAATAGACAGAGGTGTGCCTAGTACACCCAAATTTGGCAATTATACCCCCATGACATGAGTCACAAGGGAAACTTTGGCTATTCCTCGGTCACATCGCTTCTTCCCTCAGTCTTTCATTTTTTTATGTTCTCATGGACATAAAGTAGACTTGTTTATACAGTAGAATTCACGATGTTTTCCTCTTGGCTGTTTACAGATACTTAAAATAGTTGATCTCATAGTTTTAATATTATCAAACTAGTCTGATTATGGTAAGTATATAAAAGCGTTACCCCACGTCTACATAATATGATTGTAGAAAAGTGTTACCGCATCCTATGTCTGCCTACTCACCTTAGCCTTTCGTGATGAAATATGTATGAACTCGATCCTCAGTCGACTTATTTCGGGGACACAGAAAAACCATTGTTCCTTGTTTATCTTCATGGCTGATACATGTAAATTTATCTTATTTACTTGTGGCCACACTTGCAATAATTTATTAAGTAGATAGTTTACCCGCGAAGCTCTCTTCTATTCAAGTAAAGTGAAGCTCTTATTTTTTTTTAAGTGTAGAGCATGTAATCAAAATTGCAATTAACTGCACGTAGTTATTATGAAATCTGTCGTCGATAAAAAGAGTGTATATTGTAATGGAGACTTTCAGAATTATTTTTTTTGGTCGAAATTTTATTCACCATGTCAAATTCCTTTTATTAACAGTAAATCCGTCGCGGTGGCCTCAAACGATATAGTAAAGGGACTTTGGAATCTACAAACGGGATGCACTGTTCCCCTTCTCTTGTATCACTCTACATTCTCCCCACACCTAAAGGGATGAAAATGCGTCACATCGTCACGGTGCTTACGTCAACGGAGTTGTCCCCTTCGGTCGCTCCGTCAACTGGACGTCAACCCATCTCACCGCGGCAGTCTGCGTTCCCTAAGGCTATCCGTTCCCTAGCAGGAGAATGCCAATCTACTATAGTAGCATATAGTATTTTTTATCTATTTAAATATATCATCTCGCTACATCCCTTTCGTCTCTCCTTATCCTTATAAACTGACTACTTTAGCTTTTTCAACTCCACATTTGTCACTTTTGAAGGCTATAACTAAAATAACACAATCGAAACAAAAGATAACCAGTAACATTACAAAAACCAATACCTTAATACCTACTTAGACAAATATCTCAACCATGAAAGCCTCCCAAATTATTCAATATGAAATTCGAGAAACACATTTAGAATACCTTATCACAGACTCCCAATCGAGCGGTAGATACAACGATAACGCAAAACGATTGTTACGCAACACCTAATCGAGAGAAAGTTTCCGGCGACGTGTCTTCGGGCCATGACAACAGTTTTATTGCGTACCATTATAATACCAGCGGACGTGAAACCATTAGGTAGATAAGATTTGATTTCCATGCGAGAGTGCCGTTCGATGTCGAAGCTATTTGTTGTCAACAGTTTGATAGAGCAGACTTTATGAATGATTCAAATCAGTGAGTAGACGGCATAAGTAAGACTAAAGCTAGACCTAGTGGATTCATTTACATCAAAATATGCCTAATACCTATGTTATAACACCCGGAGCGCCTCCGCATATAACAAAAGATCTGGCTCATGCCTCGCTCAAAAGATTAGTTTGCCTATTCAGCTAGAAAACGTAGTCAGCGTTTTAGCCGCAATTTCACGCGAATGTGATCTTTATGATTCAGTTTTTATTTGATATAATATCATGCTTTAATATTGAGTGTGGATTCAGGCATAAAGGCAGATCCTGCCCTAGCTGCCTTTCAACTTGCAAATAGCAAAAAAATAATTACTTAGTCTCTATCTATCTATATCATCCCACCAGATCCCTCGCGGGGTAGGCAGAAAGCAGAGTTCGAACAGGTTCTTTCTTTTTCTTGGTAAAGATTATTATCCCAGAATGCAAGCCAAAAATCATTAATAAAGTTCCTATATTATCCTTAGGGATTGGTTACAAGCCTCTGTTTTATGATACACCTCAGACATTCAATTGGCATCACCTTCGAGTATAGATGATGTACTCTTAACTTTGAGGGCATTACCAGATAAGAATTAATTAACTATAAAGCACTACCTCCTCCATTATTATCTCTTTTTATCCCTTAATTGTATTTATCCACCTCAGTATTTTTCCGACTATTCGTAAAGCTTCCTACAACGATTTTCTAAATCAATATTTTCATTACTAGCCCCATTCAGATACGAAGCCGTAATTGTGGTTCATAACGACCTGCCTATCAACAACTTGGACCAGCTGAAAGGTCTTAAGTCATGCCACACTGGAGTCAACAGGAACGTCGGATACAAGGTAAGAAAAGAATATAAGAGGGCTTAATAATAATAACGATATTAAACTGTTCCACTGTTTGGCACGGGCCTCCTCTCAAACTGAGAGGGTTTAGGCCATAGTCTACCACGCTGGCCCAATGCGGGTTGGCGAACTTCACACACCTTCGAGAAACTCTTGGAGATGTTTTCATTCACCGTTAAAGCTAGTGATAGTTAATTTTTAATACGAACATGCTTTCGAAAAGACTTAACGATAGCAAATATGCGTATTGCCATGTTTATTTAATATGTAGTATGATATGGATGGTTTATCAATTTGCCAGCGACACGCTAACGTGATCGGAAAATAATCGGGCTAAGCTCTCTTGTCCGTATGGATTAAGGAGAGATTGTTGATATTTAAATGCGGATGCTACTTCTATTTAGTAGCAAATTTTGTAAGTCCAATCGTGGAATTTGGAGTAAAATACTTCAAAGTTACAGTACGTTAGAGGTGGTTAAAACTGGAAAACTAGCCGATGGATTTTTCTGACAACGTCGTGGATGCGATTACGAACATAAATTTCATTTTTATATAAGACTGTTTTATTGTTTAGTGGCGAACATTACGCGTGGCGTGCACGAGGTTTTAGGTCGTACAAAAAGTTTTTTATACAAAAATTCCTAATATCAGTCCGGAGTCTAATACTGTGCCCGGTATAAGGTCAATAGGCAGGTCCCCTATTACATTAGGACTTAACATCGTCGGTCAAAAGTAGATATACACAGTACATTTCAGCCAATCCGCTGAGGGAATATATGCGTGACAGTGTTTATGTTTTAATATTTCCTTATGACGGTCTTCATTATGAAGCAGCAGATGCCTCACAACATAATCGATACATGCGTTGCGTTGCGCGTTAGGACGCAAGTATCCCCTTACAAATGGTTCCAAAATACCGCTGTTAACTGTTTCAAGTCCAATAAAAGAAACGTAAATTTTCACAAGTCATTTCCGCGAGGATATCCTGGTGATCTATAAGACAAGTGTCAGCGCGCGACACTAGCCTCAATAAACTACTTTAAATTATAACACAGATATTTTAAAATACTGTGAAAATAAACATATTTATTACAACTTATTAGCTCTACGCAATTTTAAAGTACTCGATTATCGACTCGAGTTAAATTAGCCCAGCAACTTAGCTTTCCACGTTAGCTTCACGAATCAAAGTATGACCCATTCTAGCTTGTTTCAATTTGTGAGAGGCCTTTACTATTGCTGAGTGTAGAGGACACTATATTACATACATAGTATATTTTGAAACGAGTCATCCATCTTGTGCACTGTCGCTAATCAACTTAGCAGAGTTTTCTTGGATTGCCAACTTTTCTTCTCAATTCTAAATCTGTTTTTCTAACCGTAAATCGGATTAAGTAGCTATTTGCAAAATACAGGTACACATCTTTAACTTGGCCATCTGTGACTTTGGGTTTGGTTGCAATACTATTTTTTTATCTTTTTTATACTCTAAAAAAGCTTTACCTCAAACTAGGAACTATTTATGTCTCGTGGGTACGATTACAAAAATGAAATTCACACACAAACACCCAAACCAAACAAATATTTGTGAGTCACACATTATTGTTATTTTATAATTATTTTGTTGTTCGCTTTCGAGCTTACAATTGTATTTTTTATGTTGGCTATTGTGAAATTGGCAATTGTGGTTTTTATTTTTGGTGTGACTTGCTTGTCAATTGTGAACCCGCGACTACTCGATCCAGGGGGCAGAGCTGCACTGGACCAAGGCATCCGTTAACAAAGTTCACAAACCAATAAAACTCGAGATCAAATACACATCCAAGATAACATGCGACTGTGCTAATAAAAACAGGAAGTCCTCAAACAAAGGCCTATTCGTCCGCCTTTGTTCAGTACACTTGTTATGCAAATATCGATGCATTACTTTTTATTCGAGGACCGGTAGCTCACATGCAGAATGCAGATAATGCCATTACGGTTCAAGGTGAGAGACTGGATCCATCTTCGACTATTTTACCGGTATTTCATTATTTACGAGCTGTGCACCCGATGGGATTACTAATCGGTGATTTTTAACCCCCTCAGGGGCTGAATTTTCGAAAATTAGTACCTTCGTTATTGTAGCAATTCAGCGCAAAATTCATGCTTCTAGAGCCACCGGTTGAAGCTGTGCCTATTAAGTCGACTAAAGAATTTCTGAATAAATATGAACTTGAACTAGTTTAAAATTTTAGCAAAACATAACGATTAGCTTTTGTATGTCACAAATTTAAGACATTTAATATAAATTCGAACGTACACCCAATAAAATTCTCATGGAACGAAGGGTAATTAATCACTTCTAACTTTAGCACCCCCACACCTTGTCACAGGCGAAAATGGCTCTGCCATTTCGTAGACCAAAACGACGCTCATAAAAGTAGACTGTCGAATTTACTACCTGTCTTAAATCCCTCGTAATAGTAGAGTATACTGTCTCAAGACAACGTAATACGACAGCTAGCCTTCCCGAAACCCTAGGAGCAAATTATTAATGGCAACACCTATCTCTATATTGACTTCAATTTGCATTACACTATCAAACATAAATATTATATCTCTGTAAATGATACATTACAGGATGGTGGTTAAGGTTGAAATTTCAATGTATTATTCATTCATATTAAAGGATAATTGCGACTTTATACCAAAATTCGGTAGCCGAACGTCCTAAACCCGTCTAAGCTAAAATGAGGACACGTACTGAATACATTCGTAAATTAGAGCAGTAATTACTTGGCTGGTATGAATTTATTAGCTTAGGTGTTGTGTTGTCATATATGTAAGAGGGTAGGTAGGGAAGAGTATGTACATTAAGACATATAAAAAATTAATATGATTAATAAAAAAAATACGCAGATGTTACACACACAATGTTACCGATTTTATGGTGGTTTATTTAAAAAAAAAATTAAATCGAATTTATCAAAAAACACGACTCAATGACTTTGTAGATCGATACGGAATAAACAGTAGCTTTAAATATATTTAATAATGACTAAAAGAAATTTCGAATTTAAATATGTACATTCCTCTTTTAAAATTTCTAACCAAAAAAAGTTGTCGCTTTAATGATTCTGTTGGTTTGAGGCGTTCGTGGTTCACAAATGGAAAACCAATTTTAACGCTTATTTTATTTGATAACTTACACCGCGAATTCTTAGCTGTGTTTTGATAGACATCAGACATAGACATCATGATAGAATCAGCTGTGCCAATGGAGCTTTAAACCTAACTATGAAAAGCACTCTGTTTAATTCTCAATAAAAAAAGCGTTATCTTGAAAACTCGTTTAGTTCATTATTTAATAACTTATACAGGGATGATTCTTAGTTATTGTTTATAGAAAAAAGCCATGTGGTTAAAAATTACCAACGATTAAATAAACTGAACGATATTCAAGATACTCTATAGTTTTTGACTCAAACGTGTTTCTAAAAGTGGTATGATATTTTCACATATTGTGGCACAAAAGACAATACCCCTACCCCAGATAACAAAGATTCGTAAATTGATTGAATTGTAGGGCATCACAATACTCACTCAGTACCACTCCAGTGATATATGCTTAAGTTTGTCTAATAATTCTCGGTCGGAGATAAGAGGTTGACGCTTCCAACATAAACTGGTCGCCGTAGCGCTCTTTGGGGGAAGCTTTGTCTTGCAATGGACGTGGTTCGACAAATTATGATGATTCTTTACTCACTCATAATCTTATAAAATAAAAATGTTCTAATATAAATTTCAGTACATGGCAAACACGTCGTATAATAATATTCCTCTGAAACTCCGTCAAACAAAATTACTTGAAAGGTCTTTCAAAAACATTACCTAACAACCAGACACGTAAGCTTACTCAACGAAATGATAATAGACTCAATTATAACGACTGGAGGTAAAACATTTCAAAATAATAACTGTTAGATATAATTTAAACGTTTAGTAAGGGTGGGCTATGTAGGTAATGTTAGAATTTTCTGACTAGAAATGCAAAATAGATATTAGATACATCTATTTTATATTTCTGGACAAAGAATTCTAGGTAATATGAAAGGTACTTAACATAATGAAGTTCTACCAACTCCGCAAGCGATCTAGCATGATGATATAGAGATAAAGTTAATTTTAATGAGAACAGACAGAGGATAGCAACTAGCTACCGATTTTTTTTTCGGCCATTCAGATTTACGTGGGGTCCAAAGCCTATTGAATGAGTAATAGGTATGACACTACCAGTCTTTTTTTAGCAGGGTTAAAATTTACAACAAATAAAAAAATAAAATAAATTACCACCATCACGCCTATATTCCCAGTCTCATGTAATAGGGGGTGAGCCTATGCCATATACCGGACACAATTCCAGACTCCGGACCTATACTGGGAAGTTTTCGATAGAAAAACTACATTTGTCCGACCTAGGATTTGAACCCAGGACCTCGTGATCACCAAGCGACGCACTTTGCCAATAGACCAACGAGGCAGTCTTACCAACTATTTGTTTCGGGAATTTCAAAATAACAAAAATGCCTACATAACTCTCAATTACTGCCACACTTAATCCTTTATCCTCTGTTAAGCAATATATTCCCACACATTCCATTTAAGCGTCTCTGTACCTGCTTGAAATTCAATCGACAACACAATGCGAAATGAACATGAGCCGTTGCGAAGATTATTAAAAAATAATGTATTCCAGACAATAGGCTGTAGAGGAACATTGAATACTTAAACATGATGTACATATCTATAGTTTGTACGTATAGCTTCACACCTATACGGACATATATTAGCATAATCTGTCTATATCATCGCACCGGATCCATTGCGGGGTAGGCAGAGTACAGATATCCAACAGGTCCTTTTCTTACAGATCTCTCTGGCTTCCTCTACTCTCATAGTTCGTCTCATAAACGCTCGCCGGTTACGGACTCTTGACTTGCCCTTCAGATATTAGCATAAAATATCCAAGATTCTGGATCGAATGTTGAAATAGCTATAATAACTTTCGATAAATCTGTTAGTAATACATTAAATATCTTTTATGAAATGTCAGAGTGAATAATTCAATCTTTGGGTACACGATAATTTGGTTAGATCTCGTGATAGTGGATTATGATAGAAAATTACTGTTATTATTCTAAGAAGCTTTGAAGTTATCAGCACTAAACGTCAATAAGATCGGTTATAATAAATAAAAATTACTTACGGTTCTACAGTTGTACAAGGTTATATAGGCTGTGTGCTAGACGACGACTTGGTCTCGAGTTCAAACCTTAAGCTCCTCCACTCACTGGATCAAGGAGTCGCGAAGTAGAGTAGGCTCGATCCCTGCATAGGGGGCAAATATTAGAATGACCTATAAATGTTTATACGGTCTGAGAATTTGTGTATGGAAATTTCATGTTTGTAAACGCACCCACGACATAGGAATTCCTAGTGTGCATTCTTTTAACAGCGAGCATTCTTTCCACAGATTCCTCTAACGATGCTGATGAAGCGATCAGTGTTCCCGAAAATGAATGACCACAGCATATCCCCGAAAGAGAACGAAATCCGTGCCTTATCTACATTCTTCTCACAATCCTGCCTCGTCGGTAAATGGTCGCCAGACCCGAAGACCAACTCTGCGTGGAGTAAGTTTAGCTTCCAAAACCTTTCTGACTAAAACTTAAGTATTCTCGCATTGAAATTCGAAAAAATAATAATTTCAAAACCATAATACTAAGCGTAACCTGTCTACTTTATAAATAAGCTTCTGAAAAGTCGCCTGGATTCCGGAGAAGATCGCCTTTACCTCTTACAGTTAAGCCCTGGCTTAGGATAGTAAATGTTAGAGATTTAAAAGTGTAGAGACGTGAGAGAAAGGTAAAACGAACGCTAACGACTAAAAACTACTAAGTAAGGTAAGATAGTGTCATTCAATATTAATATTCTTGTCGAGAACTCATCAACAAAGTTTCAGAACATCTGCATTTCTACTAGAGAAATTGCTCGGGAATATTCTGTAAGAATTTGCTATCGTCCTTTACTATCGACAGACTTCATATATATTTCAACAAGTCTCATTCAACTGAATAGAAAATGAGTTATGATCCACCGAGAAAATAGAAATTCCATGAGGGCCACCACAACCCTTACAGCAGTATAATTCGAGAAAAAGACGGAGCTATAAACTGCGTATACCCACATCTTTTTCTCAAAGCAAACCAGGATTATATACTGCTAAATAGATTGTGTTAAGCCCCATAAAAATTAAAAGTGACATGCAATGGTAGTTAAGTCATTTATTTTGTTGTCCATCAAGATTTGTAAAACTGTTTGTTTTCCAAATAAAATAAAATGCAAAAGCTAACACAAATATAATTGATGATACACTCAATTGTATGCAAAACAATAAATCTTTTACAAAAGTTCCTCATTCAAGGGAGAGCCCACGCAATACCCTAACCTTCATATTTCACCGGCCATTTTTCTTTTAAGAATTATTCATTCCCTTTGGGAGCTACGATGTGCCGTCCAGTTCACAAGGTATGTTTTATGTCGGTTGTATTTCCAGAGAACCAGTACAAACAGTTATGTGCGTTGTGCCAAGAGCCTGGTAAATGCGACTATCCGGACGACTACAGCGGTTATGAGGGTGCGTTGAAGTGTCTCTCGAGGAACGGGGGTCAGGTGGCCTTTACTAAGGTCATTTACGTTCGCAAATTCTTTGGGGTGAGTATTTAAACACTTGTGTGAGCTGATTAAATACGACATAACCACTTAAGGGAACTCTATCGGAGGAGGGAAATTGTACTTGTAACAAAGTTGAGTGTATTGCAAAATTAATCACAATATAGTACCTACTTTCTGTAAGTAGCTTAATATGAACTCATAGTGAAGCTACAGAGTGTGTAATAAATATTGCAAGACACTCAACTTTGCTAAAGTTTTCAGAACATTTTGCAGACTTAATATTTTGTTGAAGTAGTCTCTTTTTTTAAAAAAAGTGACGTTATAAAAAGTAGAGCACCGCAAGGACACGAAGACCACAAAATCTATATTGTAACTGACTATTTGCTATAAAATTTTACAATTATACCAACTGCGTAACTTCAGCAACAACTTTAGCTAAAAGTATTTATGCAACATTCATAGAGATACCGTACAGTATGAAATTGCATATTTGTACATTGTCCAAATATCTCACCGAGCATTCTATATTGCGCAGGGTGACTACTTACTAAGATATCTTCCAAAACAATACTCACACTTTTCACAACAAAGTTATTACTTAATAACTCAGCATCCATTGTTACGTCACAATTACCCAGTAATGACAGTCGATCATTCATCTTTAGAAATCGGGAACAAAAAATGATATCCTCTTCTAAACGATATAATTGAACGACTTTGGAAGAGTCTTTTGTGTTCAGAATACTTGATCATTTGCAATCAATGCTGTTCATTGGAACAAAATTTAATATGCGGGCATTAATATTCTTTATTGAAGAACGACTATGCATTCCATCTGCTACTCTGGGGAAATCACAGTTGCCTCTGGAGTTGAAATGAACACTGAAATAAAAAAAGTATTTCAGGTGTTATTTAAAATTAATAGAATTTATAATGTCTATTCGGAGGTGAAGGTAGCTGCTTAAATATTGTTTTGAGACTGAAAATAAAACTGACAAAGACTCGTTAAACTACGATAAAACTTTCATGGATTCCCTTCAGTGGCAAGAATTATGAGAAGCATAAAAATTATGAGGTGTATTTGAAACTTTCTAATAACCTTGTGTCTTTGAATTTAGTCGACAAAAATGTGTTAGTTCATATTAAAAGAACTGAGAACACCGTCGCTCAAAGAAGTCTGCAGTCTGTGAACATGTCCTTGACTGCACCCGCCATAACATCAGATTTGATAGACCACAAAGAACACCGATTCCTACCAAGGATGGTTCGCGAGGCTATTGAAATTTAAAAAAAAACATCCTAATTTCAATAGAGAAGATGGCTGGGTGCTTCTATCGACTTGGGATCCAGTAATTAATATAATCAAATCCAAAACCAAGCATAACACTGCAAGACCTCAAGGCAACGTGAGCTCATTCTGAAGAAGAATGAAGAATAAGAAGTTTGAGGGTACCCTGGAACAACTATACCTTTTGAACATCTAACACCTCGGTCCTTCCCATGACCATAGGTGCTGCAAAGCACTCGAAACGTCGGGAACTTAAAAATCAAAATAAATTTCAAGAACTGAGAAGTCTCTCGATATTATAGTTTAGAAAGTTTCAGTTGTTTCCACACTTCTTAATAACATGAACAGCCAAGCACTCTATGTACCTACCAGTTTGTAAATAAATAGAGAATGTCACAGGTATTTGGTACACAAGAACGTATTCCAACTCTGGCATTATTTTTCAATCGTTCCAGTTAACGAGGCTAACGCTGTGACCCTGAGACCACTATCATTCAAATTCAGTCAAAAGCTGTTTAATATCTAAAGATGAAAGTACATTTGACGACCACATCAAAATGACATCCTACATTATTCCTTTCATTTTCTAGCTGCCAGTAGGCAACATCCCAGCTATAGCAGCCCAAGAGAACCCAGCGGGTTACAGTTATCTTTGCGTGGACGGATCCAAAGTGCCAGTTACAAGTGATAAGCCTTGTACTTGGGCTGCAAGGCCATGGCAAGGTCTTTTGGCGCACAATGATGTCCTTGCCAAGCTGTCACCTTTAAGAGAAAAGATTAAGCAGTTGGCTGATGCTGGTAAGTTATTGCAAAAAGTACTCTCCGAAAAGATGCACCACATTACCGAGAACAATCCCATCAAGCCAGTGAAGATCTTGAACAAGGCCAACTCCAATGAAGTGATAGAGAGAGCCATCACCTAATTTAGCTGGATTCTTTCCGTTCCATTCAACTAGATACTAAATTCATACAGAATACGACCAGACAAAGAACGGTTTTAATGTAAACCATTGTAATACTTTCTTTTTCACCTAGGTGCAAGCCAGAGGCCAGAATGGTTCACAGGCGTTCTTGGTCTCTCAGAGAAGATTCACCACGTTACTGATAGCATGCCCATCAAGCCAGTGAACTACTTAAATAAGGCCAACTACACGGAGGTAATAGAGAGAGGCCACGGGCCGCCGGAACTAGTCGTCAGGTAAACATTTACAGATAATTGCTCAATATTTATCTTTTGCGCTTGCATGCAAAAGAATTGTGTACTAAAAAATGTCGGTAAATTTTGTTTGTTGATAAATACTGTTGTGTTTTACTTTGTTCTCAAATATTGGAACTAATATTGCACCTCGTGCAGTTTCGATGACTATAGACGCAGCCAATATTATCATTTAAAGATCTAAAACAATTGTATTTTCGTAAAAAAAAAAAAATCTTGACGATTTTTTTTGACGAAATTACTGATTTTGCAAGACCGAAGAAGACAAGCATAATTTCATCAATCTCACTCAAAATAGACCTAAAATCAATTTCTTACCCGAAATAACTACTATTATCTCTTTCGTTTTCAACAAAAACATACACGAGACATAGATAATAACATTATTTTACAAACAAAGTAAAGCAAAGAGGGTTAATTCATCAACACTGGCTTTGTAGAATAATCTCGCTTCCCACGAAACAATATGTATAAGTACATTACATTGAAAGCGTCTCCCAACGACCTATATCTTTGAAAAGGCGCCTCCCAGCTGTTGACACAGTGACCCACTACTACTACTAAGTCTACTAAGCGTAATATAGAAACGGACTATTGCTACTTTCCTATTGGGTTAATGGCCTATTTACGGATATTAAAAGTTCCCTTTTCATCATAAAAATATTGGACATTTGATTTTTTGCAGAATTTCTATTGGATTTCATTGGCTTCTAAAATCCAAATAAGATGGGCATAAATGTGCGATATTCTTTCAATTACAAATTATCTGTTTTAAAGATGCGCGACTGCGAATAATCAGAATATTCAAATCATCTACAACTACTAATTTTCAGATTCGACTTGAACATTAGTCATTTACTAATTTTTATATTAGACTGATAATTAATAAATAATTAGTAATTACTAATGGCGATGCGATTAGATTATCTGCGACTCTCCGACCGATTATGAATGAATTATTCGAATGATTCGCCGCTTCTCGCGTCATTTCCGCGTCAAAACAAATTACGTGTGCGAGTGAGTAGTAAAAACTAAACCAAATAATAACGCTTCAGTTGTGTTTAAAAGTGCGTTTTAATAAAGTTTCTAGTTTAGAATTTAAATATAATCGGCGCGCGGTAATCAATTGCTGGAATGAAACAAACAGCTAATACAATAATACATTTTGTTAAAAGCGCTTACAGTGCTTCAGCACAAAGAGCGCCCGTGCGACCGCGAGGGTAAGCTGCGGTCCGAGTGATGCTAATTTATTTTCCTTTGTACTCTGTGGTGCGACCGATAGGTAAATTTATTATTCGTTCGCCGAACTTTTTCGAATCATTCGAATAATTCGAATGATTAATAAAGTCGAATAATTCGAATGCAATCATTCGCAGTCACGCATCGCTAATCTGCTTTAAACCTCAGACAGAGCTATGAACACAATTTGATCTAATCATGCCATCTTTCATGAAACCTTTCAGCCTTATTATACATGCTCATTGACACTGACTCTTTACTTCTCTCAATCGATTCATTGCGGATGCCGATGTGCCATGAAATAGCGCCAGCATGTCGCGAATGACACGCAACGCGTATCAAAACATTCTAAAAGTCTGGCATTAGGACTATCAATTAATTTAATGTGATTGTTTTGTGTGTGTGTGTGTATGTGTGAATGATCTACGCTGTTGGCCGCAGGGCCTTTACAGATTCACCAGACAAGAAATGTATTGTAGTGCCAAAAGCTTCTGTGACACTTGAATCTCCTGGCGTGTCATCGATTATTCTTAGCATACCACCTACAGTCATACCAGGACCGTATGGCCTTTTGGCCCGCGGCTAAAATCGGAACTAACGCTGTCATCAAGTGATATGACACTTTATGACAGTTCCAGAGTAGCCGTTTGCTATGAAATTTACCCAAGCTCTTTTTGTAATTAGTAATAGTGCGGACCCATCTGCCGAAATATTTCCCTGGAAGTTGGAAAATTTTACTAAATGATAACTTTAATTTCATATTAACGAAATATTCTCGTAGCACTATATGTTTAAGTAGAATTGGACGCAGTTAAACAAGCTTGTAGGTTAAGCTGGTTGTTTGTCTCGGATACCATGCATTTACCAACTGAAAATATTCTTGGTTTTGTAGATTATGTGTGACATCCAACGTAGCTCTGTCTAAGTGCCGTGCGATGTCTGTGTTCGCCTTCAGCCGAGACATCCGCCCAAGGCTGGACTGTGTACAGGAGGCTTCTGAAGCCGACTGCCTTAAGAGCGTAAGTAATCAGGGATTACCACAACCTTTTTATAATAATATCAGCCTATACTGCCCACTGCTGGGCAAATTCCTTCTCTCACAAATCGAGGTGAGAGAGATGAGGTCATACTCCACCACGCGGACCCAGTGCGGATTGGTGGAGGCAGGTTTGTGGCCACCTGCTGTTGGAACTTGTCAAGCCGCCATTAAGTAACCGGGGCCAACGGCTTAACGTGCCTTCCGAAGCACGGAGACGCTCGAATAAGAAAATGCCACAAACGGTCACCCATCTCAGGCCAACCGAGTCGAACGCTGCTTAACCTTGGTGATCGGTAAGAACACCGCGGTCGCACAGCGCTACGAGCTCCTCAACCTTTTTAGCATAATTATTTTAATCTTACTTGGCGGTGAAAAGGAAACAGATCTATAAACTTCTTTATTAATAATCGACAAGATATTAACAATTCAATTTACAGTATTGATCTGAATTGCAAACCATAATTTGACGAACGATTTGGCGCAATGGTTAAGAGCTTAAGCCGCTCCGCCAACTGGGTGGAATAGTTGTGGATTCGATTCCCGCACGGAAAAAATCCTTGTGTAACCCACAATTATTTGCTTCGGACTGGGTATTTGTATATGTGAACTTTCATGTTTGTAAACTCACCCACGACACAGGAATAAATCTTAGAGAGGGGCTCCGATTTCCAAAAAAAAATATAATTTGTACATTCAGAAAAAAAGAGTATGTAGCGAATGGGCGGTAATAAACTTATCGTGTTAGTGCCAAAAACTAAAAAGTACACAATTCCAAGAAGAGAGAATACTAAACATATCCACATCTCTTTCTTACGGCAAAGTAAGATTATAATAGATTTGTTAAAGAGATTATTGTACCCGCCAAGTCACGTACTTGACCACTTTAATTGTAAACCAGGAAGCACCCCTCGAGCATGGCATTCTTTGGTGGTTTCTATTTCTAAGAATTCGTGGTGGGTTTCTAAAGTATTTCAAATTTAAACTCAAATAGATAAAAAAGTTTACTAACGTTAAAGTTTTATGTAAGCAGTAGGCAATCACAGCAGTCATTAAACTAAAAAAAACGTTTTCGTACCTATATACAGTGTAAATATATATAGACTAACCAATGGGCTTTTCATTCGACACATTTTTAACCCCTCCTTAGGGGTTGATTATCAAAAATCCTTTCTCTCCCCTTACCATGTTATATAAGGAACTTCTGCACAAAATTTCTTGCTGCCTACACCCATCAATTTAAATTATGCGTTGTCTATCAGTCAGTGTGTTATTAAGGGCTAATTTTTAAGTCATCAGATGGAAATTATCTGTCGACTAATTATAGTCCGATGGAATATTACGAAACTATATACATACAACTGTATTTTTAAATAAGTTTTTGTGTATCTATCTGACGATTAAAGAATTAGCCGTACATAGATTATATACACTACCCAAATTAAAGAAACAAGAAAGAAGCGCAGACGAAAGCAGTAATTTGGATGTTGTTTGACAAAAAACGTTACTTTCTAAAAAGCCTGTCATTTTTCAAATAGGTCCAAGATAACGGTTCAGATTTGGCAAGCGTGGACGACATGAGGGTAGCAAGTGCCGCGAAGAAATACAACTTACATCCAGTCTTTCACGAAGTGTATGGAACGGCTAAAACACCCAACTACGCGGTCGCTGTGGTTAAGAAGGGCACTCAGTACAGCAAGATGGACGATTTGAAAGGCAAAAGGTGAGAACGATAAAGAAAATATAGTAGTGAACTATCTATCAATACGCCTGATTCTTGCAAGTTTGGCAGAAAGTACAACATTCCAACAGCATCTCTCCTTACAGAACTCTCTTGTTGTCTTCTCTATCATAGTTCATTGTCTCATTTGTCAAACTAGTTTCTATTTACTGCTACATTGGCTGGTAGTTATACTGATAATGTCTTAAGAACAGCTTAAATGGATTAAAAAAATGACTGTCAATTTGAAAATCATGACAATAAATCTCATCTGAGCATGACCATATCTCCAGAAACCCAACGTGGTCTACTATGGATTCTTCATATATGCAGTATATGCAAATGCTTTAAGCACTATATAAAACAATACAAAATACAGCCAGTAATTTATTCTATAATATGTTTAGAGCATGAAACAAGAAGCAAACAGAATCTATCCAATCTGTCTTCAGGAGCGGTATTCTAAAAGAATTTTCTTTCCCACCATCGACAAATTCTTTCAGCGTCTAACTTAATCAAAATCATACCGAACAATATGTACCTATTCAATTCCCCGAACAAGGGGCCACTCTAGTAGAATATCTATGATTGAGCTCCCCACCAACGGTTATTTCAGCACCAACAGAATTGATTGAACGCTTTACAATTCGCAATTTTACGAGACAAGTTTTAATAGAAGTTTACAGTTGAATCATTATTGTTTTAATGTTTTACGACTCCATAAAGGAGGTTGGAGTTGTTAAAATCTTAGGGTTTAAGTTGGACGGTTGCAAAATTAGTGAGAAGTTAGTGTTTGGAAGATGTTGGACGTTGGTCCCATTTGATGTGGTTGGATGATTGGCCTTTGGATTTTAAATTAGATTCATTATTATAATCATCAAATTGAGTTAGCTCTTTATAAATCGTGGCTTTATGTGTAGAGTTTTGAACTTGATGTGCTAACCGCTCATTAGCATTTTCGATTATAGCTATACGATTGTATATCATGTATGTACTACATCATGCATTTTGGTCCTTTAAAATGGTTGCTAACGGCTTGAGCCGTTTAAACTAAAAAAGCTTGAGTCGTGTTACGGTGAAGCTATCATTCTTGTGTATGCCAAATACAATTAAAATATTGTATTTGGCATACATAACAACTTTTGAATGAAGATTCTTACTTCCATACGCCTCTACCACGAGCTGACAGTAGACACGCAAACATTTGATTATTTAAGGTCTGAATCGAACCGGGTTTCATCAAAGGAGTCATCTAATGGACCGAAATGGACCTGAGCGTTGCTAACGCGTTTTACTCTTACATACGTAGAACAAAACATAAGTTAACATCGAAGCTGAGTAAATTGGGATATTTTGGGCTCCACAGATCTTGCCATAATTCTTATGGCACCTTCAGCGGCCTGGATGCTCCACTCTACTACCTGATCAACAAGCATTTGATCAATAACGATCAGGTTAGTTCTACATACAAAAGACATCTACAATATTTACTTACGATAAAATACCTGCGTGTGGCCCCACAATCACACAAAGCTTTAAAAGAACTTCACCTGTCACCCTAAGAATGTACTATTTGTATTCGACTAGTTCAAAGTTACATTAGGTACTGAATATTACGATTCAAATTGAATTTCATTAAGCTGACAGCTTTTGAGTAATTACAATTTCCAAGCTTATTGTCAAGAACTGATTAAAGGACAAACACGAAAACGAATAAGCACAAAGGAATAAGAATTGGTAATTACCTAAAATACATAATTCCTAAGCTAGGTAGTCCACTGTCTCCCAAATTTTTCACAGCCCCTCTGGAGGAAGTTTTTTAGAACCTCGACCAAGTTTGGAAAGGCAAGGGTATTGTCGTTGGTGACAGGCGATTGACTAATCTGCGGTTCACCGACGACATTGTTATTCTCTCTTCGTCCGCAGCTGAGTTGGGCCTACTGCTCGAAGAACTGAGCCATGGAAGCGCTGAGGTTGGGCTTCGAATCAAAATGGAACGCGAAACTAATCACCAACAGCGCGCAACGTAGAGTAGGACTCGAGGCTGTGGAGATTCAATATGTCCAGGAGTACATATATCTTGGCCAATTAGTTTTATTCCAGGCGAGACAAGACAAGTTGCTCGAAGCAGCGAATACGCCTGGAAGAACTAGTGGTCTATAATATCAGCCTATACTGCCCACTGCTGGGCAAAGGCCTTCTCTCACAAATCGAGATGAGAGAGATTGGGTCATACTCCACCACGCGGACCCAGTGCGGATTGGTGGAGGCAGGTTTGTGGCCACCTGCTGTTGGAACTTATCAAGCCACCTTTAAGGCTTCCAACTCGGCTTAACGACTACCACATTAAGTGGTAACGGGGACCAACGGCTTAACGTGCCTTCCGAAGCACGGAGACGCTCGAATATGAAATGCCACAAACGGTCACCCATCTCAGGCCGACCGAGTCGAACTCTGCTTAACCTTGGTGATCGGTAAGAACACCGCGGTCGCACAGCGCTACGAGCGCCTCACTAGTGGTCTATGAAGCAATTAATGAAGGGAGCTCTCCCTCTGTCATTTAAAAGGAAACTCATGGACATGTGCATTCTCCCCACCCTCACCTATGGAGCGCAGACATGGTCGTTAACTGATCGCCAAAAGTCCACACTTGGGGTTTGCCGAGCAATGGAGCGCAGCATTCTTGGAGTCAAATTAACAGATCGTATCATAAACTCGGTCCTGCGCTCCAAAACAAAAATCACTGATGTAGGCCTCTCAGCTGCAAGGCTCAAATGGAACTGGGCTGGACATATCTGTCGCATGTCGGATGCGCTTTGGGTAAAAATTACCATGTAGGTCCCACCTGACGGAAAAGGGGGACGGGCGAGACGAGCAGTACTCTTATAACAAGGAGCAAGTTGATACCAACATCAGCTTGCACTAAACCAATATGAGTGGAAGAAGGAAGGGGAGGCCTTTGCCTTGCAGTGAGACAGTTTGGGCTTATAATAATAAAAATCTATCTATCTATATCATCACGCCAGATCCCTTGCGGGGTACAGAGTTCCAACAGATTCTTTCCTTACATACCTCTATGGCTTCCTCCACTCTCATAGTTCGTCTCATACACGCTCGCCGGTTACGGAGACTCTTGACTTGTCCTTCAGATAGGACTCTGTCTATTTGGTCATGGTAAGAAATAATAATAATAATTACCTAAAATACACAATTAAAAGCCTTATTGTTTTACAGTGCATCAAAAACTTTGCCGACTTCTTTTCCGGTGGTTCTTGTTTGCCGGGTGTGGATAAACCAGAAAACAATCCAAGAGGTACTGTAATGATACTCGCTATACACATAAACAAAACTAAATAAGGTCTACTATATAATATCTTACTATACTATCTACTATTGTATTGAATGCAGGCGATGACGTATCGAAGCTGAAGAAACAATGTTCAGACGACAACACACCGCTGAAATGCCTCCAAGAAGACCGCGCCGATGTCGTCTTCGTGTCAAGTAAGTGGACTAGATCTAGACCTCCTGTGCCTTGGGGTACTCACTCTGCTATTTTTTACGTGTTCTGAAATTATGACATGCTACAAAAATCGTTCAATTACAATTGTGCCAAAAGTCGGCAATTGATGGAAATCCATAAGAATTATTGATAGGTACCATAAAAATTGGAAAGCATTGAATTAGTAGATTGGAAATTGTCAAAACTAACAATTATGATATCAATGAGCAACAATTTTATTAAAATTGCAATAACGGACTTGGGGCCCTGTACTTGCCTCGTTATACATTTAACCAAGGAAAGCTGCAAAGAAAGAAGACAATAATCTTAAAACGCTATACCAGATTAAAACATGCAACATTTCGTGCCTTATTTAGCAACAGATAGAAGCTAGACACTCTGAAATAAATTGTGAACTTAATTTATTACCCATTAGTAGCTGCCTATATCTATTAGCGAAATAATTACCTGTACCAGGGAAATGGGAACTATTCAACTCTTTGCGAAGACGCAGCGGGCTCGTCTTAGGCTTTCTTCTAATCGCTTAGACTACAAGTATGCAATGTTCTGTTGCTATGTCATATAATCGTTACACGTATGTAATGATAGAAATAACACACTAGAATATTGCAGTCTTGGACTGTAAACGATTAGGTTAAAGTGACCCCATGGTCACTAACTTAACTCACAAATTTCGACCCACGCGGGTCAGAAGGTTAAAATGTGATGAGGTGGGTATTCCTTAATAGAATGAAAAATCTGCTCCTACACGGACGGACTATTTAGCGCAGTGGTTAAGAGCTTAAGCCTCTCCGCCCTTGACACATGCTAATAATCGCGGGTTCGATTCCCACACGGGACGAACCTTTGTGTGATCCACAATTATTTGGTCCAGTCTGGGTATTTGTGTATGCGAATTTTCATGTTTGTAAATGCACCCACGCCACACGAATAAATACTAGTGTGGGGACAAGTTTTATAAAAAAAAAGAAAATAAAATCCTAGCTCTATAACATACCATTTACAAAAACGTTAATTCCAGGCGCTGATCTGGCCAACTACGATGCCTCACAGTATGAGTTGCTCTGCCTAAACCGCGAAGCCGGTGGTCGTGATACCCTGACTAACTACGCAACTTGCAACATTGCCATGGCACCCTCCAGGACCTGGCTGGCAGCTAAAGACTTCCTCTCCGACGTCTCCATAGCCCACACCCCACTGAGTTTGGCACAACTCTTGGACACCAGAACCGACCTGTTCAACATCTATGGGGAGTTCTTGAAGAACAATAACGTTATTTTCAATGTAAGTTACTATTTTGATAAAGTTATAGCTTTTGATTACGATATTGCTTATAATATTTCCCATTTTGTGTGCGGTCAGTAACATAAATCACTGAACATTGTTTTTCAAGTCGCTTGCACACTTCAAATTTGCAAATTATTGCTAACATCTGGGTTTGACAAAGGTCACCAACGTTTGTAAAATGAAGTATCTATTTATATCATCATGCCAGATCCCTTACAGGGTAGGCAGAGAGTACAAAGTTCCAACAGGCTCTTTCCTGACATACCTCTCTGGCTTCCTCTACTCTCATAGTTCGTCTCATACACGCCCGCCGGTTACGGGGACTCCTAACTTGTCCATCAGATAAGACCCGGTCTATTTGGTCTATAAAATAAAGTAGATGGAGATTTATCCCTTATCTTCATTTCCTTGTATGTTGTAAAATAAACCCCTTTATTTTACAACATACAAGGAATTATCCCTTATCTTCATTTCCTTGTATGTTGTATGTTTACCTTTCGTAAATGTAAAATTGAAAATGTTCACCTACTTATGTCGCTACTTATAGACCGCAACCGAGAGCGAATTGCTGATATTTAAAAGAAAGAAGTCTCTAAAGTTGTCGGTTATAAATCCATTCGCAGTTTTAATAACAGATTTCGACTTTTATAAGTACTCGCTATTTTTATATAGAATTCTAGATCTTAACCGGACTATCTCAAAATCATAGATTCACATGCTCTAGTGTGGCTTGGGCACACTTGGGCTTGGGTAGGCTGAGGCACTCAAACATTATTTTTGTTTCAGAACGCCGCCAAAGGTTTGGCAACCACTGAGAAGCTAGATTTCGAGAAGTTCAAGCAGATTCACGACGTTGTTTCTACGTGTGGTGTCGCTTAACATAAGAACTAATTTTGTTCTCATGACTTTTCGATAAATAGGTATAAGTTAACCATTAGGATAAACCATGAAAGGCTTCCTTTACTTTTACTCACAAGAGTTGTTTGCATTCGGTGTATCCTCTAATGAATCAGTGATTCAATTTTTTAATTGTAGGATCAACCATCACCCTCCCCCTAAGGTATCCAGGAATAACAATGACGACAAACGCCTCGGTCCCTCCACTGACGATGTGTGCTGAAGAACACTCGAAACATCGGGAACTTCAAATCCAATAATAAAATTCTAAATATTTAAATTACAATTCAACGGTCTTCACAATTAATTTTTGCCCAACTCTGACCACAAGTAACGCAAGCCTTTCAAAACACTAACAAAAAATAAAACATCTCAAAATAAGTCTGATTTCAAAAACGTTTAATTACATCTTATAATGAGAACAAATAAATAATACCCAACAATAAATTTCGACTTATTTTCATTAATACTTTTTTTTATAATGAAGCTAGAATGAGGGTGAGGACAGTTGCAATTCCCAACATCGTGTAACCAGAAGTGTATACTTCTTTGATTGTTAGGCCTTTAGCAGTGTCCCAGTACAAATGTCGGATGCCGTTGGCGAAGTGGTAGCCGAGGGGTGCGGCAATTAATGCCTTTGCTAGGAATAACGTTGCCGGTGATAAGTTTAGTCCCTCAATCATGGTAATATAATGGGATATGTCGTTTGGCAACACTAATGCTCCAATACCCAATGCGCCGATGTATCCAGAGAGAATCATACCTAGAACGAAAAAAAAAAAGTAACACTCATTTGCAAAATGGAGAAGAATGGTATAAGACAGATTAAGTTTATAATAAAATTATTTCCTGGTTTACATAAAGCCCACTTGGGCGCAATGAGAAGAAAATAGCATATAAAATGAGATGATAGACATATTTCAAATTTTTCGTGAACAGATTCAATGATTCGAAACATCAGTAAGATCCACGGACATAAACTCTCAACAAGAGAGTAATTTGAATCAGTTGTATTTAAACAAATGCTTCATTAATGATCTCCTTTCACCAATTCGAACACGATTACAGTGCAAATAGATGCCGACATAAATAAACGCGATATTTGGCGAGAGGCATGGCAATGTGTAATAGTATGAGCTAGTTTGTAAGTAACTCACTCATATGATGAATGACATAAAATGAAAATAAACAAATCTTAACTCAAGTCAGTGATCCAATAAAGCAAGCATATGACTGTTTTGAGTCATTGCACTGATTCAGATGCTAGTGAACTGAACAATGACGCACTTTTATCAAGCTTACTAGATAATGTATGTATTCAATCCTTTTTACTTCTAACTGCTGCACAAGTGACCTATATGTTAACCAGGGCTACTGTTGGCTTTAATTTAAAAACTGAAATGAATAAATATTCAAAAGAAAATATAAGTTTATTCCTTTATGCCATCATACAAGATATCTTGTATGAGAAGCAACAAATAGAAAGATGAAAAAAAAATTAATGGCCACTAATAAATAACACAACTACAATACTGTGATATACAAAACCATACACTAAAAGTTAGACTACAATCATGGATATATTACAAATGTATTGAGCACTCTGCGAAAAAACGTGATGACAGGGATGCATACTTAAGAGCCCTACGTCTCTTTCTAAGTAGAGTGACCAAACATTGGTACGATTATGGACTTGTTGACATATAATTAACGTATAAATCTCGGGTACTGTTCATTGCCGTAATTATTTCTTTCTACACATATGCCACATCTTAAATGAGTATTGTCCATTTTCTGGCTGACAGGACATTTTTTTCAGAATCTGTATAGAAATTTTTGCGATTTTTTGGAGCTGAATGCTCCAAATATAGCAAAAATTAAGGATAGTCTCCTAAGGCCGTTTTTTTTAGAGTTTATTATTTCTTTAGCAATATTTTGACAGTACTTGAGAACTATCCATTATAATATATCCATGCCTACAATACAGAGTTCTTTTCTACTTATTGATAGAGCTACTATAGTCTTTTTCACGAGAATGGGATTTGGAATTTGACATTTCTAGAAGAGTGATGATAAAATCGAATGAAATAAAATCGATTGAAATGTTATCAGGATAATTAACAACGAATCCATACATTCGATATTAATAACAATAATTTAGAAACAAAAAGAAAACAAAATATATGAATACAATAATGCACAAATTTCATTATTTATTTAAGAATCAAGCGATTGGTCTTAATTACGTCTTACAAATCGCTTAATTAGTCGCTTAAGTAAATTATTATTTTAAAGTCTATGAAGCTGACTATTTTTAAATGAAAAAATGACGCAGATACGTTGTATAGTATATTCTAAAGAAATCGGCAATCAAATTTGTACACTTTAAAAATCAATGTATCAATTAAAACTATTTCATTGTGTCCGTCCCTAAAACCCGAACCGTTCCGATTTACATAATTGAGTAAGTTTTAATATTTTTTTTAAATAATTACGCAAATTTATGAACAGTATATGACCTAAATGAAGATTAAAGTAGATTTTTGATTTATTTTTATATATTTGTTTATTTCTTAAATTTCCTACTTCAAATATTCTTAAATACAATTTGTGTGAAATGAAATATGATCAAACGTCACCTTACCCATGTCTCCTGAAAAAGACGTATTATTAAGATGACTATTTTTGCTAATAATATAATTTTCTACGGACATAAAAAAGAAAAAAAATTTAGCCCAGAACATTGCATCAGACATGAAGGAAGTCAATATAGTATTATAAATGACCTCTGACTCCAAATAGCCCAATTAGTCACACTTTCAATAATTATCAAGACCAAACAAACAATAAATTTATTGTGACACTATATAATTATGTATATTGTAATAAACATCGTAAATTAAACTGCAAGGTTATCACTTTAAATGCCACAACTCGAGTAGATGCAAATATAAGTAGGAAAGTAATAGTGCATAATGATGGTATGTACTATTATTTTCGACTGCCTCATTGTTCTAGTGGCAAAGCGCATCACTTTGTGATCATGAGGTCCTGTGTTCAAAACCTAGGATAGACAAATGTAGTTTTTCTAATGAAATAATTTCCAGTGTGAGTCCAGAATTTGGAATTGTGCCCGGTATATGGAAATAGGCTCGCCCCCTATTACGTGGGGCCTAACATCGTTGGCGAAAGAAACTGGGTGTACTCAGTATACCTCTGCTACACCCGCTTGGGGAATATAGGCATGACGGTGTCTACTATCATAAAAGTAAAGTTTTACTAGTTCATTCAAAAATCTTAGGCCCGTATCACAAAACGAAAATCGGTCCGGTATCCTTTTTAAAACTACATTTACAACTGATTTACATCCTGTAATACGGGCTTTAGTGCAAATTTTCATTAGGTTATCCCTCTTATATCATGACAATAACATGTCATAAAAAAGTAAAGAACTCCGAAAAGTAGTCTTGAAGTGTTTTTGATAATAACAATATTTATTACACGATTTATTAACAAATTTAAAATTGCGCAATAAATCTCAATGACACAGACTCAGTCATAATCACTGGTAACTTAATTACAAAAGACTAGTTTATATATGAAAGGCACTAAACTAAAGTAAAACATGACAACATAAATACTCATGTGACAGAAATAAGATTCTTTTGCATTCCACTTAAAACAAAAAAATAAACTCAACTGGTTTATTTTTTTGGGTCAATGCATTATTGCATGTTTTGCTTTATACTTATCGATTTTCCTTATTTGTATAAACCACAGTAATAAAAAATAAATGGTTCCAGTGATTTGCTTAACATTAAAAGTTTTATCATTATTTACCTGCAGCTCTATGTGTGATTGACAACATGCTGGTCAACTGTGGAGAATAAATCGTAAGATGTGGCGACAATGGGCGGTTAAGGCGAGTGTTCCTGATATCATGATGTTCCACCTTGGGCTCCTCAAATTTTTTGTAAACAATTTTTGGTACACCGGCAGCGGAATGGGCGTAGTTAGCAGTGCTTAGAGATACAGGAAACCTGTTTAACGCAGCCAGCACTGGTCTGCTACCCAATCTAAAAACAATAACCGTGTTTTAAAAAAATAAAAGGTACTAAATAACCTAAGCCTGATTACATAATTTGTCAACATACCTGCTGCAGCTGAAGAGTGCCATAATTAATCTCGATAATTTATTTATTACGTTCGTAGGCTTCTGTAACACACACAAGTGACTCAGATTATTATTACGAAATTAATTGTGTTGCAAACAATTTTATAAAAACAAATCCAATATCACCCACCACTGAGTCTGACTGACGTTTATTTTATTTCTGCCAATTATTACCACCGACACCACACCACAGTTGCCAAACAGATGTGTTGAAATTTTACTAAAATATTTATTTTCTTCAAAACACGTAATAGAGTTAAATCTACAACTAGAAATATTATTTCAAAATAATGTACTTTAATAAGCTTCTTAAAATTACGTATTAAAATAATTTTGGATGGATCAAATATTTATAATACTTTATTGTGATTTTGAAGCTAACACGAACAGGCTTCAATTGCCAATCGGGAAATGAAACGTTTCGAACTACGCAAAGAAGTAAGTAAAATATTTCACGCAGCGTAGGAAAATTTTCACTAAAGATAAAAATAATACTTAGTAAATTTTGTCCAAATATATTTTCTCTCCCTATTTTAATTTCTTTATTGAAAATTAAGAAGAAATGAGAATGAAAAAGTCTTTTAGCAAATAATTAAACATATATTGAAACGTAAATGTCAGTCATGTGTCAATGTCATATTGTTTTGTCATTTTACCGGAGTAATCTGGTACCTGGTCGAATTATATTTGGCGTTAGAAATTTTCTGCTTTAAAAAACTGACTGCTACCGCATGGTAGTCTTTATAACTAAATGCTACGATTATTAGTTTTTTCCGCTTTGACAAGTATTGCACGAGTCAACTACAGCACAGTAGCGGTAGCTATGTCGGCAAAAGCTGTAGATTTTGAAGTCTTCGGACGGGTACAAGGAGTTTTCTTTCGGAAGGTAAGTAATTCATTTCTAAAATTAAAATACACTAATGAGACTGTATTGCTTGTCTTAAATTTTCTAAGACTCATAAAGGCTACAATTACTTACATAAACTCAGTACAAATGTTTAACTAGTTCGTCCGCTAAGGAACGTAATACCGCTTGCTTTGTAATGTTTCTCCCAACTATCTCCCAAAAGGAGTGGTCAGATACAAACAAATCACTATTCTGATTAGTCATGTGTCACCAAAATATTCTAAAGTGGGTTATATCGATATTTGCGGGTCTTAAAACCTGGACTAGATTAAATATCAATTTGTCAGACGATTTAGCGCAGTGGTTAAGAGCTAAAGCCGCTCCTCCCACTGTGTCTTAATAGTCGCGGGTTCAATTCCCGCACTGGAAAAATCTTTGTGTGATCCACAATTATTTATTCTGGTCTGGGTATTTGTGTATTTTCAATTTTCATGTTTGTAAACACCCACAATACAGAAATAAATCTAAGTATGGGGCACGGTTTTAAGACAAAGACATAAGAAAGAAAATAACTACTATTTAAAAAAATGTGGTAAGTCCTCTACCATGCTCTTCCTAAAAATATACTCTACACTTGATGTTCCTAATACCAACTTTCATAACAAAAACAGTTTACATAATATTGGAGTGGTTGATTAAATGCTCTACTGATCCACACAGGGTCTGGGAAGGAAAGTATGTTCTATTTTACATCACTTTGATTTGTGAGAGTAAAAAATGTCTAGAAATTGTACAGTATGGGCTGATTTATCACCGTTACGCCTATATTCCCCAAGCGGAGGTGGCAGAGGTGTACTGCATATACCCACCTTTCGCCGATGCTCTTAGGTCCCATGTAAAAGTGGGCGAGTCATATACCGGGCAGAAATCAATGGCCCGGACTGATAATGGGAATTTTTCTATAGAAAAACTATATTCGCTGACCTAGGACGACAAAGTCTGGCACAACAGCTTGATCTACAAGCTTTACCAAATAGATGTGCCGGACAGACTCGTGTTCATCTTACTGGCTCATCGAATCGCGCCTTGCGGTATCGCGTCGAAATAACGTGCTCTACTCCCCACTCCATACAAGCTGGTGTCCCACAAGACTTAGCTCTCTCCCCCCTCCTGTTCAGCCTTTACACAAACAATAATCCTCGTTCGCGTAAGGTGTATCTAGCCCTATTCGCGGATGATACCACTCTCTATGTTTCACGTAGGAAATAGGGTTTCATTACCAGAAACCTTCAGGCAGCCGCTAACACCATAGGGGATTGATTAAGGAAGTAGAGTATTGACGTGAACCCGAAAAGAGCGCTGAGGTGTTCTTCTCCAGAGGTGCCACCACCCCAGAAGTAATCTCGGTCCCTCACCATGTCCCTGCGCCATCCCAGAAGTAATCTCGGAAGTAAGTACCATGTTCGAGCTACCTATTCTTTGGGTCAAACAGGTCAAATATCTAAGGGTCTTCCTAAACAATACCATGACCTTCGGACTGCACATCAAGCAAGTCCGTAACCAAGCAGCCTTTGTGCTCGGTCGTCTTTACCCGATGATCTGCAAGCGGAGTAAAATGTCCCTTCGGAATAAGGTGACACTTTACAAAACTTGTATACGGCCCAACATGATGTACGCTTGTGTCATAAAATAATAAATGTACAGAAGTTTAGCTATGTACAACGCGCGCTCGAGCAACGCACACATAGACATCGCTCACGGACACGATATCTCGGCACGGTTAGGAACAGTGCGAGCGCGAGTGCCGTCCGCTTCAGACACGCGTCTTGTGATGTTTTTTTGTGCAGAGATGAAGCAACAAAAAAAGAGTTATTATAACTGTTCAGTTGATGGATCTTTAAATTTTACTTTAAACGGTGAATTGTCGTTTTTTAAGCTACCAGTTGTATCGGAGAGGTACAAGCAAATACCTACTTTGCTTGTATTTTAACGTAACACAGAACAGTAGGTAGGTAAGCGCCGCCCGCCGGCCCCGCTCCGAAAAAGCAAACATGAGTTTGTGGCCTTGTAATATTTTTACAATTTATAATATTTATTGAAGTATAAGCTGTGTAAGCCTTGTGTTCAAAAATTCACTAAACCGTTTTGAACCGCTAGATATTTTTTTAGGTTACGGTTATAAATTTTAAGATACATCTTATTTCAGGCGAACTGAGTGGTTGAGATTGATACATAGAGAAGATTTAATAGATTCAAGTCTCCTTCGTGCTCGTGTGTGTAAAGTTCATTTTAGTCCCAACTCCATTATAATAATAATAATAGGTATAACAATGACATTAAAATTGAATTATTTTAGTTGTTTTTGGTTTTTATTTCTGTTATTCCTCTTTTATTCTCAACAATCAATCAAACAACTAGATACGAGTGCCACTACCACGATATTTTTTTTCGCATAAGCCAGAGTTGATAACCCTAGCGCGACCGCCGAACGTAGGTATGAAAAGTGAGGTACATACATGAGCTTGACTTCTGTACATTATTATTTTGTGCTTCTGAGGTGTTCGGGCACGCCGCCCGCTCTCACATCGATAGACTTCAAACGGTTCAATCCCGTTTCCTCCACAAAGCCGTCGGAGCCCCTTGGTTCATACGGAATGTTGATCTCCATTCCGATCTCGATCTCGAACCTATTCGCGGCTTTATTAAAAAGGTGACAACCCGATATTTTTCGAACGCGTCCATTCATAGAAATCCGCTAATCGTAGCCGCCGCCGACTACGAACCTAACTCCCCTCCTATCAGCCGCTACCGCCGTCCGCGGCATGTTCTCACCGACCCTCCCAATGCCCTTACATCCCTTCTTTCGGATACAGGTACCGTACACAGGATCAGACACACCTCGCCGGCAAGGTCGAAGAATCACTTGCCCGCCGGCCGGTGCAGAGCACTACGGCGAGACACCTAGTATACGCCCTCCCCCATAGCGACTGCCTAAGCCGAGGCCGTTCTTCCTTGAGGCGCCCTTGAGCTAGTTGCCCCCTTGCCCTTCTGGCACGAGCGTAGTGGTTACTCGCTCGCCCTCTAGTCCGGTGAAGCTGTAAAGGCCCCGCGGCCAACAGCGTAGATCATTCATATACACGACCTAGGATTTGAACTCCGGACCTCATGATCGTAAAGCGCATGATTAGCCACTAGACCAATGAGGCAGTCTGGCAGGCAATATCTTATTATTGGCTAGCGGCTAGTGTTGTAAATATGCTCGAGTCGGCGCTTAATTGCTGGAATTTTCAACGTGCTCCAATGCTCGTAAGCGTCGACTCCGCGCTAAATGCTCACGTTCAGCGCTCATTTTTACAACACTACTGGGGGCTTTGTGAAAGTTATAATTCTAGAAATAACTAATAATGTATTTTGGTTGTTGTAATAGTCCTGCCTCACTCAATTTAGCATTAGTGAATTCAGTTCAAGCAGATTCTTAAAAAATCTTAAGTTCTCTAACTGATATCAAATTTTTAGTATCTGACCGAAGGTCGATTTTTGGCTGAAGCCGAAACCTGTTAATATAATAGGTCATCGCGAAAACCTTCAGCCGAAGCCGAAGGTTTAATGACCCTAACAAATTTTGATCATGATTGGTCAAATTTTTAAAAAGTTATGTTTGCGAGAGAGAGTATCTATGAGAGTCGAGGAAGCCAGAGAGGTATGTAAGGAAAGAACTTGTTGGAACTCTGTACTCTCTGCCTACCCCGCAAGGGATCTGGCGTGAGGTTATAGATAGATAGATAGATAGTTATATTGACTGTATAAACAAACTTATTTTGTTATGATTTGGTTATTTACTGGCAATTGCGGCCGGCCGGCGCAACGTTATGTGACCCCTGCCCCGCGCGTCGCCTCTTCCGTCGCGCTCTCGCGCATTCGTCATAAATCTTAATAGATCATTCAATTTCGGTGCTTACTAGAATAGAAACCTTCAGCTTCAACCGAAACTTCGGCCCATTTTGGCCAACGCCGAAATGTGACGAATATTCTATATTTGTCATGATTTTTTTATAATATTTCTAATAATGGTTTACGACGTACCCCGACAGATGGTGATGCACCGAAAATGAATAATTAATAAAGAAAACTAGCCTGCGGTTTTGAGTTTTTCAGTAGATTAATAACTACAGTTCAGTTTCGTTATAGCGTTAACCTTGTCACAGTGGAACAGTTGTACATGGAACCTCTGTGAAATTTCGGTCACGAAGTTTTGGCCAAAGATGGTATTTCTGGCCGCAGGTGGCCGAAGCTTAAACCGAATATTCAGTCGGACATTACCGTCTGATTTTCATTAGTGGTGTTCTGGAAATACATATTGGCAGACAGAATTTGTTCTAGCATATAAGTCCTTTGCCTAAGTCAGCACACATCTCTGTCCTTCTTTAGTAGGCATACACTATCGTTTCAATCATACAAAATGTTTAAGGCAGGTAACCATGAAGTTTCTGGCTCTGTGGAGAACATGAATGACATTCGGAAGTGGTGATAGAGTCAGTTACTTTTCTGATTATTCATAAATGTCAAAGGGTTTACATAAATAAAAATGCTCTTGATTCGAAGTTACATTGGTGCAGACACCCTACCTGCGTTTCTGCTCAACTCCTGTCTGCCCATCTCTGATTTATGACCGGTTTCAATATTCAATTTAAGGTTATATTTTGTTACTTTCAGGAGGATGTTGGCAGATTTTCCATACAAAATATGTCAAAATTCTATCCGTAGTAGGCAAATCTATCCTTGAATTAAATATTGCAACCAACCTTTAGTCAACAATAGGCCATATTCACCTTTAAGATTTTTGGCAGATTATTGTATGGAAAAATAATATACTATCCATCTACAACATTTGTAGATCCTGATACATATTTGTGTTATTGATACAAAATACATAAAGATTCATCCCATTACCTTGAACGGCAATTGCAGGTTTAATTACCATTCACCATACAACTGCTAAGGCAACTTATGCCGCCACCGCCGGCCGCGACATGTTCTCTCCGATCCCCCCGATGCTTTGTCATCCATTCTTTCCGCTCAAAATACGGGCGACGACGACATATTCGTAGATCCCCTCCCATAGCCGGCGGTTGACCGGTGCACTTAGTAGTCCACCCCGTCCCCCCACAGCGACTGTCCCAACCGAGGGCGCCTCTTCAAGGCGCCCTCAAGTATGTCGCCCCTTGCCCTTCTGGCTCGAGCGTAGTGGGTGCACGCTCACCCTTAAGTCCGGTGAAGCTGTGAAGGCCTCGCGGCCAACAGCGTACATCACTCACACACACACACACACACACTTTCTTATAACGGGGTATAACCACACCACCATGAATTCAGGATAGGCCTACACTCAGTAGTGACTAGATCTAGATACTGACTGATTTTATGATGTGTATGATGATAGGTTGATATAACATAAGGCTAATTACTAACACGAGACTAAACCGCGTATTAATAAATAATAATAGTTTATTATTTATTAATACTTTTGTTTACACACTGACAAGTCCCAGTTGAAGTAAGGGAAGCTTACTCTTATTAAACATCACATTTTTGATCCCTTCCCACACTATAACAGCCCTGTGCTGCATTGGGAAATTTTTTATTGGGAGTTAAAGGATTGAAAGGACTTGTCCAATTAGGGTTGCCAGTCAGAACTTGTAGTTCAGTTTAGAACCTTTTTGAAAAAGCTAGTATTCTTTTAGTATCTTTTACTAAGTAATCTAAATAAATAAATAAAACAAAAATCTGTTATATTTTTAAATAAAACCTAATCCCACTCTCGAAATTATTACTGTCTCGTGGTTGCGATTACAAACACGAAATAAACATACACAAACACCCAGACCGAAAGAAATATTTAGGGGTCACACAAAAAGAAAAGAAGCAGTGATAGCCTAATGCTTAGACCGTTGCACTGCTAAGTCAGAGGTCTCGGGTTCAAACCCAGACACGCACCTCTGTCTTTACGACAGCATGTGCGCATTAAAATTAACTATTACTTGCTTTAACAGTGAGGAAACCTGCATGCCTAAGAGTTTACCGAAGGTGTGTGAAGTTCGCCAATCCGCACTGGGCCAGCTTGGTGGACTATGGCTAAGCCCTCTCAGTTTGAGAGGAGGCCCGTGCCCAACGGTGGGACAATTTATTAACAGGGCTGATATTATAATATTTTATTTTTACACTAAAGATTTGTCCCGTGCGGGGATTGTACCCACGACTAATCGATCTAGTGGACGGAGCGGCTTAAGTTCTTAACCGATCCGAGCCGTCAGTCTTTACACACATCGTAACATTATCGTCACATGTGGACTCGACTTGCAGATTGAAGGATATAATATCTACACAATGACAAACAAACAGTACACAAAATCCCTGGGTCTAGAACCTTTATCTAAAACTTGGACCATAGATCGCGTGCTTGTTTGTGTATGGTCTATGGTCCAACGTCTAGAAGCATAAAATTTTGCCACCTTAAGTTAGGATACCTGGAAGTTTGTTCGGTAAGGTTTTTGTATAAACCAAATTCGTTTAAGTTCTTGGCAACGGTCTCTCCCATAACTCTCGACTCTACCTGTATAGTATTGTATTAGTAAAATTAACCGTTTTAAAATCCCGTCCGACATACGGTTAGTACCTAGTAAATAACGATGAACGTGATACGGTGCCTTATCAGTAGTTTTACTATCTAAAAGAATGTAACAATCAATTATATGACCAAATAGAAAGAAAGACTAACCAAACCAAACCCAACCATCTATTATCATTATATTTAGATGATATTTAGCCATCGACTAGGTATAACTCGTCAATGTATATATCTTAAAATCTATTAAACCTAATAAACCCATAGTCACGTACAATCAATACGGTCCAAACTGGAACAGCAACATTTAAACCATAAACCCCGAGATTATCCGAAACCTTGTTTTTATGCCTCCTTACTACATTATTCATGAAAAATAATCTAGATTTCGTGACATTACGCTAGTATACAAAAACTATTTTACTTATTATGTTTATTGTTAACAACGGGCTGCTATAATAGTAAAGCACCAGATGTTACTGAAAACATAGTTGATTTTTAAATATTCAGCATAGTTCAGGGCGTATACTTTCGAATGATAATAAGGCTAAATAAGACTCTATTTCGACAAGTAATACAAATTGTCAACTTCGCAAATGCACGCCTTTTGGACGTCTTTAGACCGCTTGAGGTCCACGTTCGTAAGTGATTACAAAAAAGAGAAAAAGATTATTTTTACGAAAGCCATTTATATAAACTGATTTAATTTTCTTATTGAATAACTTATGAAAACATGAAATAAAGTTTCATCTTTCCTTGCCAGTTACAAAACATAGTTATGAATCCAGAAAGATAACCAGTTACGAAATGACCAAAAAAAACTCATTTCGTAGCCGGTTATAAAAATCCATTTACGAACGTGGACCAAAGCGTCTAAAGACGCCTAAAAGGTGGCTGAAAATGGTTTGTGCATTAATGTTTGGTAAATCAATAAGTCTGTTGACTTTCAGTTACCTATATTAATTATCTAGCCCGAAATATTAATATTATGTAAACCCTTGTCAATGTTATAATATAAGGTCTTATACAAAGTTTTGTCTATGACACTTTGCTAACAAAAATGGATTTCAATAATTCTTTGATGTTAGACGCTAAGTAACGTCTTTTTTTACAGTTTACAAAACAGGAAGCTGACAAACTAGGACTTCGGGGCTGGTGCAAGAATACGTCTCAAGGGACTGTCCTTGGTCACATGCAAGGACCGTCTGATAAAGTAGAATCCATGTAAGTATCTCACGCTTATAGATTCTACCATAATAACTATTACGGAATACTCATTGAGATTAAACCAAGTTTCATTTAAAAAGTTGATAAAGTCTGCAAATTAATCACGGACCATAAACTTCTCCGATTTAGAATTATCAGCTTTCAAATTTTATGACAGGCACAATGCTTCGCGGCTTTTGTAAAAATCTCCTCAATTTATAAACGGTAATTCGTCGTCACAAAATTGTCACATCAAAATAAAACTCATTTCATTTCTGTAGCGCCGGCGTCGTTAAGTTTAAGGCTCTGTTATTACTAACGTGCAATATCACGGACAAAAGAAATATTCCGATGTCCCGCTGGGAAGCTCAGACGCTGAAAATTGAAACGAAATAGATTTGTAATTCGCACTACAAGATCCCACCACCACCGAAAATACTAAACCGAATTAATATCGCGGACAAAGTAGAAACTGACATAATGAATACGGGCAAAACATTTCATTACAATTCTGAACCAGCATGCAAATTAGAAAAGTCGGCGGGCCTTGGTAATTAGTTTTCCTTTTTTAATTTTCTCTAGAACCTCCAGTTTTAAGAGTATTCTGTACTGGAGGGAATTAATAAAGAAAAAACGCGTAAGCTACTTTTGTTTCAGTTCATTCCACTTTATTTGGGACTTCAGGTCCACTTTTTTGTCCACATCAGTCTTTAAGTTTATGTTCATTATGGTCCGCGACTATTCTTAGTTTCTACTGAATCCGAAACTTCACGAAGATCTACAACAGTATTCCCTTCAGTATCTTCTTTACAGGATGCATTGGTTGAAGACAACTGGAAGCCCTAGCAGTAAAATAGACAAAGCTGAGTTTAGAAATCAAAAAGAAATTACAGAATACACTTTTGACGGTTTCGATATCCATAAAGATTAGACTGTTGCTTAATAATCTCATTGCTTATGTTAGTTATTTATTGTTTGTGTTGTTCAATTTCCTTGAGAGTGATAAATCCATGTGATATTTCTATGCAAATGATTTTGCATTTGATTAAAGTATTAATTTAATAACGGTCTTATTCATTTCAAACACACGACCAACGTGAGAGGCTAGAAATATATCATTAAAACTTTAACCGACGCCCCGACATTCGTTTATTAAAGTTTATTAATTATAATAGCAAAGGAGTAAAAAAGCTGGGCTGGAATTTTTAATTACATTTCGCACTCACGTCAACCTTCATCTCGTAAATGTGCAAAAAACAAAAGCTTATCTCCCGAGACCATAATAAAAGGCCACCACTTACTCATTACTCTAGTAATGAGTAAAAAGCTCTGGGCTCCCGCTCATTTCATTTTAGTGGATGCTGATGCCATTCTGAAATCTAATCTCGTATCAAGGGCGACGGTCAGGCCTAAAAATTATCGCACAAAATAAATCTGCCCTACTTCACTTCATAGCCATTGATTTGATACCTTCGCAAAGTGAACATCGGGTCGAGGCTCTAACCTGTTCTTGAATACGCGATTTGTCATTCGATATTGACTTACGAAAATAACTCGCAACTCGAGGGAAACCCACAGGTGGTTTGTTTTATGTTATACAAGCAATATTGCTTGATTGTTCTGTGCCACAGGTGACATTGCAATGTGTTGACGGCACGGGTACCCTAAGGGAGCCCAGCTTATCATCATTAGCAGGGCGAGAAATGTGAACGAATATATTAAAAATAATGTGTCGAGTCGGCGCCGCTGTTCAACGAAAAAGTTTCTCCATAAGTGTACGCCTCGGGACGCATCCCATTAACGCTTAAAAGACTTTCAAGGTACTTGCTGAATTTTGCACGAAAAATTTTCATTTCGGTATCGGCAGTCACATGTGGGCGTACGTGTTGCAATTGTACGATCCCGTTTATTAGTCTCGTAAAGGAAGCGTAGCCGACGATTGCGCTCCGGCGAATCAAACAATAATATGCCATCTGTTAGCTAACAATAGACGTCGACCTTGAAGGCTTTTACGCAGGAGTTTTCCCTCTAAAGGGTAGGAAATAATTACGTTCGAGTCAGTAACCCGGGCGTGCGTTATTGATGGGCCCGCGCGGCGGCGCTGAGACGCGCGGTAAGTGGGTCAGGGAGGAGCGAGGGACGCGCAGCCGCTCCGCCACTGCGCCCTCAACCCTCAGCCATGGCGGACGCGCCGCTCGAGGTCCTCGAGCTCAACGTGGGCGGCGTGCACTACGCGACTACACGCGATACGCTACTCCGCGAACCCGACTCGCTACCAGCCGCCGCGCTGCAAGATCCCGACCACCCGCGCGACGCTCGCGGACGTATCTTCTTTGATCGCGACGGTGTTCTGTTCCGTTATGTTTTGGATTATCTCCGGGATGGCGGGCTGGTACTTCCGGAGTGTTTCAGGGAGCACAAGCGATTGGCGCGCGAAGCAAAACATTACAGACTAGCAGGGTTAGAGAACGCCGTGCGAGATGCGGACCCGCGTCCTCCTAATCGAGAGAAAGGGTGCATTACCGTCGGATACCGTGGCAGTTTTGCTTTCGGCCGCGATGGACTCGCCGATGTTAAATTCCGCAAGTTGTCACGTATCCTCGTCTGTGGGAAAGTGAATCTTTGCCGGGACGTGTTCGGGGAGACGTTGAACGAGTCCAGAGATCCAGATCACGGAATGGCAGACAGGTACACGTCTCGGTTCTTCTTAAAGCACTCGTTCATCGAACAGGCGTTTGATATGCTTCAAGAGAACGGTTTCAAGTTAACGGCGAGTTGCGGCAGCGGAACCGCCGGCGGAGCCGCTGAGCTGAAGCCCGGAGTGGACTCTGAGGAGAATCGCTGGAACCATTACAACGAATTTGTATTCGTACGTGAATAGATTCTGCGTTTAGTTCGAATATGACAATCAGCTGTTTGTGAAGAGTTACTATATCGAGATACAGTATTTACTAAATGCAGTCCACTTATCAGTAACGTACCTCTGAAACTCGCGTAAGTCGTTCGCAATATTTGCGTAACTGTTCAGGTTTGAAATTTTTTTTAAATCATTATTATAACGACAGTCAAAACTTCCAAACGGGAAGTGCAATCACATCCGTCATCTGACCGACATACAGTAGCAAAATGTTGATCATCGATGATCGCGTTTCAAGATCGAGTAAATAATTAATATTTAACCAATATGTAGATAATGAAACCTAAACTGTAATCATGTAACAAATAGGTAGGTAGTGCTAAATGTAAAAATATGAAGTGTAGTAGTTAATTATCTCCCTAGGACAAATTTTCTGTACTGTATACCTATTTCTAAGGTGTTTTTTTAAATTATTCTGTAATCTATTTATAAATAATAGATCTTTACCAATGTATTTTCGAGATAACCGCGTGGGTCATCGTTTTGATAGTGTGAAATATGCCAAATTATTCTATGAATTTATCTATAGTGGAACTGTTAATACTAGTTTTGTTTTCTCGTTAATATTGTTTTATCTCACGACAACGTTTCCCTATGTCTCATTGTAAATGTAAGATAATAAAAATGGAATTCAAAAGTGTATGTAACTATGCAAATACGAGCGCGTGTGAAATGTACCTTAATGAAATAATAATAGTTTATAGTCGAAAAATCCTGTTTATCTCGAGAAAATTTTGAAGAGCATCGCGAGCTCGGCAACATGAAACTTTTGTGTTATAACTTATAAGTTATAAGACGCAATTACTACTTTGAAAGTATCATAGCTGTTTCGAAACTTTAAGGAAAATACTGTCGCCCGCGCACTTAAGTTTCCGTCGTTAGCATACGAATTTCTTTAACTATATCAGTATATTTTCAATTATTTTCGTGCGGATACTTTTGTAATAATAAACGTCGGAGTTGCTATTTCGAATTTAAGCGATTGCAGCCATATCATTAGATTACCTAGATATTTTAAGCCGACCTTCCGAGTTTTCTTCCCGCTTAAATAGGTAGTTAGCAGAATTCAGTAGCCAATTACCTCGGTAAGTAAATAATCAGGTTTAAACCGTGACATTAAAGTATGTACGCATTTATTACGTAATGCGTAGGAGTTGTTATAGTTGAAAAGCCGTAAAACGCTTTCTATGCGCGTTTATTTATTGTAATAGTCTCATTCGTTTTAAAAAAAAATCTTTATATTCTTATAAGGAAAGAAATTTAATATTAATGTTTTTAATCGAATTGTCGACGGCATTTTAGTATAGTAACGACATAATTTATCATGAATTGAGCTTCATAAATTATTTATTCGAATATATGTTAAAATCGATTACATTCTCGTTTGCAATAAATAGTACGTTATTTGTTGAATATTAGTACTTAAGAAAATATATTAAATTAAAGAATATATAAATTAATATTAAATAAAGTCTTGTATTTATATTTTCGATTCATAGTATTAAAAACAAAGGAAGAATTACTTCTGTTGCAAAAACTAAAATGATTAATGTTAGTTTTTCTTTATTATAGTCTGTCTCATATCTTTAATGGAAAAAGATTGCAATGAATTATCGTCCGTCGGATTAATTATCTTTATTTAAACAACACGAAATTAGCTCTTATTGTCACTCTCTCGTTTCAAAATACGTTATAACTAAAGATACGACAATTTCTTAAGTTATAACTAAAAAAAAAAATATCAATTTTGAAACTATACTTAATATTTTCTACCTATATCACCATGCATGCATCTATATAACAAGGGTTCTGGCACGGCAGGATAGAAAGAGAGTACAGACTAACAGGTTCCTTCCTTGCAGACCTCTCTTTCATTCACTCTCATTGTTCGTCTCATATACGCTCGACGGTTACGGAAACTTGACTTGCCCTTCCGGCAAGACACGGTCTATTTGGTCATGGTAAGATAATTAATTATAGATTTAATATTTTAATACCTTTTATTGATTATCTTTATACAAGGTGTAACATATTAAACGCAAGACCTCAGACACCCCGATTACAAAATTGCTTTATAAATTCAAAACGAAAACCAAATTTACAAATTTAAAGATTTTTACCCTTTTATAAAGCACTTTTATACCCCAAATAACAATGAAACTTGGACGTGTATATGTGCGTATTGAGAAATAAGTTTTGAGAAATGTATTTAGAATCTCCTCCTTGCTATTAATCAAGAATAAATTTAGTTTTATATAGCGCACTAAAGGAGAAAAAGCATTTTTTTCAAATTAAAAAGAAATGCAAGATACATTAAAAATTCTTAGAATCAATTCAGTTACCGATTTAGAACAGACTACTTTCAGGTCATGCGTTTATATGTTACACCTTGTATATCTAAACCGACGGGCTATAGTGGTTACGTAAATTAGTTGTAGCAGTATACAACAGAATGCGTAGTTTAAAACGTATGTTAGAAAAATAGAAACAGTGCATAGTTAATATTAACAGACATTGTAATGTATTATTTATTTATAAAGTTTATCTTCTATAACCATAGTGTTAAGAATCCGTTGTGATGTTGATATTAATTTTTATCTCGTAGTTAATCTACTTGTCTGGAGAAAAAACAGTGTTGGACCTGGGCTCGATTTTTATCGTAGGTTTTCAAAAAAAAGTAGTTTTGTGAATAAATTTAGGTAAAAAAACATTTTGCTGTTTGTTTTTCCCTCTGGAAAAGGTCTAGAAATGCGCCCGGTCTATGAACCCATGAATGAAAAATTCATTGGCTATGTGCGACGAGTGGGCAGACCAATGACTCGGTGGGCAGATGATATATCAAGAGTTGGAGGAAGAACTTAGGGTAGATTGGCACAAGATGGGGGAGGCTTATGCCCTGCAGTGGGTTGTAGAAATCTGATGTTCATGATATGTTATTTTTTTCTAAATTATTAAAAAAAATATGAAAAATAGGCTTGCCTCCTATTACATTAGGGCTTAACATGGTCTAAGATATATAGATGTAAACGGCACCTGAACTTAGGAAATATCTCCCTCTCCACAGATGACAGTGTTTTTCCCCTTTTATTACACGGCCTGTCGCCCGAAAATTTTGATGGTTTACAGCAACCTAGAGCAGTGGTTCCTAAAGTAGTCAACTTTGGGAACCACTGCTCTAGACTCTAGACCGCGGCCCACCTAACAAAATCTTCCGAATTTGGGACTCACCTCTTGGTTTTCATGGATTTCCCCTATTTTTATCATGATAGCTTTAGTTAGCATCAACTTCAATTTAAGTTACTTTTAATCTCAAAGAGTTAGGCTACCTCCAATTTTTTTCCGAAAATATATTTATAGCCGAAAATCTCGCCTCACATAGGTAGGTATAAGGTACTGAAGGTAAGGAGGGACCAATTTTTAGGGCCCACCCAATATTCGCTCCATCCAAGACCCATACTTTGGGAAATGCTGAACTAGAGCGTTAAGAGTCAGATCTGAAAATGTTGCTGAAAAGCGGTAAGTCACCTGCTTTCTCTGAAATCGTGTGAATTATTCAAGTTAATAATGAATTTTATAATACAATAGTTAATTGTATATGTATACTACTAGACATAATTATTTTATTGGATTCACTTCCAAACTAAATAATGGGGGCAATTATCCCCAGAATCTCCACTGAATTTGCGTGTGAATTTCGGAATAAAAAATATCTCCCCCACCAGTAGGTCGGAAAAACGGCCTGTTTCCCCTCTAGTAAGTAGGGGCGGTCAGTGGGGATTTCGGAAATAAATCCCATTTTTCCCCACCAGTGGGGATGGTCAGTAGGAGTTTCTAGAATAATCCTATTCAGACATCTTTCGGGTGCAATCGCGTCCAAAACCTTTAGTAACTAAATAAAATGACTAATATAAATCTCAACAAAATATAGCACATTTTGTTTATAAATAAATTCGAAAGCAGACGTTAGTTTTTCCAATTCGCTTTACAAATAGAATCCGCGAATGCTACCGCGGTAGTTCGATTTAATTTGGTTTGAATTTTAAACGCAAGCTGCGCGATTCGAAACAAACTTTTGAACGCCGATTATTATTTCTAACACAAAGGCAACTTTATGATATTTCGTATTTTGTGGTAAATTGTATACTACGTATATGTATTGTTAAAATAGATAACTATTGCTTACTTACTTTATGAGAATTAAGAATGGAAAATGGTAATCAGAAACTTAAAGTATATGCCAATGTTGTTGGTCTAGTGGCGTACAGTGCGGCTGGCGGTCATAAGTTCCTGGTATCGAATCCTAGGTCGGGCAGTGTGATTTGTCTATAGAAAAATTATCAATAGTTGTCCCGAAGTCTGAAATTAAGCCGGACTCTGCTCACCCCTGTTACATTGGTGTCTAACGTCGTCGTCGTCGTCGACACAGTACTTCACCTCTGCTACCTCTGCTTGGGGATAAAGGCGTGGCGATGTTTATTAGTGATGTGTGCCGGAGGCAAAATCAGTCTCTGGAGATTTTAGGAGAATTTTCAATAATAACCGGAGAATCTCCAGAGAAAAACTGATTGATAACGACGTAATGAAAATAATTAACATAAGCAAATAGTTCAAAGGTAAATAACAGTACGTACGTATACCTACCTGATTACTTATCTTCCCTATCTAAGTAACAGTTCTGAGCGAAAGTGGTGGGACTGAGATTTCATTTATACATTCATGTGTACATTTACTACGAAATGAACAATACTTATTTAACTACGTAGTTTTATATTATTAAAACTGGTAGACAAATAAAACGATACTTAATGAATTTGTACCTAATTACACATATCTGGGTTTGTTAGGAGTTCCTCCTATATGGACAAAATTATGGACTAAGGATGCATTAAAAAAACTCCGGTATTTTTAGTAATTACTGGTGAAAAACCGCTTTTTATAAAACCGGTTCATATCACTAATTTTTAATTTGAACATCGGCGGTCTAGTTATAAATAAAGCGTAGGTAGTGTTAAAATGTTTGCTCCTCAGTTTATAACTTTTCATCGAGTTCTATTCTGAACAACTAGTATCAGTTCAGTTAATCGAAATGGAATGATAGCCTATAGACGTAAATGAGAACACAATAGCGAGATAGTTACGGCCGAGATCCTAAACAAGAGTAATTGAACTCTACTCATAAGAAATTATTGCACAAACTACAACCCTCTACATATACACCTACCTAATTGGATTCTGCGAATAAAACGTTCAGAATTCTGAACTACGAGAATATAACTGATTAAATCTTGGCGCTATCTACTAAACACGGTAACATGGATATCCAGGTAGGAAGCTGAGATGGGCAAAAATTCCCGCTCCAGCGGCAAAAACGCCAGCTCCCTCGCCGGGTAGGCAGAGAGTACAGAGTTCCAACAGGTTCTTTCCTTACATACCTCTCTGGCTTCCTCCACTCTCATAGTTCGTCTCATACACACTCGCCGGTTACGGAGAATCTTGACTCAGATAAGACACAATTGCAATATAAATATTTCGGAGTTTTGCGGTTTATTTTGTTTTTGGCGTTGAGGCGCTCGTAGCGGTGTGCGCCCGCGGTGTTTTTACCGATTACCAAGGTTAAGCAGCGTTCGACTCGGTCGGCCCGAGATGGCTGACCGTATGTGGCATTTTCATATTCAAGCGTCTTCGTGCTTCGGAAGGCAGGTTAAGCCGTTGGTCCCGGCTACCACTAAATGTGGTAGTCGTTAAGCCGAGTTGGAAGCCTTAAAGGCGGCTTGATAAGTTCCAACAGCAGGTGGCCACAAACCTGCCTCCATCAATCTGCACTGGGTCCGCGTGGTGAGAGAAAGCCTTTGTCCAGCAGTGGGCAGTATAGGCGATATTATATATTTTTGTTTTTAAGTTCCCGACGTTTCGATTGCTCTACAGGACCCATTATCACAGGTGGTACTGAGGCGTTTGGCGTCATTGGTATTCGAGAGTGCCTTAAGGGGATTAATTTAATTGCAATTGAAAAGTAAATTCTTTTTTTTGATACGATTATTGGGATTACGATTATTACACTAGGATTTATTCCTGCGTCCGAAACATATAATTTTGGATGACACGAAGATTTGTCCCGTGCGGGAATCGAAACCGCAACTATTAGACACAGTGGGCGGAGCGTCTTAAGCTCTTAACTACTGCGCTTAATCGTACGTCAATTGATTGATCAGACAATAAAAAAAATTGAATGAATAATACCCAACATTGGTAAGTAGTAAAAAGCGTACGATTGCGCGGATTTTCTGCGCGGACGTAGGTGAGAGAGTACTATATATAGTTAGGTACTGAATTAGAACCTTTCACACTCTAATGGCCAGTTTCAATATTCAACTCAAGTCAAGTCATTAGAATTTTCACAGATTTTCCATATAAAATATGTCAAAATTCTATACGCAGTAGCCAAATCTATCCTTCAGTGAAATATTGAAACCAGCCCTAAGTCCGCTGACCGCTTACGAACTTGGTAAGTTCCAAAAGATCGTCTGCTACAGACGGCTATGAAACTTATATCCACCAATTTGACTAGCACCGCATGGTGAAGTGCCTTTGAACAATTCTTCTCTATCCCTTTAAGTTGAAACAGAAGGACTCTTTTTGTAAGAAGAGGAACAGCGCACGCTAATTTATTATATTTGAAATAATATATATTTATTTCAGACTTATTTAGTCCATAAGAGTTGTTAGTAACAGCTTTGCTTATACGCTACGTTAGTATTGTTAGTACTATATTGAGCAATTTTCTATGAGTACTTTAGAACAGGACTGACAAGTTTTGGGTGCACCATAAGTTCACCTGTACCGACCCTCCTGGGAAGAGAGGCGTGATGTTAGCTGTTTATTTACATACACCCATTACTACCTCCACCCAATGTTTTTGGATGGGACAATCCTGTCTGTCAACAATTATTTTCAGTATGCTGTTCCGAGTGCCACGTAAGCCCTACAGTAAGGAAGCCCTTTTTTACGCATAATGGCGTGAAAGCCATCCGTGCGAGCTTCGGCAAACATCCCCGACGCACTGCAGCGCCATGGCAGTCGCATCCAACAGCATCCTGAAGGCGTTGTTGTATTGTACGTACAGGAAGTTACAGGCTCGGCTCGTATATGATACCACCTCCACTCCGATCTAGGTCTCGAACCTATTCGCGCCTTTATTAAAAAGGCGTCAACACGTCACTTCGCGAACGCATCTACCCATGCGAATCCGTTAATCGTAGCCACCGCCGACTACGATCTCCCCCCCGACCCCTGCCGCCACCGCCGGCCGCGACATGTTCTCACCGACCCCCCCGATGCTTTGTCATCCCTTCTTTCCGCTCAGAATACGGGCGACGACGACGACGTAGTAGTAGATCCCCTCCCATAGCCGGCGGTTGACCGGTGCACTTAGTAGTGCACCCGTCCCCCTACAGCGACTGTCCCAACCGAGGGCGCCTCGAGTATGTCGCCTCTTGCCCTTCTGGCTGGCTAGAGCGTAGTGGTTGCACGCTCGCCTTTAAGTCCGGTGAAGCTGTAAAGGCCTCGCGGCCAACAGCGTACATCATTCACACACACACACGTATATGATACCCATAGGCCGCTCGAGTAGAAGGACTGACAGAACGCTTTGAACAAACTCACTTTGACGTCTGTCGTGCAGCGAGCGAACCTACGGTGGGTGAGCATGGTGATCCTCACCGCCAACTCCCTGCGCTCTCGCTCTATAACACTATCATCTCTGGTAACAATCTGATTTAAGTACTTAAAACTGAGTACACAATGTGGTTGATCCACATTGTGTACTACGCCGTTGAGATATATCGGAGGTACACAACGAGGCAGTTGTTTAATCACGCAATTAGTTGGTTAGGGCCTCAATTTATAGATAGGCAAGTACGTATATATCTAATGTAATTGCTTGCGTCCAATTTTGTATCCAATTCGCATCTAGGGTATATTCTCATTACTCGTACTATTTCCAATTACGCCCACATTTGTTCATTATTGGGTACGCGCCCAAGTTGCCCTTTTCACCGTTATTTATTAGACTACCTGTTTTTTTTACGTGGGGAAATCTTCGTGGTCTTCCGCCAGCCTCGGGGGAAGCTGGCGGGGCATGTCGGACTCTTACCGACTAAAACCCCACGGTGGCTGGCACTGGCACGTGTCAGAGGGGCTCCTGGATCTCCGAGTGGAACGCGCTGGTGCCCCCCTTGTGCCGCGCTCCGAAGAGCCCGCCTCGGGAGGGGAAACTTGTGGCTTGCTTCCCCCCCTCCCTGCACCGTCGCGGTGCTCACGGCAGCGTGGTCCACACCACGCTGCCATTCTCCTCGGGGTCGTGCGTGAAGGACGCTTAGGGCCCCTGCCCCAGCGTCCCACGACGGTGCGACGGTGTTGGAGCAGGGGGGGTCCCCCGCCAGATGTTACGGCAGGGGACACAAGTTAGCCCGTATTATAAAGCCCCGGGCTATTGGGCTGGGGGGCCTGGGCGTGCTGTGCCTGCGCTCCGGCGACGACGCCGGCGAGCGGGATCGGGCCTCTCCCGATCCTGCTCGGCCTCCTCCTTCTGAGACATCACAGTCTCGCAGAAGGAAGATACGGCCCCCCACGCCAAATCCCCTGCCAGCATAGCCACTACTATTGCCGGCAAGGAGAGGTCTGGTCCGATTCGATCGACCAGGATCCGCCGCTCGGAGGCCCACGCTGAGCACTCGACAAGCGTGTGCTCTGCGGAATCCCGGTCCCCACCACAGTTGTGACAGATCGCCGCCGCCTCGCGTCCGATCTTGCTCAGATAATAACCAAAACAGCCGTGACCGGTGATTATCTGAGCAAGCCTGTAGGAGATTACCTGTACCTAAATCAACACGCCAGCACTATAGCCTAAAACGAATTCCGTGAAACTTAAGGATTAATATACCGTCAAAACCTGTTAATAGGGTCTGTACAATAATTTGGAGTTGTTTTCTTTTGAAAACATTGACCCATTCTAAGAATTATTCCCGAGTCGCGTTTCCGTTGACAAAATTAATTTCACACACGTCCAGACTGAAACAAATATTTGGATACACAAAGATCGGAAGGAAATAGATAGTGATCTTTAGTGGGTTCCTCCTATTCTTTCTTAAAAACAGAACCCTAACCAAATTCTGAAGTCATGCTCACCTCTGGCACGCTTTATCAGAACGATTGAAAGCAACGTAACTTGTTTTCACAACTGTCGGAGTAAAGAGAAGGTAGCATGATATATTAAAATAAAACCAAACCGAGTGATAAGAAATTTTAACGTTCAGAGGTGAAAGGGTGATCTGTAAAAATTAGCAATCTATTGCCATAAACCGTTATAGGAATAGACGGTATTTCCGTAAATTAGTTAATGGATGCCGAACCATTAACAAATTTACCGAAATACCGTCCTGCGCATACATAATGAAGCAGTTTTCTGAAGATGAGCCTAAGAGAATTATACATCGAAAAAAAGAAGTATTTGGCTACGGCTTGTTCTAGTGGTTAGATCATAGACCACTCTCTCACGGGACGAAGTAGTCGCGGATTTAGTTCCTGCACGGCACAAATCTTAGCGTGACTTTCAACCATTGTTTCGATCTTAGGGTCTATGAAATTACCAACAAGCTCTGCAATAACTTGATCCTTAGCCCAAAATCTAGAGGGCGGATTTACAGAACGGCCAGTGATAACATAACCGCTCAGAATATGAAGTATAGCCGGATTGTTTGTTACATGACAGGAGAATAAATCAAATTTGTATCCAAAACGGGGCTGACAGGGGTTACAACCCCTCCTACACCTCTGCAATTGTCGGCGCGACCGGCTTAGAAATACAAACTCCAAATCTACGGTATAAATTATCCGCGTACCTATTCATCATGGGGGCGGAACTATCTATTCCTCGTGGTTCTGTCTGCTTAGTAATTAAACTACTTTTGAAAATTCTTTGTTGTCAAATTCCTAGATGTTGGAAGATTTTGTGGCCAATTACTTAAACACATCTTAAAGTTCCGGAGATTTTGTTATATGTGGTGGTCATAAAGTTCCGGGGACTTTTCTTTTAGAAAGTTAATGTGTTTGTGTCCTGGTTATAATATCTATCTATACATATATTAAAACTGTAACCGAACCGAATCTACAAGGTGTAACATAATAAACGCAAGACCTGAAAGTAGTGTGTTCTAAATCGGTAACTGGATTGATTCCAACAATTTTTAATGTATCTTACATTTTTTTGAATATGCAAGAAATAATTTTACTCCTAAAATGCGCTGTAAAAAAATAAACTTATTCTTGATTCAGAGCAATAAGGAGATTTCAAATGCATTCCTAAAACGTATTTCTCAAACCGGACATATACGTGCAAGTTTCATTGATAATTGGGGTATAAAATTGCTTAAAAAATGCTAAAACCTTTAATTTTGGAAATGTGGTTATGGTTTTGAATTGATGAAGCAATTTTCTAATTGGGGTGTCTGAGGTCTTGCGTTTATTATTATACACATATATATATAGTTTCCGGCTGTCAAACGAGTAACAGTGCGTTAAAAGTGCTCCCGAGTTTTTATTCAATAACTAGTATAAATCAGCAAATATTAATCCGAACGGACAAAAAAATCACCATAACAAAGCCAATAACAACTGAAGTGTGGAAAAGTTTCACTAAAAACGGATTATATTGGAAAATACCACCAACAACATCACAATTTCGAGGTTAGATATTTATACATTATTGTCATAACAACGGACAGAATTGACACTTCGCAAGTCTCACTGACGTACACAACCGCAGTAATACCAACATAACAGACGAAGCATTACGTTCCGTTGCACGCATACTGATACGTATAGTTATCGCATTATGGGTACTAAAGGTATGTCAGAGGAAATGCTACAACTATTTCAATTGATGAAAACAGAATTAGAAAAACAAACAACAACAATTACACAGAGCATAACTGATACCTTAATGCGCACTATAGACGATAAAATACAACCAATATTAAAAGAAAATAAATACCTAAAATCCGAAGTTCAAACATTGAACAGGAAAGTAAAATATTTAGAAGAGGCGAATAAGAAAAATAATATAATATTACATGGTGTCAATGAAACTGAAAATAATAATGAAGAACTATTCATTACTATAATGGATATTTTACAAAAAACGAGTGTTAATATAGAGAAGTTTGAAATAAATAAATATCACAGATTAGGAAGAAAACAAGATGAAAGAAAAACCAGACCCATACTTATTTCCTTTACGTCATATCAAAAGAAGGTAGAAATAATGAAAAATAAAACAAAAATACCACACAATTCTTTTCTAACCGAAGATTTCTCAAAAGAAACCCTTGAACTGCGTAAAAATCTACAACAACAATTGAAACAAGAGAGGGAAAAAGGAAATGAAGCATTCATTAAGAATAACAAACTTATTGTAAGAAATAAATCAGAAGCCGAAAAGAGGAAAAGAGAAATTTCTAAGTCACCAAAGAACATACAAATAGAATCTTATCCTACAGAGGGGAAAAACATTATTGCACCGTCTAAAATGCCAAAAACTGATGCATTTGCATACATGAGAGCCAGATCTTTCTCAATGACGGAGAAACAAACGCAACCACATAAGGCATAGGAATCATCCGACACCGGAAACGTGGATAAAACAAATAGTGCAAGAAAAATATTAACGAAAAACAAACAGATCCCCAATACGGTTGGTCACCGCGGGGAGATAGACCACACCCCCCAAGAGCTTATAGTAAATAAAAATAAATCTATGAACCCTTCACTGAACAAACAATACTTCGAAAATAATAAACAAAAACAAAGAACAAGACTAAATATAGCCACAATAAACACAAGATCGTTAAAATCCCGAGAATCCCTACTTGAATTGGAAAATGCATTAGAAACCATAAACTGGGACATAATAGGCTTAAGCGAAGTACGGAGAGCCGTTGAGAAAACCGAAGAACACGAAAAATATATATTTTACTACAAAAATATAACAGCTGGTCTATATGGAGTAGGATTTATGGTTAAAAATTATCTCAAAAACGAAATAATAGAGTTTCGAGGCATATCAGATAGGATAGCAGTTTTGAACATTAAATTGCCCGGCCATAAACAACCATCTTCAATAGTTCAAATATATGCCCCGACTGATGTCGCCAAAGAAGAAATAAAAAACGATTTCTATAACAAACTCAATGAAATAATGCCAACCTTGCACAAAACCATAATTGTAATAGGGGACTTCAATGGCCAAATAGGAAAGAGGAGAATAAACGAAGACAAAGCACTCGGACCACATACATCAGGCAAAAGGAACGACAATGGACAAAGACTGATAAACTTCGCTTTGGAAAACAACCTACACATCATGAACAGCTACTACAATAGGAATATTAATAGAAAATGGACATGGATGTCACCGAATGGAATGATAAGAAACGAAATAGACTACATTACCACAAACAAACCAAGATTATTCTCAAATATAAATATTGTCAACCAATTTAACTACAACACAGACCACAGACTACTTAGAGGTCAACTGTATATAATGGAACCAAAAACATCAAGGAAAAATATTTACAATACAAGAAAACCTGTAGCTTTACAAATACCGGAAAACATTTTAGAGTCCCTACGCACTAAATTAGAAAAAATAAATAATCTCAAAGAAATTCAAGTAAAGTATGATGCTCTAGAAAAGGAACTAAAAGAAACCGAAAGTAAAATTAGAACAACAAGAGAGATAAAAGACAAATTAGGTCTAGAAGCAAGAAGGTTGATTATGCAAAGGAAAAATATGTTTAAGGACAGGAAAACTAACAAACAAAAAATAATAAAACTTAGTAAAGAAATAACCTTGCAAATACGTAAACACAGAGAGAAATCAAGAACTGAAACACTAAATTACCATATAGAAAAAGTAGGCGGAATCAAGAAAGCATGGACTGAACTAAGAGAAAATATAACCTGGATCGACAGCATAAAACACCACAGAAATAAGAAAAGTAAGACAAATAGAATAGAAATATTAGAAGTAGCAACAGAATATTACCGCGAATTATACAACAATGACGAAATAATAGAGGAACACAACCAGCTAGTGGACTGCGTTAAAAACAACGAGTAAGAAATTCCGTGTATAACGAGAGACGAAGTCAATAAGGCTATCAAATCACAAAAAAGAGGTAAAACGCCAGGAGGAGATTGCATATCGAACGAATTGCTAATAGGATCATCCAAAGCAACGATGAACACTATCACAGACATATTCAATGAAATTTTACACACAGAAAATATTCCTCAACAATGGACTTTGTCAACGATAATAATACTGCACAAAAAAGGGAAAAAAGATGACATAGCCAACTACAGGCCCATCAGCTTGATGTCGAACGTGTACAAAATCTTTTCAAAGATACTGCTAGACCGTTTAACAAAGACTCTGGATGAAAACCAACCCAAAGAACAAGCAGGCTTTCGCAGCAAGTTCTCAACAATAGATCACATACACTCGATAAAACAAGTAATTCAGAAAAGTAGTGAATACAATATTACGTTCTACCTTGCGTTCGTGGATTATAATAAGGCATTTGACTCCCTAAAACACGCAAAAATATGGGAAGCCTTAGAAACACAAGGAGTGGAGAAAAAATATATTCGACTAATTATCAACGTGTACAAGAACATGAAAGCAAGGATACGAACAGAAAGAGATGGGGATTATTTTCCGATAAAAAGAGGAGTAAGGCAAGGGGATCCTTTGTCACCCAAACTTTTCTCAGCTGTTCTCGAACACGTGTTTAGACGTCTCGAGTGGGATAAGTACGGATTGAATATTAACGGAGTGCGATTAAACCACTTAAGATTTGCAGACGATCTAATAATAATTGCTGAAGACCCAAGAAGCTTACAAAAGATGTTAAAGCAACTGGTGTATGAAAGTGATAAAGTGGGACTATCAATGAATACTGCAAAAACAAAAATTATGTCAAGCTCTGAAAACATTCCTATATCCGTTAACGGTAACAATATAGAATATGTGGATGAATACACATACCTAGGACAGATCATATCTCCAATAGACCTCACAAAGAAAGAAATAAATAACAGAGTCACTTTGGCTTGGAAAAGATACTGGTCTCTCAAAGAGATAATGAAGAATCCTTTCGTACCGTTGAAAGCAAAGGGTAAAATATTTAATTCCTGCATTCTGCCTGTTATGACATATGGGTGCCAAACGTGGAGCCTAACTAATCAAAGCATCCGCAAATTAGAAACTTGCCAGCACAGTATGGAGCGAAGCATGATGGGCATTAAATTAAAAGATAAAATTAAGCTAGATACTATAAGGAGCAAAACAAGAGTCACAGATATTACGTACTGCATTAAAAAACTAAAATGGAGGTGGGCAGGTCATATGATTAGGAGTAACATAGATAAATGGTCTAGGGATGTAACAGAATGGTGCCCGAGACAACACAAAAGAAAGAAAGGGAGACAGCGACGTAGATGGGAAGACGATATTGTGAAAATAGCGGGGTATACTTGGAGAAGACAAGCTCTGAACCGCACTCGGTGGCGTACTCTAGGGGAGGCCTATGCTGGACAGCAAGACAATCTTCACGGACCGGTGTCAAACGAGTAAATAAGTTTATATTGTAAATATATTTTATGTAAGATTGTTAAATAAAGGCTTTATTATTATTATTATTATTATTATTATACATTGAATATATTTTGAAAATTTTAATTGGGGTACGCTTCCTTAACGATATAGAGGCCGAAACAATTTGGTTTGGAATTATAATAGGTATAAGTACATGTATTTTTTAGGCTGTGGTAAGTAAGAAAAAATATAAGAGGTATGCCATTTTAACACACTGAGTTTTCTTTAAGTAGTCGCCGAACATTACTTTATCGTTTCATGAGTTATGTCATTTATGTAGGTACATTCTCACTAATCACTACATATTATAAAGCAAAATCCCCCGCCGCGTCTCTCTATCCGTCTGAATGCGATGAACTCAATAACGGATTTTCATACGGTTTTCACCAATGGATAGAGTGATTTAAGAGGCTAGTTTATGTGTTTAATTCACCCGTGCGAGGCCGGGGCGGGTCGCTAGTGTGATAAAAATTTGTTAACTTTGTAAGGAAGTTACAGTACGCCTAGTGAGAAACGCGATGAACAAAACATTGGCTATCTATCTATATAGCTAGATGCCTTGCGGGGTTAGCAGAGAGTAAAGAGTTCCAACAGGGTCTTTCCTTACAGACTTTTTCTAGCTTCCTCCACTCACATAGTTCAACTAATAACTGCAATCTCAATAGTAGAACTTGATCCCTGAAAACGAGGCTAAAAAAGAGGTCACTCTTAAGAAACAGCGTTTGTTCTAATATTTTTTAATTGTAAGGAAAAATTAGCAATGCTATACATTTTCTCGTGTGTATCATTTTTTTATGAAACAACTTATTTCAATTCCGTAAAATTAAAAAAATCACAGAACAAATAACAACGTGCCAGAGACAGAGAAGTCTGTAAAGAAAGAACCTGTTAAAATTCTGTATTTTCTGCCTACCCCGCAAGGGATCTGGCGTGATGATATAAAACCCTGTGTATTAGAAAACGTGCGAAATATAACAACCTATTCTAAATTCCACAAAGAAGTTATAGCAACGTTCATCGATTTAATAACCCTTTGATGATGAACACTGCGGAATTTACCTAAACTTATTTATTTAGAAGCGCACTGTTTAACCCATCATCCCCGAAGCGTATCAAGTCCGCCCCAGTAAGCAATATCTGACACGTTTATGGACACACTCGCTCGAGGTACAAGCAACCCGACAAGATTCATAAAAAGTATAATAAAATATATGTCTGAAATATTTAAAAAGCTTCAGGAACTTGGCGTTCACAAGGCATTACTATAAATGACACACAACTCATAAACTTGCAGCATATGCTCCAAGATCTGAGCACGGCAAGTCTTGGGGTTGGACTTTCTACGGACAGATCAAAAACGCAATTGATGACCAAAAGCAAAAAGACGTAGGGTCGAGGTAGATGGGCAGGTCATACATTATGTCGACGAGTATACGTACTTGGGTCATATAGCCTCGTTTAAAAATAGGCAATAAAGGAAGTCAATAGACGGATTGAAAACTCCTGGAAGAGCTACTGGTCCATGAAGTATTTAATGAAGGGCGACCTTCCGGTATCCTTAAAAACGTCGACTGGTCGACATGTGTATTTTGCCCACCCTTACCTGCTCAAACAGGAACTGCTTAACCGAGCAACAGAAATTCAAACTCAAGATATGCCGGAGAGCTATGGAACGCAGTATGTTAGGAGTCAAACAGATTGACCACATCAGAAACACCACTCTGCGTTCCATTACCCGTATTACAGTCGTAGGTATGAAATTGGCAAAGCTGAGATGGGAGTGGGCTGGCCAGGTAGCACGCATGGACTTGCAGAGGTGGGCAAACGCCATCACCAATTGGTTACCAAGTGGAGGTCGCTGACAACGAGGTCAACCTAGAAAAAGGTGACGCGACGATTTGGACACTTTTGCGGATACTGCGTGGCCCGAAACAGCAGTGCATCGACAGCTGTGGAAGTGTAAAGGGGAGGCCTTTACACTCAGGCTCAGGAGTGGCACAGCCAAACAGTCTATATCGTGTTGGTCTATCTCTTATCGGGTAGGCAGAGAGTTCAATCCCAACAGGTTATTTCCTTGTAAATAAAAATATACTTACTTTATATAAGAACATAATGCTTAATATTCCACCAACATTCCACATTATTATTCGAAATAACAAGTATTGGAAATTAAAACAAATTGACGACATCACTCTTCGGCTTACCTCCAAAACTCCCCTTTTGCCACATCTATTGAAGCTTTATCGCGGCGTTCTTAATGCAGAAGTATTTAACACAATATTTCGAACAAGTTCTAATTCAGTATATAACTGCAAGAACTATGGACGATGATCTTGTGGTTACGAGTTTAAACACACACACACGGTTACCAGCGGCGCATGTTAGGGATAACAAGGACCTGGTTTCGAATCGTATATCGAAAAATTTCCAATTGCAGTCTGAAATATGAGATTGTGTTCGGCGTAAAGGCAAAATGGGCTCACCCTAGAGGGCGAACTAGGCTTGCGAAAAAATAATCGATTAAAAAAATTGGATATTATTTTTTGATATAAATCGATTAATAATAAAGGATTCTTGATTTTTTTTTTACAATAATCGATTTATTTATGATATCATCTGGTCCAGCAGAAAAGTTATTTTCGATAGCAGATAACATCGTACGCAAATCCAGAAACTGTTCACTTGCTAATTTATTCATGATAGCAAAGAAAAATCATATCTACTTCCCAATTTGTTTCTATAGGAAACATAAAAATCGATTTTTACTACATAATAGATTTTTTTTAACTTGCTTCATTGTACAATGTAAAAAAAAGATTATTAAAAAATTGATTTTTGTTCTCTCTTGTCACATCCCTAGGGCAAACTTCTTGCCATTACCCGTACAGTTACATTAGGGCCTGACATCGTTGGCGAAATGTTAGTGTCGGTACACAGTACATCTCTGCCGTTTGAGGAATATCTAAGCGTGCCTGTGTTTTTTTTCAACCTTAGTTATTTCTTCATTCTGCACTACCCAAGAAAATCTTTGTACACACAGTCACACCCATATTCCTAAAAGCGGTAGCAGAGGTGTACTGCGTATTTCCACCAACTTCCATTCTAGTAAGGGGCGAGTCTATTGTCATATGCATGTCAAAATCGTTGTAACTTAAGTATAACACTCAACAAAGCAACTAACCCACGCCCACATTGTGAAAGACCATAAATATATTTAATGAAACTCTCAGTAGGTTCATTTTGTAAACAAATACAAAATGTTTTATTTATAGAGCATAAGTTTACCGCCGGCTTTTAGTTTTTACGGCTACGTTTTATTACTAGCCGAAAATATTGTGGCTAGCCTAGACAAACTCCGAAAACTCCAACCCTCATTTGATTCCGAACCTTATTTTATTGAGTCATAGTTGAAAATTGAGAGTTAGTTGTATATAGACGGGCTTATACAAATTCCTATTGAAATTAATCGAGAGTGGTTTTGAATTGAAACATTCTGTTGCGAGAATTCTTTCATGGGATGTTTTGCAAATATTTTAGGTTATGTTGAGATTCATGTGTTGGGAATATGGCTGCCTTAGGATCCGTACACATAGACCGGCTCAAAGTGCGTCGGAGAGCAGGCATCTAGACCTATTATAGTAATAATAATAATATCAGCCTGTACTGCCCACTGCTGGGCAAAGGCTTATCCCCCCCCCCCCCCCCCACAAATCGAGGTGAAAGAGCTTAGGTTACACTCCACCACGCGGACCCAGTGTGGATTGGTGGAGGCAGGTTTGTGGCCACCTGCTGTTGGAACTTATCAAGCCGCCTTAAGGGCTTCCAACTCAGCTTAACGACTACGACATTAAGTGGTAGCTGCGACCAACAGCTTAACGTGTCTTCCGAAGCACGAAGACGCTCGAATATGAAAATGCCACAGACTATCACCCATCTCAGGCCGACCGAACGCGAAGTCGAACGCTGCTTAATCTTGGTAACCTATTTATTCTTTTATTGTATACAGTGGGAAGTGAATATAAGTTTACATTTAAGAAGTATACAAATAGGCGAGCTTAAATCAAATATGAGTTATCTTCAAGCGAACATTTGAGTGTTGAGAGATGAAGAGATGAATAAGAGGGCAGTTATACAATAGAACGTCTAGAGAAAATAACAACAATATAGAATAAATACTGTATTTTCAAATAAATACATATATTTAGTACTTACGATACAAGTATTAATACATATAATTATAATATATATACATAAACATCAATATCTAATAAATATATAATAAATAAAATGAAGATAGGAAATGTTCTTTGATTCTTCTTCTGAAAAGATCCAGATAAGCTTGCACAAATGGAATGTGAAAGTAAGTTCCACAGACGCATAGCACGCGCAGTGAAGGACTCGTCGTAACGACTGGAAGAATGAAGAGGGGTCCGAAGAAGGATAGAGGTACGGCAGGGTTTGTCCCCAGGAAGTCAAAACACTCTCGGAGCTAAACTGGGGATTTAGGATTATGTAGGGTGGATGTAGAAAAGAGAGAGAATGTGCAAGCCCCGTCGCTGACGGATAGGTAGCCATTTCAGTTTCGATCGGAATTCTGATATGTGATCAAATTTACGTAAACCGGTAATGAAACGGATACATAAATTCTGCAGACGTTCGAGCTTATTACCAGTTCTTCAGTAGCATCTAGGAAGCAAACATCACCATAGTCTAGAAGTGATAGGTAGAAGGAGAGACTGAGCAAGACTTATTTTAGTTTGAGAAGGCAAAAACTTTTGCAGACGCTTGAGAGATTGAAAAGTGCCGTAGACCTTTCTGCTTACTTCCGCTATGTGAGAGCTCCAGGCAAGATTGGAGTCTATAAGAACACCTACATTTTTAAGATTATTACTATAAAGTACAGGAACAGAATCAAGGACAACTAAAGGGAGTGTTTGTAGATTTATATTAAGGGTAATCGATACGAACATCGCGGTCGCACAGCGCTACGAGCGCCTAGACATATTATAAATTTTAAAAAAACACCGTCAACGCCCACGGGTGGCAAAGGTGTGTAGAACACCCACATTTCACAACCGCCGGTCCTAATGTGATAGGTTAAGGTTAAGTAGGTGTTACGATAGAAAAATACTAATCTTTTTCTTTTAAACATAGTCCCACACTGGGATTTATTCCTGTGTTGTGGGTGCGTTTACAAAAATGAAAATTCACATAATACGCAGCCTGGCACAAATAATTGTGGATCACACAAAGATCTGTCCCGTGCGGGAATCGAACCCGCGACTATTAGACAATAGGCGGAGCGGCTTAAGCTCTTAACTGCGCTAAATCAATCTCACTATGACTTAAGATTCAAATCCAAACACATAATCGCCAGTCGCTTCATCGCCACTAGACAAACAAGGCAGATTTGAATATGCACAAAAAGGTTCGTAAAATCAACAACAGGTCATCCATAACACCCTACCCAGACAATATCCCAAAGTCCTTCTGGCTGGAACATAGTTGTTGCAAGCCTTCCCTCTTGCGCGATGAAGCTGTAAAGGACCCTCGGCCAGCGTAGATAATTCACACACATACAGGTTTACACTCTACCCAGTCAAAAGGATTCTAGAACTTCTAAGTCGCGATAGTTTCATCATAATTAAATTGGTTGCGTGTCCCAAGTTCATTTCGTTACCTACCCTATTCCCAGAACCTTCGTCCAAGGTTAATTTGCGGTCGCCCTGCCGAACGGGCGCTTTCGGCCGGCCCAATAATGTCCAATCGATTTCCTAAGTAACGATTATGGGGTTCGAAATAATGACTTCATATTTCCTTAAGATTGGTCGGCCATTGGATGAATAATATCACAAGTTTCCGGAAAGAACTTGAATAACTTGCAAATATGTACTTAAGAAGGTGCGTACGAAGTACGGACTCACTGCAGTAAATAAGGAAATTAGGTAGGTATGTCACGAGAATATAAGCATTAGTTCGTCTTTTTATTTATAGGCTTCACACTTGTTTTGTTTTATTGTTTTTTTTTGTTTTATTTTATTTACTTATACAGAGTATTTCGCCAATTTTAATATTAGAGGTCTTGCCTCATTAAGCACACCTGTTTTTTTTAAATAGCCCTGTTAAGAACTGTCCCACCGTTGAGCACGGGCCTCCACTCAAACTGAGAGGATTTAGGCCAAAGTCCGCTGGCCCAGTGCGGGTTGACGAATTTCACATACATTCAAGAAACTCTTAGGCATGCAGGTTCCTCACGATGTTTTTCCTTCACCGTTAAAACAAGTGATATTTTTTTTAATACGCACATGCTTTTGAAAGGCACAGGTGCGTGCCTGGGTTTGAACCCGAGACCTCTGACTTTGTAGTTATCACCTACATCATTGCGACACATAGGTGCTTTGTCAGAGCTTATCTATTAGTCGTTATAAAACTACATTAATTTCCTCATTTCGAAAGTTAATGAACTAAAGGCGCATACATTGTAATAAACCTAGTCGTAAGAACACATCACTTTGGTAGCCTTCTATAAGTTTTGAAGCACTCATTATGATTTCTGTGTTCTGGAGTCACGATCTAATAGTTATTACTCATAACCTGACCCGAGTCCCAATCAAGATATAATTTATTAGAAATTAAATTTCAAACAATACCTCAAATTACCCGTGCTTGGGAGTTTGTACTGCTGCAGAAATCTCATTTATATTTCACTCGGAAACCGACCGACCCTCATTGATGGCTCCAAAATGTACAAGACACCGAATTGAATAATTAACTAACTGCTAAAACAACTAAACGTACTCGATACTCTTGTTTCACTCGTGTAAATGCCTGTCTTATGGCTGTAATGTAAATTCTAACAATGTTCATTACATTAAGTAGGTTCCTATGTGTAAGCCTCTTAGATGACACAATTATAAATGAAGATATCTACTAAGTGTAGTAAATATCTTACTTACTGTCGGCTAGTGAGCCTCGAGGATCGGGGAGACGAAATTTCATTATTATTTTAGGCTGGAAAGATCAGAATCAAGTATTGGTAGAGACTTAGTCTACTGTTCATAGAGAGAGAGCTCTATCTCCACGACAGATTTTTGCGGGTTATGCAGTGGGTACAGAGTTCCAACAAGCTCTTTCTTTCTTTTTAGATTTCTCTTCCTTCCTTTATTCATATTGTACCACTATTACACTCTTTACTTCTACCAGTGGTAGTTACCTTAATATCAAATGAAATACAGTTGTAAATAATTTGTATAGACTTATACAAGACATGCCTTTTGTACAGGACGACGTCTGCATGATTTGTATAAATAGATTATGTAATAGATTAAGTTACTGTAGTACATTATGTAATAGTTTAAGTTAGAATAAGGTATTGTAATAGAATTGTAGCACACAAACACTAGTTAGTATACAGTTAGAAGAGTGTAACCCTGAAAGGGATAGGAATAATTAGAATAGTGTAACCCTGAAAGGGATAGGAATAATTAGAAGAGTGTAACCCTGGAAAGAGACAGGAATAGTTGTATCATAATTGGTTTATTTGATGAATAAACTCGATGCAAAGCCCACTAGTTGTGACCCAACAAAATAGTATTTAGAAGCGCGAAACATCGCGCCTCTTGCGTTCGAGCGACTGGGCAACAAGAATATAGGAAGAAACTCTGCGCGAAGAGGGTCACAACTGGTGGGTGGAGCACTGTTTCAAGATTATTCGGCTTTTATTTGAATTCTCCTTCACGACGCATACTAGCCACAGCAGCAACAGGGCGCACGACGTATTATTCGTCCTGTTCATTTGGTCCTTCGAGAGCCGGATTATCGTCGTCAAAAGAAAATAGAAGACGCAAGCTGAAAACAGAAGAATCAAGCTGAAAATAGAAGAAAGAAACATGCCAGTCACACGCTCCACCACCAGTAGACCAGCAGCATCGGCCCCAGTCGCCGAATCGTCGGGGTCGATTACAGCGACAGAGTCGAATGCCACGTCAGAGTCGACCGCCACGACAGAATCTACTGTCATGACGGAAACAACCGCCACGGCAGACACTCCCGCGACGGAGAAAACAAAAATACCAGTGTCCAAGAGGACTGGAACAAAGAAGACGCTCTCAACGAAGACGCGAAGATTGAAGCTCGCCCAAGCCAAGGAGGAGCTACTAGAATTACTAGTCCAATTAGCAGCTGCGAAAATATCACGAATCGAAGCCGAAGATGAAGACGAGCAAGAAACTGAGAAAAGAGTCGGGAGCTGGCTGAACGACTCGCGACCTCATGTCCTGGCCATCGCCGACAGGCCACACGACATAGACGTGGGGCGCACCATCGATGCAGCGCCGCGGGCGACAACGCCGTTGCCCCCTGCACCGATCCAGCCACCACCCATCGCCGTGTCGAAGAAGGAAGAAACGACAGTCGCGACGCCACCACAGCAAATTGACCTACGTGAGCTGGCGTCCGCAATCACGCTCGCCGCCCGGTCCGGGAGCGCCCCGAACCACCGCTTCGCTACTGAATTGCCGTACTTCAGCGGGTCTCACCTTCAAAGCTGCTTATGAAGAATCTGCGCCGAGCTTCACGGACACGGAGAACGTCGCGAGACTGCGAAGAGCGCTAAAAGGTAAAGCTAAAGAAGCCGTAGAGAACTTACTCATCTACAACGCCAAGACAGCCGACATACTCCGGGCGCTCGAAGCACGCTTCGGCCGACCAGATTGCATTGCGCTGGGCGAACTAGAACGCCTGCGCGCGCTGCCCCGACTCAGCGACAACCCGAGAGACATCTGCGTGTTCGCCACGCGGGTGATGAACATCGTCGCGACGCTACGCGCACTCAACCGCGTGGCGTACCTGTACAACCCGGAGGCTGTCAAGATGACCATCGACAAGTTCACACCGGCGCTCAAGTATAGATGGTTCGACTACGCAGCGGAAGAGCAAACAGAAGAACCCGACCTACTGAGGCTCTCTAATTTACTCAGTAGGGAGGCCGACAGGTGCGGGCGCTACGCACCTCTCGAACACGTGACACCCGAACGGAAACATACAGCGAACTTAAGACCACATCGCATCGCCGCGATAGAAGAAAACAGCGCCATAAGTGACTGGAGGTGGGTGCCCACGAAGCTAAACGTGGCCGACGACGCGACGTGCGAAGTACCCAGGGACATCGGCTCTCATCACCGATGGTTCCTCGGGCCCGAGTTCCTGCGCGAGCACCCATCAACATCGCCGGCGGAGCGACCGACACTCGACGCAGCGACGGGCGAGGAGCGGACACACAACATCACCGAGCAACGGCCCGTCTCGCCGCGATCAGCTGTTCCGGATCCAGCGCGCTTCTCTACGTGGGAGCACCTGCTACGAGCGACGGCGCGCGTACTGCAGTTCATCGACCTGTGCAGAGTGAATAGACAATTAGTGAACTATAAAAGACAGGCTAGGAATCGTGAAAAGGACCCACAGTGGAATAGTGTTAAGAATAGGAATAAGTGTAGCGATAAGTGTAGAATTAAGTTTAGTGATAAGGACAGTGTTAAGTGTTTGCCCCTCAGGGCAGAACTATTGATAAGAGCGGAGGTGTTGTTAGTGCGTGTAGTACAACACGACTCGTATAACAGCGAACTGAGTAATAGTGATAGACTATCGAAGGGCCGCCTCCGCCCCTTATCAGCGCAGATTATCAGTGGAGTGATAAGAATCAGGTCGCCAATAAGTGCGACGCCGGACATCAGCGACGAGCTGCGGTGCCCCGCGGTGCTGGACGGAGATCATCGTGTCACCCGCCTGTACATCGAGCACGTACACCGACAGCTGCACCACGCCGGAGTATAGGCGACCATCAACGAGTGTCGAGCAAGGTACTGGATAACTCGATTACGTACAGTAGCCCGGATGGTCATACACAAGTGCTACAGCTGTCGCCGAAGAAGAGACGCGCCTCCAGAGCCAAGCACCGGGAACTTGCCGCCCTGCAGACTGGCTCACCATCAGAGGGCCTTCACGTACACCGGCATCGACTATTTTGGACCTCTGACTGTGACAGTGGGCCGGGGCACACAAAAGCGCTACGTAGCCCTCATCACCTGCCTGACTTCACGCGCCGTACACCTGGAAGTCGCCGCATCACTCAGCACCGAGTCAGCTGTGATGGCCCTACGACGATTCATCGCCCGCCGCGGCTGCCCGACTGAAATATGGTCGGATAACGGGACCAATCTCCGCGACGCCGACAAGGAGCTACGGGAGGCGCTGGACAACGCCACCCGAGAAGAGGCCACGAGGAAAACCATCAGCTGGCGCTTTATTCCCCCCAGCGCCCCGTTTATGGGCGGCGCATGGGAAAGGCTGGTGCGCAGCGTAAAGACGGCCCTATACGCGATCCTGACGGAGAGGCACCCGACAGAAGAGGTTCTCACCACACTGCTGGCGGAGGTCGAATTTACAGTAAACAACCGACCGCTCACTCACGTACCCGTCGACCCTGAGGACCCAGAGGCGCTGACACCGAACCACTTTCTGCTCTACGGCCCAGCGCGCAACCCGACACCAGGGGCCTTCACTGACACTGACCTCATCGGCCGCACCCACTGGAGAGCGGCGCAGAGACTCGCGGACATGTTTTGGGAACGATGGATAAGGGAGTACTTACCCGGACTTCAGTACCGGCGGGAGCCCCACGGACGCGGCGCCGCCCTGAAAGAGGAGGACATCGTCCTCATTGTTGACAATGTACTCCCCAGGAACATGTGGCCTCTTGGAAGGATAATAAGGACCTTCCCTGGAGAAGATGGAGTTGTACGTGCGGTGGACGTCCGCACCAAGGGAGGAGTTCTTCGGAGGCCAGCGAAGAAATTGATAGTGTTGCCGACGTCGTCCCTCCACGACGACTTATGAACCGTCAGTGAAGCCGACAGTTCACGGCGGGAGAAATGTACAGGACGACGTCTGCATGATTTGTATAAATAGATTATGTAGGGGAAAAGGGGGTAATGGGAGTCACCTAAGCAAGAAATAAGATAAAACACACAATTTTTATTTAAACTTTATTAAAATCAATTCTTATAGTAGTTTAATTATTACACTATCAGTCTCAGACAGTTTCATTACCTTTGGAATCACATATTAATTCCTATTAAACTTTTAAAAAAAAACATCTTTGACCACCATTGTCCACATATGAGGGTAATTATAGTCACTAAGGGTACAATGAGAGTCAGCCTAGCTTAACAATTGTCACATACGTAACCTCCTGGCGAATCCCATCCTGTGCAGTTAGCGGGTGCCCACAAGCCACAAGCAGTGCATCTGTACAATAACTCATTGTTGCGACCAAATTCATCACTTACTAAGCATTTATTCAAATCGTCAAAACAGGCTCCTGTGACGATGGCTTCGTATTATTGGCGAAGTGTTGCAGCCACTCAAAGAATAGATGTTCATTAATCCACCCAGTATTCGAACATTTGTATATAGCTCCTGCTGGACCGTCTTTCTCAAGCTGAGGAGTCATTCTCTTTCTCGGAAAGATGAACATTGGAAGGACGAAACCACCACCAGCGCTCATGGCACATAAGAGAATAATATTTTTTCCTCTTTCCCAACTTGTTATGGATCCAACTCTTTTTATTTCTTTGGGAGTTAATATTTTACCAGGATCTTGCACTGTGGAAATACCTGTCTCGTCGCAATTATAAAAGGCGTAAATTTATATTTGTCAGTTAGATCTCCCAATAGTCTGTAGACCAGTTGGACTTCTGCTTAATTTTTATATTTTTTTGTTTTTAAAGACGTAGCCCCACACTAGGATTTATGCCTGTGTCGTGGGTGCGTTTACAAACATGAAAATTCACATGCACAAATACCCAGACCGGAACAAATAATTGTGGATCACACAAAGATTCGGGTCAAAATTGTGTGATATTTTAAGTTCATCTGCATACTGGTATGCTGCCTTCCTTTTTTGAATCGCTGTGACCCCATAAAAAATTGAAGATAAGTATTTTATCCGGTCTGAAAAGATCTTTTCTACATCTGCTGTAACCACAGAAGGTCGACCGAGGCGTGGTTCCGATGAATCGTTCCTCTTTAACCGCTTTTGGAGGCTTGAAAAGGGTATATTCATGGCTTTAGCAACACTCCTCATTGAGTGGCCTTGACTCATGAGGGCTTCAGCTTTTGATAGTGTGTCAGATGAACACTGAGCCTTATTTGTGGACCTGGGACGTATTTTCGGCATTTCTGAAATAATAAATAATGACAATTAATATTTAATTATATTATCCAATGATTGCGGGCAATGGGAGTCAACTCTTATTGCCCGCATTGCAGTGACTCTTATTACCCGATCATACCAAATGTGTAAAAAATAAAAAGAAAACTATAATTTGCTATTAAAATATCACAAATGTTTTCTTAAACGATAATTTAGGCTTATAGGCACACAATAACCTACTCTAAGTGCTTAAGTTTCATTTATTAATATACTTACCACTTATTTCGTGCACACGTAAAATTACTACGAATGCGCGCGAAACTGCGCAGCAGCCTTCCTATGCAAACGATTAACGCGTGCTGAACGGGCGATCGAAGGGGCGCGAGCTATCACTTAACGAGTCTTTTAGCACGATATTCGTTTGTTTAGGTACTTTCGTCTAGATGTTAGTACGCTGACCACCATTGCCATCTGACTCCCATTACCCCCTTTTCCCCTAATAGATTAAGTTACTGTAGTACATTATGTAATAGTTTAAGTTAGAATAAGGTATTGTAATAGAATTGTAGCACACAAACACTAGTATACAGTTAGAAGAGCGTAACCCTGAAAGGAATAGGAATAATTAGAAGAGTGTAACCCTGAAAGGGATAGGAATAATTAGAAGAGTGTAACCCTGGAAAGGGACAGGAATAGTTGTATCATAATTGGTTTATTTGATTAATAAACTCGATGCAGAGCCCACTAGTTGTGACCCAACAAAATAGTATTTAGGAGCGCGAAACATCGCGCCACTTGCGTTCGAGCGACTGGGCAACAAGAATATAGGAAGAAACTGCGCGAAGAGGGTCACACCTGGTGGGTGGAGCACTGTTTCAAAATTATTCGGCTTTTATTTGAATTCTCCTTCACGACGCATACTAGCCACAGCAGCAACAGGGCCCAGGCCGTATTATTCGTCCTGTTCACCTTTTAAGTTTTGTCGTTTGAAGAAAAAAACACAACTAGAACCTTATAGTACTTTTTATTGTTTTTCAAAGTATTCACCACGTAGCTTAATACACTTTTCTATTCGCTCAAACCAGTTATTCCACTCTAAAGTGGTGGTGTTCAAAATGGCTGACTTGAAAGCGTCGACTGCTTCTTCACCGGACTGGAACCTTTGACCACGAAGATTTTTCCTAATTTTAGGAAATGTAAAGAAAACGTTAGGGCTTAGGTCAGAACTGTATGGAGGATAGTCAAGAATTTCTACTTTTTCCTGCTTCAAATACTCAATCGTTTGACGAGCGCTGTGTGAGCTTGCGTTGTCGTGGTGCAGGATGATGCGTCGCTTTGAGTTAGATTTTCGAAGTTCGGCGATGACTTGTGGTAGACAAACTGTGGTATACCACTCTGCGTTAACCGTTCTACGATCTTCAAGTGCAATAGTCGCAACATGGCCGGTTTTTCCAACGAACGTGGCCACCATCTTCTTTGAAGTGCTTCGAGAACGAACAACTTTAGTGGGCTTTGGCTAGTCTTGAAAGACCCAGATTGTAGATTGTTGTTTGGAATCAGGATCGTAGGCATAGATCCAAGATTCGTCACCACTGATGATGTCGTAGACGTGATTTGACTCTCCTCGGTTGAACCTTTGCAGAGTTTTCTTACACCATCTGACGCGGGCCGCCTTGTGATCGTCGGAAAGCAGATGCGGTATTCAACGGCAAACTAGCTTTCTCACACCAAGCGCTTCATGCAAGATCTTCTGAATGGTTGTCCCTGAGATGCCTAATAGAGCCTTTATCTCTCGATACGTCACATGACGATCTTCGAGAATTAGTTGTCTCACAGCAATGATGTTATCTTCAGTGAAGGCGGATTTTGGGCGTCCTTCGCGAGATTTATCACTAACACTAGTCCACGCTAGAATTCTAAATACCAGCGTTCGACAGTCCGCAGACATGGGGCTTCATCACTGAAGACAGATGTTAGCTCTTCAAAACACTGAAGCCGTCAGGCCTCGTCCAAAGTTGTAGAAAATTATTGCAGGAACATTTTCCTTAGAAAGATTCATTTTCGTACGTAACCTGACAGATTCCAATCGACGCTGTGACAATAGCATTAATCCTAATACTTTCAACTGTTTTGAGATTCAAAATTTAAACACATTCGAATATAGAACAGTTCCAAATTCAAAATTGCCGGGAAATATGGAAACGACAGAACTTAAAAGGCATGCCTCGTACACAGACTCGCCCCTAACTGAACCTGTTCACCCTTTGAAAGTTAAGATGATCCCGTTCGCCCCTCCCTTAGTCCAAGTCAAAACACCTTTTAGGAAAAACTTTTAAAACCATCACCTCAAAATAATTACATTGAAATAAAAATCAGATTACACTATTTATTTATTTAAAAATAAAGATTTTTTGAACGAATGGATAAAGGGTACCCTTGCAATGTGGACTGTTGGGGGTATCACAAATAAAACAGTTTGGTTGGACGTATGCACGTACATTCTCTTACATTACACTCGGTGTAGCCCTTTACGCTACACCTAAGGTAGAGCGATCATACACTACACCACCCCCTTAATCAAAAAAAATAAAATAGTGCTGGTATTTTAAATTTTACAACACTTTCTTTTCTAAAAATACAAATAATCCGACTGCTAAAATTACATTTACTGTAAATTTATAATTACTGTAAATTTGTAATAAATTTATACTTTTTTTTTCACTTGGTATTAAATTGGATTACTTACTACACAACAAAAATCCGAGCAACACATTCCCATGTCATAAGTTGAATTATATTATTTATTGTATAAGTCCTAATACTACCCAATTTATTAATTATATAACCTAGTATCCAATACATTGTAGCGACCCCTATACATCGCTACATAGTTGCGACTACATACCAATAGATGGTGCTGACGATTCGCCATACATGTCTAGAACTCGATCTTAGAGTGCGCACGAAGCGTAACATATATACAAGCCCCCGACAACAACTCTTGGGGGAGAGTGGCAGGCCCCGCCAGACACACCACCCGTCTGGCTGGAAGATCTTCCCTTTGACAAATCCTGCCACAACGTTCCTGCCACATTGGTGACCACCGACATGGACATCGAGCAAGCCTTCTGCAGAGTCATCGTCATCGTACATCCCTCCACAACAGGTCGTTCAGATTCAACAGCAGCAGTCACACAGCAAGCCACTCATCATTCTCAACGGACCATTGGCAGCTTACTCACAGGCGACATGGTTCGGCGACTCTCGACACTCAACCGACTCAGTGGACTACAGTCATCATATGGACTTCGCCACCAACAGTCGACACTTCAAGCTCAGTCTCGACTCACTGAAGACTTCGAGCATCTGCGCACACAGTCTCGACTCACCGCAGACTACGCGCAACTCGGCACTTGCAAGCTCATCACTACGAGCACGACGCAGGGACTTCAAAGAATCACGACCTCCGGTCTCGGAAGGGAGCCATGTAGCGACCCCTATACATCGCTACATAGTTGCAACTACATACCAATAGATGGTGCTGACGATTCGCCATACATGTCTAGAACGCGATCTTAGAGTGCGCACGAAGCGTACCATATATACAAGCCCCCGACAACAACCGAGGGCGCCCTCGAGTATGTCGCCTCTTGCCCTTCTGGCTGGCTGGAGCGTAGTGGTTGCACGCTCGCCTTTAAAATCCGGTGAAGCTGTAGAGGCCTCGAGGCCAACAGCGTAGGTCATTCACACACACACACACACACACAACAACTCTTGGGGGAGAGTGGCAGGCCCCGCCAGACACACCACCCGTCTGGCTGGAAGATCTTCCCTTTGACAAATCCTGCCACAACGTTCCTGCCACAACATTAATAATAAGGTAAATAAAAAAAAAACATTAAAATCATAAAATTAATGAAAATTCAGGTATTTTGGCGGGAAGTCGAAGAGTGATGTTGTCAATTTGTTTTAATTTCCAAAACTTGTGTTATTTCGACTAATAATGTGTAGTGTTGGTGGAATATTAACCATTATGTGTTCTTGTATGTGCATGAGTGAAGGTAATTGTAACAAAGTGATAAAACGTGCCTTTTCGACTTCCCTCAAAACGGCCGTTGCAATTGGTATGTAAAGTATCCACCGCTTTACTATCCAGGGTGGGGTACTTCAATAATTTCATTATCATCGTTGTCATCAAATTCATCGGGGAGTCGAATTAATTTAAACAAATACGATTATGTATCTCACTGGACACTGGCAAAATACAATTATGATTAGTGTGAAGCCATAACTTGAAGAAGAAGAAGAATGAAAATTCATTTAAATAATACACACACCGTCACACCTATATTCCCCAGAGGGGGTGGCAGAGGTGTACTAACTACACCCACGTTTCGCCAACGATGTTAGGTCCCATGTAATAGGGGGCGAGCCGAAATAATAAATGTAGAAAATAAAAACATATCACAAATATTAAAAAATAAATTCGGCCCGTGTTGAGGGGCGAACGGGTACCTCTAAACGGGGCGAAAGACGCTTTTAAATAACAACGAAAACAGGGGGGCGATCGGTCGCGAGACCTTACACACACACGCACGCACAACACAACTCTATTTAAATTATTAAATTGGTCGACAATTAACTGTCAATAATAATCGCTATCCAATCTGAGTTGAACTTTCCAGAACAAAAGACGCTATTCTAACGTTGAAACAGGGAATATAACATTACACATAATTTGATGGTATTTATCACGTTTATTGTACTTTGCTGAAACATTTTACTACAATACTAGACCTTAAATATACTCTCTTTGTAATACTTCAATTCTTCTATACTCTCCAATATATCATCTATGGATCTGTGCTTGAACTTCTTAAGAGGCATACTGGAATACTCTTTCTGGTACCACCGTTTCGCTAGCTCCTTAATAGTGCTAACATCTATAACTCTATAGTGTAGATATTGGTCTAATGTTGGCATATATTTTCTTATAAATAATCGGTCCATATAAACGCTGTTACCGCCCAACGGACACTTTTTCTCTGGTGCATGAGCTCTGACGAAGTCCAAAACTTTTTTCTCCGCTTGTGCTAAGGTAACTTTTGATTTGCGACTGGCTTCAGTGAGGCCACTCTGTAATAAAAAAGAATGTGTGAATTGTAAATCATTGTGATAAAAAAGAATGTGTGAATTGTAAATCATTGTGTTGTAAATCTTTTCCTTGTCTGGATTAAAATATTTGAGTTATTATCTTATGGAGGTTAAACATCAAAGATTAATATGATTTAGGTGTATTCAGGGAGGTGTGTACTGGAAAACAATAAATAGAGATAATATCCCGCAAGGTCCCTGGTGTAAGGATATAAATAAATAGTGTAATAGGGATAAAGAATTAACTTTATTCTGGGGCAATATTATGTTGGTAAAAACTGGATAATGGCCAGCGAATGCTCCTACTATCTATATCATCACATCAGATCCCTTGCGGGATAGGCAGAGAGTACAGAGTTCCAAACAGGTTCTTTCCTTACATACCTCTCTGGCTTCCTCCACTCTCATAGTTCGCCTCATACATGCTCGCGGTTACGGAGACTCTTGACTTATCCTTCAGGTAAGACTAGGGTTGCCACCCGTACTTTATTATGAAGTATTTTACGTTACTTAGGGGAACTATAAAAATACTCTATTTCGCATTGTTTTATTTTTCAAAGATTCTCTATCTATCTATATCATCACGCCAGCTCCCTCGCAGGGTACGCAGAGAGTACAGAGTTCTAACAGGTTCTTTCCTTACATACCTCTGGCTGCCTCCACTCCCATAGTTCGTCTCATACACACTCGCCGGTTACGGAGACTCTTGACTTGTCCTTCAGATAAGACTAGGGTTGCCACCCGTACTTTATTATGAAGTATTCTACGTTACTTAGGGGAACTATAAAAATACTTTATTTCGCATTGTTTGATTTTTCTAAGATTCATTTTACATAATATAAATAATAATATCAGCCTATACTGCCCACTGCGGGGCAAAGGCCTTCTCTCACAAATCGAGGTGAAAGAGATTAGGTCATACTCCACAACGCGGACCCAGTGCGGATTGGTGGAGGCAGGTTTGTGGCCACCTGCTGTTGGAACTTATCAAGCCGCCTTTAAGGCTTCCAACTCGGCTTAACGACTACCACATTACATTACCACATCCGTGCTTCGGAAGGCACGTTAAGCCGTTGGTCCCGGTTACCATTTTACGTAAATCATTAAAAATAAAAAAATATCGCAGTTTTACGTATAATGGCTGAGTGACTTAACTGGAGTATTCGCAATTAAAAGCAAAGTGGCGGATGGCTGGTGTTAAAATCCGAATCTAAGTAAGCTAAGAAAAAAACATTGTACCATCTAACCTCACTAACTGGTAAATACTATAAACACTTCCAAATTACTAGTATATTTCTCCAATCTATTCAATTTATCAAAGACTGTAAAGATGCTGTTAAGTTAAGCAGTGACAAAAGTGGTTGAAAATTGCTAAAAGTAAAAAAAAAATTGTTTTTAAACAAAATAGTAAAGTGAAATAAATAATACTTTATTTTGAAACTATGTACTTCTTTTGTCTACCTTTAAAAACCAATGTACCTTATTTGCCCAAATAAAAAGGTGGCAACCCTAGATAAGACACAGTCTATTTGGTCATGGTAAGACATGGTAAGACAAGTTTGGGTAACTTCTATATAATTATATTTAAAAAAATACACCGTCACGCCTATATTCCCCCAGCGTGGGTGGCAAAGGTGTATGAGCTGAGTACACCCACGTTTCGGCGACGATGTTAGGTCCCGTGTAATAGGGGGCGAGAGCCTATTGCCATATACCGGGCACAATTCCAAACTTATGAAAAACTACATTCACTCGACCAACGAGGCAGTCACACTAACTGTACCCGCAACTTCATTTGCGTTATTTTCAGGCGTGTATTTTACACCCTTAAGCATTTTTATTTGAAACAAAACATAACGTCTTTCCCCTGGATAAAATCTATAATAATATAATAATATTTAACCTGTTACGAAACCCTGTTAAGAAACTGTCCCACTGTTGGGCACGGGCCTCCTCTCAAACTGAGAGGGCTTAGGCCATAGTCCGCCACGCTGACCCAGTGCGGGTTGGCGAACTTCACACACCTTCGAGAAACTCTTAGGCATGCAGGTTTCTTCACGATGTTTTCCTTCACCGCATGTTTTCATTAATCCGCACTTGCTTTAAGCAAGTGATAATTAATTTTAATACGCACATGCTTTCGAAAAGACAGAGGTGCGTGCCTGGGTTTGAACCCAAGACTTTTGACTTTGCTGTCCAACGGTCTAACCACTAGGCTACCACTGCTAATAAAATCTATATCCTTGCCAAATTTGATCCAAATCTGTTCAGCGGTTTAGGCATGAAACGGTAACAGAACAGTAAACAGACAGTTACTTTCGAAATAATAATATTTTTTTAATAACCTAGCCCCACACCAGGATTTATTCCAGTGTTGTGGATGTGTTTACAAACACGAAAATTCACATACTCAAATACCCAGACTGAAACAAATAATTGTGGGTCACACAAAGATTTTTCCTGTACGGCAATCAAACCCGCGACTATTCGACCCAGTGGGCGGAGCGGTTTAAGGTCTTAACCACTGCGCCAAATTGTCCGTCATATTATTATTATGCTTAATGTTTCTGACCAGCCCTTTTAGTATAGCAACATTTGATATAGTATCATTTTGAATATTACCACTACCTATAGTAAAGATCTCAATACCTCACCATGCTGAGCTATGCACCACTCGTTCATATTATTTAGAATGTCATCAGGTTGATTTATCACAATATTGGGACCAGTGGCCACTAAATTCAAGTCTGGGTCTGTCACCGCACAGGCTATCTCCAGGATATGATCTTGATCTATATCAAGCCCAGTCATCTCCAAGTCAACCCACACAATTCTCTTGGCGGCATTTTTATCTCTTAACAAATCCATGTTTGGGGACAGGTTGGCTTCTGTGAAGAACAGAGAAAAATTGTTTTAAACATGTCAATTAGGGTGATTCAGAATTAACGTATTATGGTTGAATTTAAAAACTTTAGATATTTTTTGCAATAGTTTTCAATACAATTTTATCGGCTGAACTCATATGGGATAGTGAAAAAAATAAGAAGTTTTAGAATAAAATTAGTTTACACAATTTTTGCCATGATACGGTCACGCCTGTTTCACAGATGTAGGCAAAGACAGAGCCTCATCTACTGACAAACTTTCACTAACACCAAAATTCCACAACCCTTTGATAATCTGTGTTTAAAAAAAATTTAGAGTTAAATATCTTTACACAATATTTGGCATGATACACTCACACCTGTTTCACAGATGTAGGCAAAGACTTGGTCTAGTGGCAAACCGCATCACTTTGTGATCACGAGGTCCTGGGTTCAAATCCTAGGTTGGACAAGTGTAGTTTTTCTAACGTAACCTTCCCAGTACGAGTCCGGAGTCTGGAATTGTGCCATGTGTATGGCAATAGGTTCGCCCCCTATTACATGGGACCTAACATTATCGGCGAAACGTGAGTGTACTCAGTACACCTCTGCCACTCCCGCTTGGGTATATAGGCTTGATGGTGTATTTATATTCTGATTATTTTGTGTGTGTGAGTGAAGGATCTACACTTAGCCGCAGGGCTTTTACAGCTTCACCGGGTAAGAGGGTGAGTGTGCAACCACTATACTCGAGCCAGAAGGGCAAGGGGGCAACTAGCTCAAGGGCGCCCCCTACTTTGATCAATGATGTTAGAGTTGTTTACTGAAATATGAAAATGTTGATCGGCAGCAGTTAAGATTTGGTTAACATGGAAATTTGTAAATAAAATTGATCTACTAGTCACATGCTAAAATTTTTACACAACGCTCACTATATCCGCATTCTTTACAACTCATGCATAGGCCGTTACTAACTATGTACAATTAAACATAGAATGCACTGCATTTGGTCATAGCAAATAAGGACCTTGAAGAACATTTTCACTGTATACTGGGGAATCAAGGGGGGAATAAGGAATCAAAGAACATTTTCTATCTATCTATCTATCTATATCATCACGCCAGCTCCCTCGCGGGGTAGGCAGAGAGTACAGAGTTCCAACAGGTTCTTTCCTTACATACCTCTCTGGCTTCCTCCACTCTCATAGTTCGTCTCATACACACTTGCCGGTTACGGAGACTCTTGACTTGCCCTTCAGCTGAGACACGGTCTATTTGGTCATGGTAAGATAGTCTAGGTCTTCCCCGGCACCTACATCCTTCCACTATCGCATTGTATATCTGTTACACATTTTCTATCCTGATTTATTTAGGTATGTATGTTTATGTATGTATTTAATATTTGTATAGTAAGTAGTAAGTAACTGATTATATGTATGTATATTTGAAAATATATTTCATATTACACATTGCTATTCTATTAACATTCTATTGTATAACTGCCCTCTTATTCACTTTCTCATCTCTCAACACTCTATGGTTAGCTGGAAGATAACTCATATTTGAGTTAAGCTCGCCTTCTGTATACTTTTAAATTGTAAACTTATTTCCATCCCAGTGTATACAATAAAGAATAAAGAAGAATGTTCTCATTGATACCTTGCTTCATATCCATATTAATGTGTTCTACAAGATACACATGGATAGAGTTCTGCTTAACCAATCATAGTTAGACTATCATATTTACTACAATGTTTACTATCATGTTTGTTTACTGTAATGAGAGCATTGAGTACATCTGATTGTATGCTAATTTAGACAAGACGGTTACCCTTGAGGCAACTAACTACACTGAGGTAAATGCCTAACTGACTACATTCGATTAAAATTGCCAAAACTTAGATATTTGGGTAATATTTACTATTATAAATAAATTAATTATTACCCTGAATACAGGAAGTGACTGGGACACACTCTATAAACTTGGGAGATTTAGCTATAACAGCAAGTAATATTGCCTACGCCGCAATGGATCTGGCGTGATAATATAGATAGCTAGAGAGAAATATTATTTTCACAAGTAAGGGGAAAGAATAAATTCTCTAGGTGGAAGCCCTTGATTTTTAGTGGCATGTCTACATTTCAGTGTTCTGATAGTATAGTCCTGTGTTAGGTAATTTGTGAAATAACTTACTATTTGTTAAAGATCGTAAGGGAAACCTTGTCAAATTTAATTTAAAACAATTGCGTATTACATTCATTTATAATTTCAACTTCACAAATTTCTAAAAAAATTAAGGTTATGTACTACCAAAGATTATAATTGTATATATGTGTACTACACACAGATTATGTATTCCTATTTTTCTTTCATTTTATTTATATACCACAGAGTACCTTTGCGAACTGTCAAATTAAAATCGATTAATTAACGTATCAATATATTATAGTCAAGAGTCTCCGTAACCGGCGAGTGTGTATGAGACGAAGTATGAGAGTGGAGGAAGCCAGAGAGGTATGTAAGGAAAGAACCTGTTGGAACTCTGTACTCTCTGCCTACCCCGCGAGGGAGCTGGCGTGATGATATAGATAGATAGATAGAATATATTATATTTTTTAAAGCAATAGAATTTGTTCTCTTGATATTTATCTATATCATCACAGATCCCTTGCGGGAGAAATTATTTACGTTATTAGCTTGAATAGATCCCTAAATACAAATTTACTGTTAAGACCTAAGATCCTAATCCTTACAAAAGATCATATTGAACTTTGTATAGTTTGGCAAAAAAGCATGGATAATATATCCACACAACGGATTGAGCACTTTGCGAAAAAAACGGGATGACAAGGATACTCACTGAGGGCCCTACGTCTCTGTCTAAGTAGGGTGACCAAACATTGGTACGATTATGGACTTGTTGACATATAATTAACGTATAATTCTCGGGCACTGTTTATTGCCGTAATTCTTTCTTTCTACGCATATGCCCACGAAGCAGATACAAAGAGTAGATGGCCTAAGCTAACGAGCCTTGTGATTTCATAAAAGTCTGGAAGTCATCGTGGTGGGTGAGGCTTACCTCGGTTGTCATCGCTACTCGCTCCATTTACACGTCCGCTCGAGTTCGCATAGCTATCAAATATTATCTATATTTACCAAAAATAAAACCTTTAAAATGAAATTATGTATTTTAATATGCAAAAATTACTTGAATCGACATTCTGGTCACACCAACAATATCACATTTCACTTGTAAGTATTTTTTTTGTAATTTATTAGAATACTTCTATATTAAAAATGCCCTTACAAGTAAAGTATAATTGCACTTACAAGTAACATTGACATAGATGAACCGTTTAGTTTTTACCCGTCTCCGCTAGATGGCAAATACAAATGTAGGTTGGGTGTAACGTCCCTCTCGCCCTGCGCCACCCCGGGCAACGACACATTTCATTCTATAGAAAAATCTGTCTAGGCCATCTCCCCTTTGTATTTGCTTTGTGCATATGCCACATCTTAAATGAGTAGTAATCAAAGTTTTTGATTAAATTGCTCGTTTTCTTACTGACTGTATATTTTTTTCAGAATCTGTAAATTCAGCTCCAAATATTGCAAAAATTTTACAACAAACAGTATTCAATCCATTGTTTTATATCCATGCAAAGAAGAGTAAAACGCGGTGACAGTTGGAAATAAAAGACGATTAATATGGCAACACTACTTGGATTGACACCATGGATTGACAATTGTTAGTAGCGTCTGTGTCATCGAGCTTTATTCCAAACCATGGATATTGTTTTATATCCATGTTTGGGATATATGCTTTTATATTCATTGGCAGCACTAAATTCAATCTCATCAACCTATACCGTGATATCATGGATTGCGCACTCTGCGAAAAAAATGTAATGACGAGGACATTCACTAAGAGCCCTACGTCACTTTCTAAGTAGGGTGACCAAACATTGAAACATTGGTACGATTATGGACTTGTTGACATATAAGTAATGTATAATTCTCGGACACTGTTTATCGCCGTAATTCTTTCTTTCCACGCATATGCCACATCTTCATTGACCTACTGTGATATCTTTGCTAAAACATATTATTGCTTCGCGGACTACTATGAAAGCGAAGATAAATCCACTTTTCACCGTTATCAGCATTAAGATAACAAAAACACCATTTATTATACTTTACTCCTTGTACCTTACTGAAAACCTTACCTCTTAATAGTAATCTTTTTAGTACTACTATATTTGCAGATTTATCTGAATGTACTCATATGTATGCAAATTGCAAATATTGAAGTGTCAAGTAGACATAGCAACAATGCCTCACAGTTTTAATTCGATTATTTGTATCTGAAAGAGTGTAAAGATTTGAATCCCAATATGACTCATTTGGAACATTTGAATCGGGTAAATTCAAACACAGTTGGCCCACCGACTAAAATCGTGTCGCATATTCGTCCGTTATGTGAGATTGTAAGTTTAGTAAATGTAAGATCGAGATTCAGACAGGAATGAACTATAAAGTATTTTGTTTGTTCTGTAAGATTAGCGCCTTAGTATACTAACTGATGAATGTAAGATTGAGATTCAGATAAAAATTAGGCATTTTGACAAGATTTTATTTAACTTGCAATGTTTGTATGTGTGTCTTTCTTTCTAGTTTGAATCTTGTGATACATTTTTCAAGCACTTGCGGGAATCCAATTGAGCTGAAATTTGGCATACGTAAGTAAGTACGATTACTAATATGGTACCAAGGAGTTGGTCTGATGATAGAGTCGTAAGGTGGCCATAGGAACATGTGAACTATACAACGTAACCCCTTTGTGATTAGGCTGGTTAGATTGGTATATAGAAGTACTATACAGCCAGATAGTGTTAAGGGTCTGATAATGTATATGAGGTATAAGGTCTGGTATTGTATATGATATTTTTTTATGAGACGGTGTTAGCGTTGAATAAAATCGCGTATTAGAGATCTGCCTACCTATGTCAAATTACAAAATAAACGCGTGCGCAGCCGCAGCTAGTATTTTTATATATGTATTGACGCGAAATGGTCATAATATTATACCATAGCAATGAAATTAAAATGAGATCATCTCGTAGCAATACGAAAGTCAATGCAAAAAGAATCATCAAAATCGGTTCATAAATTAAGGAGTTATGTCTGAATTTAAAATATATACAGGATAGAATTTTGAGAGGGGGCAGTAAGAGCAGCTACCTCTACCATTGTAGCATTAGAAAATCGGTCTTATAAAACTATCCTATCTACGGGAAAAGATATTTGCGATTTCTGATTTTTCCGGTTCTCCAATCTCGGTTGATCTAGTAGTTTTTGATCCTTGTAAGAAACAGGATCGATTGGCAACAAAAAAGTTTTTGAGTAAATTGCCCAATTTCTTGCTGTCTGTGCAATTTAAAAAAAAATCTAATTTCAGCTCAAAAAGTCGCTAAAATTAAGGATAGCCTCCTGAGTCCGTTTTTTTTGAAGCTACAACGGTTGAGATAGCTGCCCTTACTGTCCCATCTAAAAATCCATCCTGTATATACAAACGAATTGAGAACCGTGTTCGCTTAGAACTCGGTTATAAATAGTTTACAGCGTATTTAAACTACATCATAAATAGGTATAGTCCGTATTAGTTCTACCTTATGGTCACCGTACTACATTGTAATGGGTGCGAATGAGACACCGGGCTCCGGGCTATAGCTCTCACTCATCATGGTTTCTCGAGTTGTTTAAATAATAGAAAATTCAGTGTTGTGTCTGTGAGTAAGAGTTTAATTTTCTTTGGCAATTTTTTGATAGTACTCAATCCTTTTGTTTTATATCCATTCGTGATATGCACTCTATTCACATGTTCTGGCTGTGCCTTGCGCGCGTTCGGTCGTGTCGCTGCGCTGCCCGCCCGCTCGCTATTTTCGTATTTACGTACGTATTAGATTTCGACTTGCTCTGTTGGAAAAGCCTGCGCTTGCGTGGAGTGGTGATCTCGCCGGCTCGATATACGTGTATACGTACATATACACGGGCTTGCGACATTATTTCCCCGCGTCTGGCTCGCGCGTAGCAACAAGGCGAGCCGATAGGTAGACACGCCGTTCTGACGGCGGTCGGCCTTCCCGCGTTTTCGTAACGGTCGTTTTCCGAGACCTACGTGGTTTGTCGCGGCTGTGCTTACGTGTTTTGTGCTTGCGTGTTTACGTAATTGCATTCGCTGTGCGTATGCTTTTGCGTCTCGTGTAGGTACGGTTCGCGTATCGCCCGGTGTGACCAACTACGTGGGTTGCTAGGCAGCCGCGTCGGTTAACGGCGCGGCCGGCCCCCCCGGGGTTTTTTTTTTTCTCATCGGTTATTTTCATAACGGTTTTCAATATTAGTGTTGTATTGTAAATCCACGTCTTTTGTCCGTTCGTGGTAAGTCCGGTGGACGCCTAGCGGTGTCGTAAGGCGGGCTTGAGCGGGACCCGAGCGCTCGCCTCCCTCCTTCAGAGGGCGGCCAACTCGGAAGGGCTTGAACTCTGGCCTTGGGGGCTTCCCTAGTCAGGGCTCTTGATTACGCCAGGACCCTACCTTAACCCATCCCGCTATCCTATTCTCCGTGCGGCGGTTCTCTTCGCCCCGGAGCAGTTAGGGTTTGGTGCCGCCCGTTCGCCCCTAAGGCGAAGGGGCACACCGCGTCTCCCCGGTAGTGCCACCCCGTGGGGGGATCAGGGCATCGCTCACGCCTGGGTCTTAGGGCCCTATTTTAGTTCACTCGCCCTGCCATTTCCCCTCTGGAAATGGCCGAAGATTTCCCTCCTGAGTTCGTCCGGGACCTAACCAGGTACATCGTCCGGCATTGCCCGGACATAGTCCGGGAATTCAGGGCGACGTACTCGCCCGACGCGTCGCCCGCGCGCGCTTCGGCCCCCGCCCCCGCGCACCCCGCGCCTTCTGCGCGCCCCGCGACTCCGTTCGCCGCGCCGCGAACTGATTTAGTTGCGCCGCCCCAGACCCCCGCCGACCGCCCCGTCTCGCCATGCGGGTCCGAGCCTCTCTCGGACTCGGATATGGAGGTCGAGCGCGCGTCCGCGCGACGCGCCGCCCCCGTCCGGTCCCCGTCCCCGTCGCTCTCGTCGGAGGACGATTTCGTTCCCATTGCTAATGGGAAGCGGGCGCGCAAACCGCGCGACTCGCCGCCGCCCAAAATTCAAAAGGCCGGAAACGTTTCCGTTTCTCCCGGCCCCCGGCCGTCTCCGTCTCCCGACGCGGCCGCGAGGGCCTCCCCCCTCGCGCGCCCCGCACGTCCGAACATCACTCCCCCGCCGCTTGTCATTCAGGACAAGAGCGCCTGGGAGCGCATCTCCAAGGCGATTTATAATCGCCAAATCAACTACACGCACGCGCGTTCCACCGCACAAGGCATAGCCGTCAAGGTGGCGTCCTCAGATGACCACCGACGGCTATCCGCGTTCCTGCGATCAAACAAGATCGCTTATCACACATACACCCTGGAGGAGGAAAGGGAGCTCAGGGTAGTAATCCGCGGTGTCCCTAGGGAGCTGGACACCGCCGTCATCAAGGCCGACCCCCAGTCCCAGGACCTTCCTGTGCGCCAGGTGCACAGAATGGTCAATGGGCGCTCCAAGGAGGCGTATGACATGGTGCTGGTCGTCCTCGACCGCACCGAGTCCGGCCGTAGGGTCTTCGACCTGAAGGCCGTGTGCCATATATCTGGCCTCTCCGTGGAGGCCCCCCACAAACGTGGCACGCCCGGGCAGTGCCACAACTGCCAGCTATACGGGCACTCTGCCCGTAACTGTCACGCGCGCCCTCGATGCGTTAAGTGCATCGGGGACCACGCGACGTCCCAGTGCGCCCGCTCGAAGGAGACGGCGGCCGAGCCCCCCAGCTGCGTCCTCTGCGGGGGCCAAGGGGCACACCGCGAACTATCGCGGTTGCCCCAAGGCCCCGAAGGGGAAGCGCGGCCGGGCGAGGCGCGGCGGCCGCCGCCGCCCCCACGCGGTTGCCCCCCCCCGCGCCCTCAGCGCACCCTCGTCCGGTGCCTTCTGCGCCAGCGACCACGGCTCCCCGCGCTCCCGCGCCACTGAAGCTGACCCCTCCTCCCCCGCCGCTCAGGCCGTCCCTCGGCGCCAACGCGTGGGTGAAGCCGCTGCCCTACACCGCGGCCTCCCACCCTGCGTCAATGGGCCCTGCCCGCCCCCCGAAGCGCGCGCCGGCGATCCAGCCGGTGGCGGTTTGTCCCCCTCCGCCCACTAACGTCAGTCAGGACGTCGACCTCATCATGAGCGTCTCGGCGGTGATAAGCCCCGCACTTTTCCCCAGAGTCCGCGAACTCGCCCTTCGACTCCGCGCCGCCACCAACTTGGCGGACCAGGGTCTCCTGGCCGCGGAATACAGGGACGTATATGACGTCCTGGCGTCCCTCAGAACCCAACCCCCCCGCACCCAATAATGGATCTACGATCTCCCCGCCATAAGCCCCACAACCTATCCCTGGCGTTCTTTAACGCCGATGGCCTTCGCTCCCAGCGAGATCAGGTTGCTGATTTCCTCCGAGATCACCAACTTGATATCCTCCTCGTGCAGGAAACCTTCCTGAAGCCCGCACAACGCGATCCTAGGATCGCAAACTATAACCTCGTGCGTAATGACAGAATCGGCTCCCGCGGAGGCGGTACTCTCATTTACTACAGGAGGTCCCTTCACTGCATTCCTCTCGATCCCCCCGCGCTCACCAACATCGAAGCCTCGGTCTGTCGCGTCTCTCTCACGGGGCACCAGCCCATCGTGATCGCCTCCGTATACCTTTCCCCCACTAAATCCGTTCTCAGGAGTGACTTTGAAGCACTCCTCAATCTGGGAAGCGCCGTCATTCTGGCGGGCGACTTCAACAGTAAGCACGTGGACTGGAACGGTCTCACCACTTCCCCTAACGGTAGGAGCCTTGACGCCCTGGTCGACGTTCTCGACTTTGACGTCATCGCACCTATGCACTCTACCCACTATCCTAACAATCCCAACCACCGACCCAACGTCCTGGACATGGCGCTTCTGAAGGGTGTCACCCTACGGCTGCACTCCTTGGAAGTAGTCCAGGAACTCGACTCTGACCATCGACCTGTAGTCATGAGACTCGACCCAAAAAGACGGTCGTGGATTGGCATGCGCTAAGCACGGCCTTGGCGGATGCCGACCCTCCCCCCCTGCTTCTCAGCTCGGACTCCATCCCGTCCCCTCAGGACACCGATCAGGCCGTAGATGCCTTCACCGAGCACATCCGATCGGCTGTCAGTCGATCGTCCAAGCAAGTCGAGGCGGAAGATCTCTACCTCAACCGCTTTCGACTGCCGGACGATGTTAGGGATCTCATTCGTTCCAAGAATGCTTCTATCCGAGCGTACGACTCCTACCCCACCGAAGCCAATCGGGCCCGGATGCGCGCTTTACAACGAGAGGTAAAGCGTCGTGTCGCGGAGGTCTGGGAGGAACGGTGGGGTGACTTCCTAGAGGGCATCGCGCCATCGCATCTGGCCTACTGGCAGCTGGCGCGTAGCCTCAAGTCCGACTCCACGACTGACTTGCCCCCGCTGTCCCGCCCTTCAGGCGCACCCCCAGCCTTCGACGACGACGAAAAGGCCGAGCTTCTCGCCGACTCCCTCGAGAGCCAGTGCGCCCCCAGCTCTCATTTTATAAAGTATTTATTCGCGGGCTATAGCATAACAACGGACGGTATTCACTAAAAGAAATTTGTGCTGTGTGCAACGTTCGCTAATGTTAGGTTCGGTGCCCAATGGGTGAAATAGTCGAATAGGAATGTATATTTCTCGTCGAAGGTCACTATGGAGATTTGGAGCTTTTCATATCGATATTTAATTAATGGCTTTTCACAATTCAAAACATGTGGGGGCGCTTACAAATAGTCAATTTCCCTTTTTTAATCTAACTTAATTACTACAGCAGTGATAGCCTAGTGGTTAGACCGTTGGACTGCAAAGTCAAAGGTCTCGGGTTCAATTCCAGGCACGCACCTCTGTCTTTTCGAAAGCATGTGTGTATTTAAAATTAATTATCACTTGCTTTAACGGTGAAGGAAAACATCGTGAGGAAACCTGCATGCTTAGGAGTTTCTCGAAGGTGTTTGAAGTTCGCCAACCAGCACTTCATCATGAGCACCAAGCGACAAATATTTAATGATGTCTCCGTGATTCACAGGGTAAAAACCGGCAGTGATCATCGAATGGTCAGAGGCACATTAAATATTAATGTCAAAATGGAAAGATCGCGTCTGGTGAAGTCTACGCTCCGACCTTCTAATGCACATATCCAAAACCCCGAGAACTTTCAACTCGAATTGTCAAACCGCTTCGAATTGCTAGACAGCAGCGCATCAGTGGACGAAATCAACAATAGGTTGGTAGAGACTGTCCATACGGTCGGGTCCAAGCATTTCAAGCCCCACCGTAAAAATAGGCCTCAAAAGCTATCTGACTACACCCGAAACCTTATGGCTGAGCGACGTACTATGACACTCCAAACCTCCGATGATGCTAAGTCCTATAGGCAGCTCAATGGACAGATATTGAAGTCCTTGCGACACGATTTACGGTCCTTCAACACAAGACGTATTGAGGAGACCATAGAGCAGAACAAGGGCTCCAAAGTGTTTGCAAGAGACGCGTCTATTGGGCAAAGCCAGTTGACGAAGCTGAAGACGGAGGACGGAAACGTAACGTCGAATAGGTCAGAGGTGCTCAGGGAGATAGAGAGGTTCTATGGGCAGTTGTATACCTCAGTAGCTGAACCTGTTGTTGACTTGGTAAAAGACCCAAGAGCCAAGCTAACCCGACACTACACTGAAGATATCCCGGACATCAGCCTGTACGAGATTGGGATGGCTCTCAAACACCTTGAAAACAACAAAGCGCCGGGTGAAGACGGAATTACCGCAGAGCTTCTGAAAGCGGGCGGATCGCCGGTACTTAAAGTCCTTCAGAGGCTGTTTAATTCCGTCTTGCTCGAAGGAAAAACGCCGGAAGCGTGGAACAGGGGTGTGGTGGTACTCTTTTTCAAGAAAGGTGATAACACTTTACTGAAGAATTATAGGCCCATCACACTGCTGAGCCATGTTTATAAGTTGTTTTCGAGAGTCATCACCAATCGTCTCGAACGCAGGCTTGATGACTTCCAGCCTCCCGAACAAGCCGGTTTCCGGAAAGGCTTTAGTACCATAGACCACATACATACGCTGCGGCAGATTATACAGAAGACCGAGGAGTATAATCGGCCACTATGCTTGGCGTTTGTGGACTATGAGAAAGCCTTCGATTCAATAGAGACTTGGGCGGTTCTTAGATCTCTCCAGCGATGCCGCATTGACTATCGGTACATCGAAGTGTTGAAGTGCTTGTATAATAACGCCACCATGTCAGTCCGAGTACAGGGGCAGTGCACGAAGGCGATCCCCATAAAAAGAGGAGTAAGGCAGGGAGACGTCATTTCTCCGAAACTGTTTACGGCCACCTTAGAGGACGCCTTCAAGCTCTTGGAATGGCAAGGACTTGGCATCAACATCAATGGCGAATACATCACTCACCTTCGATTTGCCGACGACATTGTGGTCGTGGCGGAGTCGCTGGAAGATCTAGGACGAATGCTCGGTGACCTCAACAGAGTATCTCAACAAGTGGGTCTTAAAATGAACATGGACAAAACGAAAATAATGTCTAAAGTCCATGTCGTACCCACCGCACTCACCGTTGGGAACTCTACTCTTGAAGTTGTCGACGAATACATTTACCTGGGACAGGTAGTCCGGTTAGGTAGGTCCAACTTTGAGAGAGAGGTCAATCGACGAATCCAACTCGGCTGGGCAGCGTTCGCGAAACTGCGCAACATCTTCTCATCCAAAATACCTCAGTGCCTTAAGACTAAAGTTTTTAGTCAATGTGTGTTACCAGTGATGATATATGGATCAGAGACGTGGTCTCTTACAATAGGTCTCATAAAAAAGCTCAGAGTTGCTCAGCGAGCTATGGAGAGAGCTATGCTCGGCGTTTCTCTACGCGATCGAATCAGGAATGAGGAGATTCGTAGAAGAACCAAGGTCACCGACATAGCCGTTAAGATTAGCAAGCTGAAGTGGCAATGGGCGGGCCACATAGCGCGTAGATCGGACGGGCGTTGGGGCAGAAAGATTCTAGAGTGGAGACCACGTATTGGCAAGCGCAGCGTGGGACGACCGCCTGCCAGATGGACCGACGATCTTGTGAAAATCGCAGGAAGTCGTTGGATGCAGGTGGCATCGGACCGGTTACGCTGGAAAGCGATTGGGGAGGCCTATGTTCAGCAGTGGACAAGTATAGGCTGAGATGATGATGATGAACCAGCACTGGTCCAGCGTGGTGGACTATGGCCTAAGCCCTCTCAGTTTGAGAGGAGGCCCGTGCCAAACAGTGGGACAGTAATATTATTATTATAACTTAACTACTAATCTACCACCGGGTCGGATCGCGGCCTCCGCTCAGAAGATCCGGCAAAAAAACTCAGCGGGCTTGTCTTTTTTCTTTACTTCTTTTCTTTTTTCAATCATATTGATGAATACAATGTTTAGGTTACAATCATGTTACAATTAAACAGTTTACGATCTAGCTCCAGTATGATGCCTTACGATCGAGATATGAATCTAATGATGTTAGAAGTGTCTAAAGGATTCCAGATGGACCAGTCCCCTCAAGCAGCACCCGTTCACGAATATGGCTGCTGGAACAGCCATTACTCCCCTCGACCATATTGGAGGGAAGGGAGTGACCCGCGCCAGACAGCCACTGCAAGCAAAGACATTATAGTGAACATGAATCGAATCGATTTCACAAATATATTAAGACTTATCACCTGTAAAAAAAAATTACCTGCTTAAAATTTATTATCTGTAAAACATTGAATGAATGAATGAATTGATTTGCAAACTGAACATACCGTTCGTTAGTCTGTCAATCAATTGCCGTTCTTCTCGATTGTCATGGTGTAATAAAGGTTGATTTTGTTTTTGTTACATTTTTGATATATTTCAGGAATTTAAGCTCTTCGACAAGTAAACAACATGAATAGAATACTTCTTAATCGTTGTCGATGCTTAAAAAGATCAAGTAAGTAAATTAAAATGGGATATTAATGTCGTTTTACACTTCATCATAACCTATAGAAGCCTATAGCGGATTTTGATTGATTGTCTGCTCATGACTTCATCGTGAAAATTATGAATTTTATGTAATTATTACTATCTTCGGTATTTAACTAGGATGTCACATTGATCTTGTTGCAGTAAATATGGACGGAGCCATTGCATTTTTAATCAGTTATTTGTCTTTGTTTCAATATTTCTATCACATGGTTGATGCAATGTTTTGTACTAAATAGGAAATGCAGTTTTCTTACTGAATAATTATCTGTTCGGCTATAATCATGTAATTGCAGTGAGCTACCAAGTAATATGCTATAATTAGGTGAATTTTATGTAGAAATTATTTGTTTATTTTTACTTAATATTATAAAAAAGGTGATTTGATGTCTCTTTGTTGTATACAGGAGAATATTGAATAATCTCATTTTTATTCTAGCCATACTTTGGGAGACCAGGCAATATCAAAATTTTCCATACATAACACTTTCAAGGTCACTGTCATATTATACAACCCAGCCAATTGGATTTCAACATGATATTACACAGAAACCGCTTAACACAGGAGTGTATGGACACCCACCGTTTATCCGACCATTCTCTACAAGTAGATATTACTTTGAAAAAGAACCCTTGAAACCATCCTCCAAAGTCGAGGCCACAGTTGAAACTATTAAAAAGGGCATCGAAGAGCAAGAAAAACTTCCGAAAAAGGAGGTTAAGAAGAAAAGTCTTAAAGAGAGGGTTATGGATGAGTTGAGACATTACTACCATGGATTCAGATTACTCTTCATTGAAATAAGAATTTCAACCAGTTTACTCTTTAAAATTTTGAAAGGCGAATCACTGACCCGTAGGGAACACAGATTGTTAGTAACAACAATTGGTGATCTCTTTAGAATGGTTCCGTTTATTGTATTCATTGCTGTTCCGTTCTTGGAGTTTGCGCTGCCAGTCTTCATTAAATTATTCCCAAACATGCTGCCATCTACGTTTGAGACGGGCGACCAAAAAGAAGCTAAACTAAAGCAGCATTTGAAGGTGAAGCTAGAGATGGCCAAGTTTTTCCAAGAGACACTTGATCAAATGGCACCTCAAGCCAGCAACAGACATTCGGAGCTTGCTAAAGAGTTCTCCAGTTTTTTTAACAGAATAAGGACATCAGGAGATGTTGCAACCAGTGAAGAGATAATGAAATTCTCAAAGCTTTTTGAGGATGAAATTACATTAGATTCATTACAGCGGCCACATTTAGTTGCTTTATGTAAAGTGTTGAATGTGTCGACAATCGGCACAAGTGCTATGTTACGGTTTAATCTAAAAATGAAGCTTCGGTCCTTAGCAGCGGATGACAAGATGATTGCGAAAGAGGGTGTGGACAGTCTTAATTTTGGTGAACTACAGCAAGCATGTAGGTCTAGGGGCATGAGGGCTTATGGTGTATCAGAAGAGCGGCTGAGGAAAGAATTAAGGAATTGGCTGGATTTGTCTTTGAACGAGAAAGTACCTCCGTCTTTGTTGCTGCTGTCTAGAGCTCTGATGGTTCCAGAACATGTGCCCACAACATACAAATTGAAGGCAACTATATCAGCCCTGCCTGAACAGGTTGCGACACAAACGAAGGCTGCAATTGGAGAGAAGGAAGGCAAACTGGACTTCAAGGTAAACAGATTTTTGCATTTCTTAGGGGGCATCCATTAATAAGGTTAGTTAAAAAAGGGGGGGAGGGGTCCAGTAAAAACTTATCAAATCTCATTTAAACTCTGGTCATTATTGAAAGTCTAATATCAACTGCATAATAAAATAACAATTGCTTTTACTTTTCTTAGAGTATCCCAGTTTGTACAGTAAAAAATCTCATGTCTATTAAAAACACTAACTTTGATAATTTATTCTTTTAACAACTAGAGCGTAAATCTAACGTTAGGGGGACAGGGGGCCCCGCCAAGTCTCACCAAGGGGGAGGGAGGGTTCGTAATTAAAAGAAAAACAGGTCATGCAATTCATGGATGCCACCATATCCTCTATTTAGAATGTAACCCCATTCAAGGAATTTTTTCATGACATGTGATGGTTTATTAAATTCAAAGACACAAATGCCTAAATCAAAACACACCTTTGTGAGTCACAAAAAGATATGTTGTATGTGAGAATCAAACCTGCAACTAGTTGATGCAGTAAGTGGAGTGGACACTATGTTAAGCTGTTGGTCTTGTGTGACTGAGTACTAAGGCATTGATTTTAGTGTCTTGGGTTTGTCTAACTTTTTTGTAAGGGTAATGATTACTCTCAAGTAAAGTATCTCATTAACTTGATGGTAGTATGTTAAAACTGTTCTTATCACTGTCAACTATCAAAGTCTTCATATTCATCCTCATCAATTAGCCTGTACCTCCCCACTGCTGAGTGTAGGCCTTCCCTCTAACGTGTCATTTGTTCCAGTTCTGTGCTAGTCTAGTCCGGACATCCTCACTATATCACATCAATCTAGCTGATGGTCTATCTATCCAAGTCTTCACATTATTCCCTATTATATTCAAAACTTGATTTATGAATGTTTGAGTGATGCATTTTCACATATTTTGATAATTTTTTTGATATAGAATGTATCACAATGAACTTAAAACACAGATATTGGTTAGAATTATCTTCATATCAGTTGTGCCACTTATAATCACTGTTTGTGTTTCTATGTGATGATTTTGATTATATTTAGACAATCATATCAGTATTGGAAATCTGCGATTTAAGCACAGACATCCTTAGTTGACTAGATTGTCAACAGCCTATAAAGAATGAAAACTTTTTAATTTATTTTTACTTTACACTCAAAATGGGAGTCAGGAGTCTACAGAAGTCTATTTTCTAATCAAAAATGAAATTTTAGCTGAAATATGCAGTCTTGTAATTCTCAACAAATATAGATGATAATAATAATACCTTGAATTGCCAAGATAATAATTGATAACATTATACAGGTTCAATTCACTATAATTTATTTACCCAGCCCATCACAAGCAACCATCTCCATTTATATCATTTTTGCAAAAAGTATGATTAGCAAGCAAAGTTTTTGATGAACCTGAAATGAAACCAGAGATTACTATCCTATACATCACTTTTCCATCTAATCTCCAGACCAAAGCAGAAGCAATTAAACTCGAAGAACAGAAGATCAAAGAAGAAAAGAAAGAAATGCAAGAGGCAGAAAGAGAAAAACAGATTCTTGAAGCTAAGAAGAGAGTTAAGGAAGAACTCAAGGATAAGGCTCCAGTCATCGATCCAGAAGCAACACCTGTTATGGTAGATCCTGCGCCGGTTATAGCTGTGGACACACCTAAACCGAAGTCTGAAGAAGGTATCTCTGGCAAAGACATTGAAGTCATTGAGGACGCTTTAGAGAAATTAGGTAAGTGCTCTTGGCATACATCCATTTTTTTTTCTGTTAGTAGGAAGTTCAAGTTCACGATGCATGTGTGAGTTAATGTCTATTGTAGTTAGTTTTTCTTGGAATAATTTCTATTTATAGACACACGTGTTTCTGTGTATGAAGAGGGAATGAATGAATGAGGTTATTGCTCTCTTTATGTACATTTTTGGTAGTTGTTCAAAAGGAAACAATTTGTTGTGATAAGCAACCATAGAATTTGCTTCTATTTTTCACATTATTATTCAAATAATTGTTATAATTTGAAAAGTGGTCATGATACACGACGACACTAATAGTAGACAGTGTCGAAGTGTTTACAACGTCGCGTCACCGAATTGCAGATATTACTACGCACCTCCGCTAAAATACTGTCACAAATCTAAAATAGCAACTTTCGAGAAGAAGTGTGTTTAATGGTTTCTAAACTATTTGCTTTTTGTATTCGCGTTCTAACTCGAAGGGTAACTTAAACTTAATTAACTAATTACAGTTTTTGACGTTCTACAAAATGGATTTAAGTAACTGCAAATTACGAAAGTTTGATTTGTGTCATTATTTGAATTATTTATGGTTTTTGAAAGGGAAGAAACCAGAACGAATGCAAGGATTGTGGTTGGTAACGATGTGCTGGAGCAAGTGAATGAGTTTGTATATCTTGGATGCGCCTTCAGTAAGGATGGGAAATACACCGCAGACATAGAGAGAAGAGTGAGTGCAGGGAACAGAGTGAATGGTGCGATGGGAAAGCTACTCGGGAGCCGGCACTTAAGCCATAAGGCGCAGCTGGCCATACATAACGGAGTTCTTGTCCCAACGCTGTTATATGGTAGCGAGAGCTGGGTATGTAAGAAGGAGAATGAAAGTAGGATAAATGCGGTAGAAATGCGAGCTCTGCGGAAGATGTGCGGAGTGAAGCTGACCGACCGTATTCGCAACAGCATAGTAAGACAGCGAGTAGGTATGAAAGATAGTATCGGTGTAAAGATGAGAAAGGGCATGTTCCGTTGGTTCGGGCATATAGAAAGAATGTCAGAGGAAAGAATGACAAAACAGATATACAATGTGAAAGTGGAAGGATGCAGGTACCGGGGAAGACCTAGACTATCTTACCACGACCAAATAAACCGAGTCTTATCTGATGGAAAAGTCAAGAGTCTCCGTAACCGGCGAGCGTGTATGAGACGAACTATGAGAGTCGAGGAAGCCAGAGAGGTATGTAAGGAAATAACCTGTTGGAACTCTGTACTCTCTGCCTACCCCGCAAGGGATCTGGCGTGAGGTTATAGATAGATAGATAGATAGTAGTTTACGTTGCAACAAAGTTGATTTATTTGTAAACATTCGATTATAGAAATAGTGTTTATTTTTATTTACATAATCTATCTTCTATCTATATCCTCACGCCAGCACCCTCGCGGGGTAGGCAGAGAGTACAGAGTTCGGCCACACACTCGCCGGTTACGGAGACTTTTGACTTGCCCTTCAGATAAGACACGGTCTATTTGGTCATGGTAAGATAGTCCAGGTCTTCCCCGGCACCTACATCATTCCACTTTTGCATTGTATATCTGTTTTGTCATTCTTTCTTCTGGCATTCTTTCTATATGCCCGAACCAACGAAGCATACCCTTTCTCATCTTTACACCGATACTATCTTTCATACCTACATGCTTTCTCACTACGCTGTTGCGAATACGGTCGGTCAGCGTGACTCCGCACATCTTCCGCAGAGATCGCATTTCGACCGCATTTATCCTGCTTTCGTTCTCCTTCTTACATACCCAACTCTCACTGCCTTATAACAGCGTTGGGACAAGCACTCCGTTATGCATGGCCAGCTGCGCCTTTTGGCTTAAGTGCCGGCTCCCAAGTAGCCTTCCCATCGCACCATTCACTCTATTACCTGCATTCACTCTTCTCCCTATATCAGCGGTGTATTTCCCATCCTTACTGAAGGCGCATCCAAGATATACAAACTCATTCACTTGCTCCAGCACATCGTTACCAACCACAATCCTCGCATTCATTATTTATTGACATAAGTCGGTTATGACGGACGATTTAGCGCAGTGGTTAAGGGCTTAGTCCGCCCCGCCCACTGTGTCTAATAGTCGCGGGTTCGATTCCCGCACGGGACAAATCTTTGTGTGATCCACAATTATTTGTTCCGGTCTGGGTATTTGTGTATGTGAATTTTCATGTTTGTAAACGCACCCACGACACAGGAATTAATCCTAGTGTGGGGCAACGTTTTTTATAAAAAAAAAAAAAAATTAGTCTGAACGAGCAATATAGATATCCTCTAGCGTCTGTGTGCGTGGATTATGATATAAATAAATACATCGTTACTTCCTTATATTGTTTGTAAACAACGATTTAAGTCCGCACATTAGGTTGAAATAGAAACTGCACATCGACATTTTTCCTTGTAATTTTACACCACCGTCACGCCTATATTCCCCAAGCGGGGGTGGCAGAGGTGTGCTGAGTACACCCACGTTTCGCCGACGATGTTAGGTCCCTTGTAATAGGGGGCGAGCCTATTGCCATATACCGGGCACAATAGGGAATATGCGTGAAATTCAAATAAGGGTCAAATATTTTTTTTTACAAACTTTATCGCATTAGAATAATGTCTATACCAATATTTTTTTAATAACATTACTTTTTTATTAAGAAAATAATTATTGAAAGTACAAAAAATGAGTGGGAAATTCAAATTAGCGGGAACGCCACGCTATTGGTCAGATCGAATATGACGTCAAAGGCTACAATACAAATTTCAACAAGTGCATATCTGTTGGATGTTTGCTATTGAGTTAGTTTTATTGTTATTTTTTGTTGTCGATTTACACAAAGACAAAATTTTAGTTTAAATTATTTAAGTTAATTCTTACATTGAAGTGATCTTCGCAGCAATATAAACAAGTTGATGGAGATACCATGTATCTTTTTCCGATTTTACACCACATTCTCCTTATGTCCGCACCTATCGGGTGCATTTCTTATTGTATTTTTACACCTAGGCACAACACAGTGTTGTTCGATTGTATAATAGTCGCAAAATACAAAATAAAAATAAATTACAGAATAAAATACTTCTACAGCTGTTCACTAATTGGTTGTTATTAGACTTTGACGTCACGCCACGCGCGCCAAAATGGCGGAAGTTTAAAATGCTCTTATCTGTTTGCTATCTTCAACATTTTTTTTTTTCCTTTACATTTTGTTTTTGACGCTTAAATATTTTATGCAGTTATATATTGATGTAATCTATCGTATAAAAAAAAAAAATACACGCATATTCCCTATTCCAGACTCCGGATTCGTACTAGGAAGATTTCTTTGGAAAAACTACACTTGTCCGACCTAGGATTTGAAACCCTCGTGATCACAAAGCGATGCGCTTTGCTACTAGACCAACGAAGCAGTCATTTTCAATTTTATTTTTACTAAAAACGTAGCCCTGCACTAGGAATCATTCCTGTGTCGTGGGCGCGTTTACAAACACGAAATTCACACACAAAACACCCAGACCAAAACCAATGTTTCTGGATAACACAAAGAATTGTACCGTGCGGGAATTGAACCCGCGACTACTTGATCCCGTGGGCGGAGAGCTTAAGTCCTTAATAGTGTCCAACCGAAGATCGATTTTTGGCCATCGCCGAAACCTTCAGCCGAAGCCAAATATTTAATAACCACCCTAAGAAATTTGGTTCGTGTGTGTGTGTGTGTGAATGATGTACGCTGTTGGCCGCGAGGCCTTTACAGCTTCACCGGACTTAAAGGCGAGCGTGCAACCACTACGCTCTAGCCAGCCAGAAGGGCAAGAGGCGACATACTCGAGGGCGCCTCTTTGAGGCGCCCTCGGTTGGGTCAGTCGCTGTAGGGGGACGGGTGCACTACTAAGTGCACCGGTCAACCGCCGGCTATGGGAGGGGATCTACTGCTACGTCGTCGTCGTCGCCCGTATTCTGAGCGGAAAGAAGGGATGACAAAGCATCGGGGGTTCGGTGAGAACATGTCGCGGCCGGCGGTGGTAGCAGGGGTCGGGGGGGAGATCGTAGGCGGCGGTAGCTACGATTAACGGATTCGCATGGGTAGATGCGTTCGCGAAGTGACGTGTTGTCGCCTTTTTAATAAAGGCGCGAATAGGTTCGAGACCTAGATCGGAGTGGAGGAATTTGGTTCGTGATTGGCTAAATTTTCAAAAAGTTGTTGTTTGTAAAATTACCTACAACTGGCTAAAAATAATAACACTGAAATAATATTATTTAAAATATTCATTTACTTAAAAGCACTGACTTTATTACTTGCCTTGGTCTAGTGGCGAAGCGCATTGCTTGGTGATCACGAGGTCCTGGATTCAAATCCTGGTCGGACATATTAAGTTTTTTCAACGAAAACTTCCCAGTATGAGTCCGGAGTCTGGAATTGTGCCCGGTAAATGGCAATAGGCTCGCCCCCTATTACATGGGACCTATCATCGTCGGCGAAAAGTGGGTGTACTCAGTACACCTCTGCCACGCCCGCTTGGGGAATATAGGCGTGACGGTGTGTACTTAAAAGCATTCATAAGTCGTAAATCTTAATAGATCGATCAATTTCGGTGCTTGCTGGTAACCTTCGGCTTTGGCTAAACTTCGGCCCATTTTGGCCAAAGCCTAAGGGTTGGCGGAAGGTAGTATTTTTGGCTGAAGCTTCGGTCGGACACTAACCTTAAACCAGTGCACCAAACGCCCGTCAAATATCTACTTAATTAACGCAACATAATACATTTCAGCTGAGCAGAAGAAGTCTTTACTCCTTGAAAAGGAAAGCATCCAGGAACTGAAGACAGAACTCCTGGACTACAGCGAGGATGTTCAGGAGATGCACGAGATGGTTAAGACTAAACAGGCTGATATTAAACTGACTAAGGGTGCTCTCAGGTATGGTGAAATCTGTCTATATCGTCACGCCAGATTCTTGCTGGCTAAGCACAGAGTATAGCGTTCCAACGGGTTTTTAATTACAGACCTCTCTGGTTTCCTCCACTCTCATCGTTCGTCTCATACACGCTCGCCAGTTACGGATACTTGATTTGTGGAATTTTGTGTGTGTGTGTAAATGATCTACGCTGTTGGCTGCGGAGCCTTTACAGCTTCACCGGTTAAAAGGGCAAGTGTGCAACCACTACGCTCGAGCCAGAAGGGCAAGGGGGCAACTAGCTCAAGGGCGCCTCAAGGAGGAACGGCCTCGGCTTGGGCAGACGCTATGGGGGAGGGCGTATGCTGGGTGTATCGCCGTGGTGCTTAGCACCGGCCGGCGGGCAAGGGATTCTTCGACCTCGCCGGCGAGGTCGGTGTCTGATCCTGTGTGCGGTATCTGTTTTCGAAAGAATAGATGTAAGAGCATCAGGAGGGTCGGTGAGTACATGTCGCGGACGGCGGTAGCGGCTGATAGGAGGGGAGTTAGGTTCGTAGTCGGCGGCGGCTACAATAAGCGAATTTCTATGGACGCGTTCGCGAAATATCGAGTTGTCGCCTTTTTAATAAAGGCGCGATAGGTTCCAGACCGAGATCGGAATGGAGACTTGTTGAATGTTGTCAATATACCATATTATCGACTTTTTCGTAATAAATATAGTGCTAACTTTTTCCAAATAATTTGTACTACGCTATAACAAAAAATGACTTATACTATCCCTCTTCCGAGGAGTGAGTTCTTCTTGTGAGGATTGTAGGAAGTCGTTAGATGCAGGTGACATGGGTCCGCCTGCGCTGGAGAGCGATTGGGGAGGCCTAAGTTCAACAGTGGACAAGTATAGGCTGAGATGATGATAACAATCGTCCCTCTGTTGGGCAAAGGCCTACTGTCACAAATTGAGGTCATAGATGGTTCTCCATCTCAATGCGGAATTGGTGGAATTTCCTGATATTTTTCTATCGTGTACCTGAAACACCAGGTTAAAGTTTAGATGTTTTGGCACTTAAATTAACGATCAAATAAAAGATTTTAATGACTGCCTCGTTGATCTAGTGGCAAAGCGCAACCCTAGGTCGGACAAGTGTATTTTCTCCGACGAAAACTTCCCAGTACGAGTCCGGAGTTTGGAATGTCCCCAGTATATGGCAATAGGTTCGCCCCCTATTACATGGGACCTAACATCGTCGGCGAAACGTGGGTGTACTCAGTACACCTCTGCCACCCCCGCTTGGGGAATATACGCGTGACGGTGTGTGCGTGTGTGTGTGTTTTTCTATCGTGTACAATTAGGAACTCGAAACACCAGATTTAAGTTTAGACGTATTGGAACTTAAATTAACTCAAATTTATAGAAGATTTAGAGATTTTCATACGGTTTTCACCAATGGACAGATTGAATTAAGAGGAGGTTTTATGTGTATAATTCACCCGTGCGAAGCGTAGTTATAAATAAATAAAATTTGTCACTTTAAAATTAATTAGTCCGACTTTTTTTTTATAAAAAACGTAGCCCCGTGATAGGATTTATTCCTGTGTCATGGGTGCGTTTACAATCATGTTAATTCACATACACAAATACCCAGATCGGAACAAATAATTGTGGATCACCAAAGATTTGTCCCGTGCGGGAATCGAACCCGCGACTATATGACACAGTGGGCGGAGCGGCTTAAGTTCTTAACCACTGCGCTAAATCGTCCGTCTTACGTCCGTCTGTCCGTGTCCTTCATACACATCTTTCCCTTTTCTTAAATTATAAAGCTTTATATCAATTTCAGGTTATACCGAGCCGTAAACAACATGATAAGCAAACTCGACTCAGCTTTGGTGGAGCTTGAGAGCAAAGAGAAAGTCCTCAAAACGACCCTGGAACAAACCAAGTCCGAACCGCAGAAGGCTAAGGAACAGTTGATCCAAATTGACGAACTGATGCATTCCATTAAGAGTCTACAGAAAGTACCTGACGAGGCCAAGTTGAAGCTCATTCAGGATGTTCTGGGGAGATTGGACGACGACTTCGACGGGCAGTTGAAGATTGATGATGTTTTGAAGGTATTGATGCTACTGATTACATTATTTCATGTGGCGCCAGTCGATCTTAAGGTTCTGAGACACGCGTCAATGTACTATTCCACTCGAGACAACTCAAACACTGGGTTTCTATTGCTTCGAGACCATTGTAAAATCACTAGATTATTCAAACCACAATCAATTGCCTATGAAGATATCCTGACCGAATGGCAGGAAAGATGGGATACAACAACAAAGGGCAGTCACCTTTACCTGTTCTTTCCATCCGTACGTGAGCGTTTGGCGAGAACATGGCTGGAGGTTGACCACTGTGTGGCTCAATTTCTCACCGGACATGGCAACTTCCTCCACTCTCATAGTTCGTCTCATACACGCTCGCCGGTTACGGAGACTCTTGACTTTGCCTTCAGATAAGACTCGGTTTATTTGGTCGTGGTAAGATAGTTTAGGTCTTCCCCGGTACCTGCAGACTTCCACTTTCACATTGTATATCTGTTTTGTCATTCTTTCATCTGGCATGAACTAACGGAGCATGCCCTTTCTCATCTTTACACCTATACTATCTTTCATACCTACTCGCTTTCTTACTACGCTGTTGCTAATGCGGTCGGTCAGCTTCACTCCGCACATCTTCCGCAGAGCTCGCATTTCTACCGAATTTATCCTATTTTCATTCTCCTTACATACCCAGCTCTCGCTACCATATAACAGCGTTGGGACAAGAACTCCGTTATGTATGGCCAGCTGCGCCTTATGGCTTAAGTGCCGGCTCCCAAGTAGCTTTCCCATCGCACCATTCACCCTGTTCCCTGCACTCACTCTTCTCTCTATGTCAGTACTTACAATACTTGTAAGTACTGACATAGAGAGAAGAGTGAGTGACATGTACTTACAATACTTTGTTATATTCGTTTTAGATTGCAAATTGTCCGTTAGATACGGATATTTGCCATTATTTTAATAAAATACATAAATAATGATGGCATGGGTCAAATGTTTGTTGGTTCTGGGGCAATTTTCGACTATGTCCTTTAAAAGCAAAAGGCTTCTGTGCGAGTGTCATGTAGAGACATTTCATTAGATGACAGCGTTAGTTCCGAATTTGGCCGCGGGCGAGGGAAAAGATTCTTCTGTGACTATAACAAAAGTTGCGCACAGCTATGGCGCAGCGGCGGACGTCAAAAGCCACATCTGCAGTAATGGAGCTTTGCACAAAATGTTTGCGAACAAATGTGCTGCACATTTTAATGGAATTGAACCTGTACCATAACATCAAATAGTGTTTAGGCCTCAAACATGCTATTTTTATTACAATTTTGAGATAAATATTATAACTACTTCATCTAAAAACTTAGAAATGCCAGTCAAAGGATATCATGACTGCTATTTCTGGTAAATATCTATCACTTCCCATATAAATCGCTTCCTCACAATAGTGATGTAGTACGGAAATTTACAGAACTACTTTGAATAGTTAGTCATGGTCATATTATTTGCAATGATATAATATGGCAAATCCTAAGAAAAATATCTAAACAGTGTTTAGTTTTTGCATCATTAGCAGTCGAAAGCCGTCCACTGCAGAACGAAGGCCTCAGATATCACCACTTTTGTCGATATACAGTTGACTCTCGTTAATTCAAACCTGCGATAATTCGAACCTCTCTATAATTCAAAGTTATCATGAGTTCCCCAGAAAATCTATTTATATTTCGAACTAAACCAATATATTTTTATGCACTTGGTAATTCCAACGAAAAAATCATCGCTACGTCACAAAACGACGCGTGAATTCGAACTCATCGGCGTCAAACACTCGATAATTCGTAAAGGATCAGACCCTCTTACAAACAAGCCCGAGTAATCCATCCAGTTGAGTATGTCTGAGCAGCAGCAATGTTCTTTGAAGCAAACCAATATAACCGATTTCTTTATTAATTAATTCACATTATGAATATGTACACTATTTACCTATTAACTTTTTTTATTTGTTGTCATTGTTAAAGAATAACAACAACACTCAATCATTCAAATTTTTATTACTTATCTCTCAAAAATTTCGAACCATTTGATATTCCAAACACTCGATAATTCGTAATATTTAAAGAGTCCCTCGAGTTTCGAAGTAACCTAGAGTCGACTTTATCATAAAACGATGCACAGTCCCGTTCAAAAGTTACGCTTAAACGTCCCCAAATCCACATAAGTATAGTTATAAGATTTATAGTTATAGTAGTTATAGGCATATTGTACCTTACTCGTACCACTTAAAGCTGTATTTGCAAAAAAGCGGAAGCCTGTTAATGTTTTAGTATCATCCACTTTTCCTGCCTTTTGATGGTGCCATTTTTCGTGCGGCGAGCGAGTATCTACCTATATTTGATCGATGTCTGAGATACAGATTTTAACTATTCCAATAAAGAAAATACTTTTCAGCTCCTTATAAGTTACACTTTCAGATCGTAGACGATTGAAGAAAGAAAGTAGATGTAGGTGCTTAACTGAGTCTGTGTGCGTTACCCAGATCCACCACTATGCTGACTACAAAGGTTATACATTTTATCGTTTCCACAACAAAAAGTGCTATGACAAGCAGACAGAGAGAAAAACAAAATCACGATGAATTCCCACGGAATTCTACAGAATGCGAGCACGATTCCAACGTTTTAATCGGGAATTCTTACATAATACCTGCTCGCTAGGGGGATGGACTGGTTATGCCGAGGCTCCTATCGGCTAAAATCGCACCGTGATCCAGCTCGTCGCTATAGCTTGGGTGGGCTACGGAAACTCGTAAGCAACCGCGACCCGCCTGCGACCGTCCACCTTTGTGGACATCCGCAGAATCACTCCGATCACTACTTTCTGAGGGGTGTGTCGGGAGCTCATGATACGCACTTCCCTCTCGGAGGCCGGCTGTTGTGTGGAGGCAACGGGCAGTCCTTCCCATTACCTGCGTTTATAGGTAATGGGAAGGAGGGGATTGTTGCCTACGGGCCTTATTAAGGTGGCATAAAGTTAGCCTAGACATGCTAATGCCGCCTTTGTCTGCGGCGCTGGAGCGGATTGTACTCCCACGTTCGCTACGGCCCGATTCAAACCTAATCTGACCTGTAAATCGATATTTCTGCTTACAATTATTAATACATAATCATTATTATTTCAGATGGTGGAGATCATCGGAAACGAAAACGTGAACCTATCGGAGAAGCAGATGGCGGAGCTGATCGAGCTGCTGGACAAGGAAGAGATCCTCGAGGTGGAGAGCAAGATCCAGAAGGCGCTGGACAAAGCCGCCACCGCCGCCAAGGAACAGGACAAAACCAGTGAATCTGAGGGAAAGGTAATGCATACATAGATGACTGGACCCAGACTTTTAAAGTTGAAGCCACTTCACTAGGGTATTATTAGTTATGACCAAATGTGGTGCGTTATTATAACTTCATGAAATGATCCTGTTAATCTATTCTGTATGTCACTGGTATGATACACCAGTGACATACAGAATATAACGGACCGTGTTACATTTTTAATTGTTTATAACGAATAATTGCCCTCGGCGACATGCAATGCATTATAGACTATAGTAGGCAGCGCGACAGAACACAGGTCACGTTTCGTCTTACGTCCTTACATGGCGAGTGCCATGACAAAAGTATGATACGAGAAAACTCGTTTCAAAATTTGTGTTGTTGTTGTTAATACAATTGATGTATCGACAAGACTATTTTTATTGTGTAGAAGACTCCAATCACGGCTGACAGTCTTGCCGCCTGCGTTAGCCCTATAGCTTCTCCCGGTTAATAATAATATTAGCCCTGTTAAGAAACTGTCCCACCGTTGGGCACGGGCTTCCTATCGATCTGAAAGGGCGTAGGCCATAGTCCACCACGCTGGCCCAGTGCGGGTTGGCGAACTTCACACACCTGCCAGAAACTCTTAGGCATGCAGGTTTCCTCACGATGTTTTCCTTCACCGTCTTCTTCACCTTCCTTCACCACTAGGCTATCACTGCTTCTCCACTAGCCTATCAGGGCTGACAGTCTTGCCGCCTGCGTTAGCCCTGCAATTTCGGTTATCACTTTTTTGGCAATAAGACCAAAGTACTCCACGATACATTCATACATCTTTTCAACCATCTTTGTCGGTAGTCTCTTGCCCTCTATGCATAAATAATGTTTACGTGAACTAACCTTAAGTGACCTTCATGGAGTGTTATTAGTATTTATTGGTTCAGTATCGGTTATTACCACCATATGTCTACGTCCTTCCACGACTTATGAGTCAACCGCAAAGTTTAATCACCTGAATAACAATGTCGGATAGCGTTTCGGGGACAGGTTGATTTGTCTATTGATATATCGGCACATGGACCGAGAAAAACAAGACGTCACGTGTTTGTGAAGTCTCTTTTTGTTTCGGTGAGGCTATTAAGTAAAGTTTGTCGCGGTCAAACATTTTTTTTTTGAAAGTTCATTTATACAAATACCCAGACCGGAACAAATAATTGTGAATCACAAAGATTTGTCCCGTGCGGGGATCGTATCCGCCGCGATTACTCGATGCCGTGGGGGGAGTAAATTAAGACCTTAATAGTGTCCGACCGAAGGTCGATTTTTGGCTGAAGCCGAATCTGATTAATAGGCCATCGCCAAAACCTTCGGCTGAAGCCAAAGCCGAAACTTTAATAACCTTAAGAAATTTGGTTCGTGATTGACTAAATTTACATAAATTAAATTGACTGTTAATAAACTTAACGAGATTAATAAAATTATCTACAACTAACTAAAAATAATAACACTGAAATATTATTCTTTATAATACACCACCGTCACGCCTATATTTCCCAAGCGAGGGTGGTAGAGGTGTACTGAGTACACCTACATTTCGCCGACGATGTTAGGTCCCAAGTAATAGAGGGCGAGCCTATTGCCATTACCGGGCACAATTCCAGACTCCGAACTCGAACTGGGAAGTTTTCGTTTGAAAAACAAAAAAAACTACACTTGTCCGACCTAGTATTTGAACCCAGGACCTCGTGATCACAAAGGTCAGACTGCAATATTAACTAATGAAAATGTTTCAGAGTTTATTCGACTTAATCCGAGAAGCGCAGAAGCGACGGGAGATGAAGAAAGCCGTCGAGAAGTTCGGCGAACAGCGGCCAATGCCGAAAAGCGAAGATATCGTCGCCAAACCAGAGGACACCCGCAAGCGGCCGGAGAGCCACTGAGCGAACCTTTACTTAGTCAAGGTGTAAATAAAGCAAGTGTGAGTGGACTGGGTGCTGACGCCTTCCTGCTGGTTTAATGGCGGTAAATTAGCAAAGATGGCGATTGATTACTTATAAGATGCGTTCGGATTAATGTATCGCATTTCGCGATTTTTTTTATGGAAGCTTTGGAAGTTCGTGCCGGAGTGTGGACGCGGACGACGCAGTGAACATTGCTGTTGTACTAGAGTACCGACTTATGCATATTTATGTAGAAGAAATAAATAATTATTACGTATATATTATGTGTTACCGTAACGACAATAAGCATTTTGTAAAACATGTAATCAATCACACATAAATATGTAAATAATATTGCCTCTATACCTCTTAAAGATTGTACCGAAACTCTCCTTAACCGTACGAATTGTTAATTTGTTTTTTCTTTTTGAATTTTGTGTCGTCGCGTTTTAATTTATTTCCTGGCTCTTTTTCTTTGATTATTTCAGAGATTTATTGTATTGTTTATGCATTTCTGTGATCAATATTCAGTTTTAAGTTTTATTTTAATATATTTTAGAGTATTCCAAAAGGCGTACAAGCACAAATTGTTTATGTCTTCTGTGCAGTTAACTAATTTTCATTTTCATGTTCAATTATAAATTGGAATGAGCGGTTATATTTATTTTTAGGCACTGTAGCTATTACATGGGTTTATCTACCTGATTAATTATTCTTTTGATGTATGTAATTACTAAAGTGTATGTATTGGGTATTCTAAATGCCAATGCTGTTAAAAACAGTTGAGATTCAGAAGTAAATTTCGTTATTTTCCGTGAACCTCCTGGTACTACATATTTTTTATGTAAAAATCTAACTAAACATTTTTTGTTGTCCTTTCATTACGTCATTCTCATTATATTGAGGTTACTTCTGTAAATGACACTACAATTATTGTGTTTATTTTCGGACTTTACACACTAATCATCAGTATCGTGTTGCCTTCTGTGTCAGTAATTCTTACATTATTTTGAAACTACCCAGTGCTATGACATTCTTTGCTATTTGATGTGCCGAGTAATAAAGTTTTAAAGAGTAAGAAAATAAAGAGATCGATGAAATAGACGTTGTTTTATTGACTGTCGGTGGCCTTGAGTTGACCTCGGACCTAACCTAGGTTTTATAGCACAATGCAAGCCTGATATAGAAAGGCATTATGCTATAAACTTATAAAAAAGAGAATGATGTTTCATTATTTGTTAGTTAAAATGAAGTTTTATTAAAAGATCCAAGGTTTGTAATTCAACTTATAGAATGAACATTGGACTTTAATCAGTTTGACCTTATTACACCCACTATGTACTTACCTGGATGACGTACGTTTCATAATAATTTGATTGGATGGAATGAAACCATTTTTTAAATTTGGCGGGTATAGATGGCGCGGAAGATTGCCTTTCCGGTTTAGTATAATGAGCGTTCATTGGCTACAACATAACATAGTTATATCGGATTAGCCAATAGATATATTTCGACGAATCACAATGGTCGTAAAGTTTAATCACGGGCTGTCGGTCCGCCATCTTTGATGATTTTGAAAAGCGAAGCCATGCCATTGGTCAATAAAGAGACGTCATACTAATCTTTTGACGGAGTTGCGCAAAATAAAATATTTTTTGACTCTCACCCACTCATTGTGGCTGCCATGTTTTTTTTCATGTGGGGTGTGTGTGTATTGATATAACATGATAATTTAACCCCGTATAAACTGTTACAGGTGAGTGATTTCCATTGATTCTAATTGTTTTTATATGTGAACACGGAAGTGGATAGAGCGCGCATCCTCAGTGAAAGTGCATCATGTAACACTGTCGCCTTCTTGTGAAATTGCATCGGATCGTAGTCGAGATGATTAGTTGTAAGACTCGGTGTAAAACGATGATAAAAGTTATACGCGCTGCGCGCAAAGCTACTCATTGTTGATAGACAACAAAAAGATGAGGCGCCGTGTAGGTGACGTTGCGAGAAGGCTCCGACAGCACTCACCCTCTCGAGTGACGTTTTGGCGCCATCGACCCATTTAGCACGACGGGGCGGGCATGGTATTCACGGCTCACGAAATTCTTTGTGCTTGCAAAATCGCAATGACCTTTGTATGAAAACATTGCATGACATAGTGAAAATATATAATTACGACATAGTAAAAATATAACATTTCTGTTGCAGAAGTAAGGGGTGCACGAAGTGCGTCATTTGTTGTTAGCTAGTGACAATGCGATTGCAAAAAGTATATTAGAGGCATAACGCTGCATTACGAAAAAATCGACCCACTAGCAAAGAATAGGCCAAAGAAATTAAGAATGTATTAGTAAAGAGGAAACATAAAGGATCGATTTATATCACACGGCCCACGGCGATTGTAAAATGGACTCACGATTTATAAATATGATGCTGGTGTTTGATAACTGCAGACACTATCACGGACAGGATGCGTAAACATAAGAGAGGGAGCCAGGCGTTCGCCTGCTGGCCTGCCACTTCGAGAGAACTGCACCAGAGTCAACACTCTGTCATCTGATACCCACACACTTCAAACAGGTAAGGCACATGTTATTATTCCACTAGCCATACTTCCAACAAAATATGATCAGTTTTAGATAGCCAAAAAAATATGGCTTGATCTTTCTACACAATATTATCCTATGTAGTTAATGAAACAATAAAATTCAACCCATATCCTTTCACCTGGAACAAGGTTAATTTCAGCTGTGTACTTTAATGATCTTTTCACTACACTCATAGCTAATTTGTGTTTATTTTTAATTCAATCATTATAGTTGTCTTGAAATAAATACTCCAGAAAAAACCAGAGCTATTCAACCACAAAATAAATAGCTAGAAAGGACTTATTAATTACTTGCTACACTGTATCTTGTCATGATATGTTTACCAAATGTCTGATAGTGCACCATTAAATATCATTACATTAATTGTTGTAATAATCATTATGAAAATTGATTTGCCAACTTGTTAGTGATGAAATAATAATCAGTTTGAACTAATTATTGTTTTTTCCACTGTCAAGAGGAAATGCAGTGCTCAGTAACACTGGAAAGTGATTGTAACAGTGGGAATGTTAAAATGAAGACAATTAACAATTATAAGAATCCTTACAAGAAGGTCGGTCCTGCATCTACTCCAATGTTATAATAGTTTCATAGGCCACATAGAAAATAATTCCTGTTTCTCATATTGTCTCACTTTTGTTCAAATAGTGTCATAAGTAGTGTTGTAAAAATGCTCAAGTAGCCATTAAAATGCTCGTGTTTTCTACATGTTTCAATGCTCATAAGCGTCGCTCCACACTAAACGCTCAACTTAAGCCCTCATTTTCACAACACTAGATGTAAATCAAATAAAATGACTCTAATGAAATTCAACATGAAAATGTGGGAAATTCATTCTTATCAATGTTTTAGTTTTGGATTTAGTTGAGTGGTTAAAGTTAGCATTTTAATCCAAATTCATATAAAAAAAATGAGTGACACGATTTGAGCAGAGGTTTTGATATGTTAAATATTTTTCCCTTTTAACCAAAATATGTTTTGTTTTCCTTGTGTTAATTGTGATGTGACTAGTGATGTGTCCATTAAAACAGGAAGTTTCCTTGTCAATGAATGTTGCCTATGAAAGCACCGCACTTACTTACTATACTTTGATTTCAACTTAGTGTTGTAAAAATGAATGCTGAAGTCGAGCATATAGCGCTGAGTCGACGCTTACGAGCGTTGAAACACGTAGAAGATGCGAGCGTTTTAAGCACCAACTCGAGCGTTTTTACAACACTATGTCAACTTTGGTTTGCACTTAGTTAAGGAGTATTACTGCATTCTTCCTTTGTTCCATTGTTTGAAGCTACTTGTTACAATTTATTTACATTTGTCGTACTATGCATTCTATTATATATATATAGCGCAATAGGTAGGTCATATTTGTGGGATCAGTAATATTTCAAAACATTTTTCACATTGAAACACCCATTGTGTGTAGTTTCATTCCTGATTTCCTTTGTAATTATCTGTTATGTTTTTTCTTATTTCGTGTTATTAATTTATATCTTGCTTATATACACTACTGGGCTTTTCCCATGGTCATAACTTGATATTGCTTTTATCTAAAATGCCTACAAGCAGAGATTACTAGCTGGAGTATATTAGCTTTTAAAATTAAAAATAAACACCATCACGCCTATATTCCCCACGCGGGGGTGCAGAGGTGTACTGAGTACACCCACTTTTCGCCGACGATGTTAGGTCCCATGTAATAGGGGGCGAGCCTATTACCATATACTGGGCACAATTCAAGACTCCGGACTTATTCATTATAAAAAGTACAGTTTTTCTGACCCCAGGATTTGAACCCAAGATCTCATGGCAAAGCACATTATTCGCCACTAGACCAACAAGGCAGCCAGGGTTTTGTTTTTACAAGCAATAAATCTCAAGACTAAAATTAAAATGATAAGCAGAGTGACTAAAATAATAGTAGAGCAATCTGATGGTTAGTCTGTATTTTACTTAGTAATTTGGAAGTTAAGCCAATATAATGTTTGTATTATCAATTTATCATAAATCTTAAGATATTAGTTTTGCGTTAATCTTCATTTTCTCTTTGAACCCAATCATATTAATTCTTTCCAGGAACCTAATCTAGACAACATTGTTGATCAGCTGTGCATGAGACTCCAGGACATCAAGGATCAAGAAGGTGCGTCACGTGTAGTAATGCCAACGTGTTCTATAGAAGAAACAGAAGCTGTACGTCGATATTACGCTGCGTTTCCGGCTTTGAAGAAAGGTCGAGAGTCGCCGCAACCGTACTATCTCCCACCGCCGGCGTGGTGTCGAAAGTCAGCGCCAGATTCGAAGATCAAAATGCAAAGCGAATTATCAGTGTCTAAAGATTGGAATATTAAAAACAAGAAGTTCTCCACGGGCAAAGAGCGACGCAGCTCGTACCACGGTCAGAGGAAAAACAACAAGAAACGCTGCAACAGTTACAGTAGGTCTTTCGAGAGCAAGGAGAGTCTGCCCGAGTGGGTCACGCACGAAGGAGTCTGGGACATGGAAGCGCAGGATCCTGTGAAGGAGTTTATTAGAGCGATCGCACTTGACGAGGGCTACGGCACATGCGAGAACACCGTCACGGACGAGTTGAAGGAGATAAATCAGGCGAAGATCGGAATGAACGAGAACATGGTGCCGGACTGGGACGACAGCCTCAACCTCGACGCTGAGTGGGTCATCACCGAGGACCTCGATAATCGCGTCCGCACGCCGATGGAGGAGGAGCTGTACGCGAAATTCGAGGCCAAGTTCGATCGGAGCATCGAGGCGCTGTGGCCGAAGGAACAGAACACCCCGGACGACGACTACCAGGACCTCCCGATCGATTTCCAGGATCTGCTCTCGTCACCCTCCGACCACATGTTCGCCGATCCGTCCGCCGAGAAGTGCAGCCTGATCTCGTTCAACGAGAGCATCTGGTCCGCTGACGCGGCCGACTTCCGCCTGCCCACCGAGCGCTGCGAGTCGCCCTCGCGGGGCGCCGACGCACTGCACGACCGCTTCCGGCCGCTCAACCTCGCCGACGCGGCCGAGCCCGCGCCGCGCGAGCTCGAGTCCTTCGCGCTGTACGAGGGGGACGACATCTACGACGCCTTAGCCACCGTCGCGAGCACCATGCGCTCCTTCACCACCCTCAACCACAGCCGCGACCGCAGCGGCTTCGTGGAGGTGCCGCCGCGTCGCCGCCGCCCGCCGCCACCGCCGCCGCCGCGTCAGCCGCCCGCGCGCGCGCCCGCGCCCGAGCGCGACCGCGAGGACCTGCTCACCTCCGCGCGCACGCACTTCCGCCCCATCCGCCGCGAGCCCGAGCGCGAGCCGCCGCGCTACGCCGACGGCGACACGTTCGACATCCGCGGCGACCCCGACCCGGTGGAGTTCCGGCGCAGCGAGTCCGGCGGCTCGTACCTGGTCGCCTCCCGCGAGCGGTACCTGGAGTACCGCGGCACGCGCACCATCGACTACGGGCGGCTCAACCTCACGGAGGCGCAGCGCTGGCCCGAGCTGGAGGAGCCCGGGCTGCGGCTGCGCTTCCCGCTGCGGCAGCGCGACGCGGCGGCGCAGACGGAGCGGCCGGCGGCGCGCGCGGCGTGCCACGAGTGCGGCCGCGCCGCCAAGAAGATGCGCTCGGGCGCGGCGCGCGCGCCCCGGCCGCGGGCGTGCGGCGCGTGCTCGCCGCCCGCCGCGTGCTCGCCGCCCGCCGCGTGCTCGCCGCCCGACGAGCAGTCGCGCGACTGGGAGGAGCTGCTGGCCGACATCAGCGCGGCGCACGCGCAGTACGCGGGCGGCGAGGCGGACGAGGCGCGCGCGGCCCGCAAGCGGCGCCACAGCGCGGCGCTGCGCTGCGCGGCGCAGTGCACGCACCCGCACGCGCGCTTCCTGCCGTGCTGCACGCTCGCGCAGGACCGCCCGCTCACGCGCTAGGCGCCGCCGAGCCCCCGCGCCGAGTGAGATTAGGTCACACTACGGGTTCTCATAATGCTGACTATTAGTCTCCGTACGTAGCCGCCGGCGCGGCGCTCCGCACGGGTGGCTCCCCGCCCTGCGCGCGAAGTCGAAGCCGTACGCGCCACTATCGAGGCGGTTCGATCGTCGATCGTTCCTTTTCCGATCCATCGTGCCGCATTCTTTGTATATATCGCCCCCTATTCTTTAAATATATAGTTATCCGGTATGCATGTCGAAAGTTTAAGATTTATAAAAAACAACGCAGCTCCTGAAATTCGAAAAACGACGTGCCGTGCGGTCGCGAGACGACGTCCTGTATGGTTCGATTACTCTTTCGAGTGGCATTAGAGAGAAGGTTAGCAATAAAAGTAGGATTAATTAGCGAAGCCTTAAACGTTACTTTCTCCGAGTGTTGCGGGAAGTCCAGGTACACGAGTGGAGGGCTAGCAGTGCTAACATATCTTATGATTGTAGATATCGGGGGGGAGGAGTAATATTGTAACGTTAATTTTAGTTCAATGTTTTCTTTGTAGTAGAGGTTTCACATTGATGTAGGGATGTTTGATGGAATGTTCGCGTCCTGTTGTCCATATTCGGTGAGGATTGGTTAACGAGCGAAAGTTCAGTATAAAATAATAATAAATAAAATCGCTGCGAATTATTAAAGTTTCTTTTTATCCTAATTATATTTTGAAAAATTTTGTTGGGAAAATATATATTTTATTTGTTCTTAGTTATTAAAATTTGTACTGCCTCAATATAAGACGGGGCGCCAGCATTCCACGGCAAACATCGCAGGACGATTCTAATATAATTCTTACAATAATATCGTCCCACTTGTTTAATAATTTGTTAATATAAAGTGTAGGTAGAACAGGTATTTTATTTTTGTTATTATTTTTTCGTTTAATTTGTTCTGGCAATTTAGATAATTTCATTCAAAATTTTATAAGGATAAAATTAATTGTTCTGTTTTCTGTTGCTACATTTTTGAACGCGAACTTTGATCAGGGAGGAGATAGTGATAGCGTCTCCGGAGTTGTCCAGCGGTGGGTACGCCTTCCGAGCGACCGTTCGCGAAAGATGTACCCACAGTTGAAACTGCCTCGAAGCCGAACTTGCTTTGTATTATGTCCGTGGTTCGTAGTACGTTATCAAAAGCCAGTGGACAGTTTTAATGGTTTGTCCAATGTTGTCTAAGTTTTACACGCGGCGATTTTATTGAGTAGCCGCTATATTTAACGTAGGGCGGCGGGCGCGTGTGAGGGTCGTGTCCTGTGTCGTGGCCCGCGACGGTCTGCCGGATAGTGGTAATTCGAGGTGTTAGCAGTTTTGTACGAAGCTGGACTATATTAGTTCGGGGGTCGAGTACCGCCCCTAGTGTCGACGGATGAGATGAACTATGTATCGTGCTCTTTTATAATGAACGCTCGGCCGGCGCCGTTGACCGTCCCGTGGGCGCGCCGCGTAATTTTTCTACTAATGTCCGGGACGTCCCGTGTCTCGATTCCGGGGGACGGTGATCGGCGCCGGTCATAAATTGTAACATAATTTACATCTCAAATGGATTGAAACAGTTCATATAGGCGTAACTGTTATTATAGTTCACATAAAAGTAAGAAGTGTATATGTTATATTTTCGTATATTTTCATTTTACTGGCGGCCGCCGCGCACCGAGGTGGCGAAGGACGCCCGTCAGAGTTGCGGGGCCCGATGACGGCACAGCTCTGCGCGGCCCCCCAACCACCTTATATTTATTTCATTTAAAAAGCCTTGCCTAGTTACGATTTCATATAAAACTTTAATATTCGTGCAAACTTTGCTACTTTGTGTCGTGTTTTATATATTTATTTTTATGTAGTGTGATTTACTTCTGTTTGTAATAAATGAAAACGAAAAACATTAAAAAAAATGTCATTGCAAAATTTGCATCAGGAAGGCTATCATTGTATATATTTAGTATATTGTGAAATTAATGTATAGTCATTTCAGTTATTTAAAGGATGTATTGTTATATGTTCGCTTTATGTTGTGTGTTTCTTTATCTGAAATATGGAAGAAAGGATATTTGAGAGCATGCGAAGGAGTACGTATATATCAAGTACTGTCAGTATACATTATTATCAATATTTCAGATAATGGGATGTTCAACGACTACCTGAAGCTACATCATTAGTGCGGTTGGGTATATTTAAACTCATTCAACTAATTTACATTCACTTTTTTCGTGTCACATAATGTATTTCATTTTTTTCTGTCATAAGTTCATATTATATTGTACTTATTCCATTAACGATATTCGCTAAAGAATACCTCGATAAAAAAAATTAGAAAATGTAAAAAAAAAAATGTACTATATTCAAGATTGCATATAAATATTATGTTCGATTAGTTATTAATCTAATATAATGTGCCTATGCACTTGATTATCCAGAAATATCCATAAGACCTGGATAATTTAAGTTTTTCAACTAATGTTGAAATTTTGTTTGAACACTTCTTGGAAAACTTAGGGAGTTTGCGATGGTTGTTGATATACGGGGGCTAATGTAAGGCCACAGCATCGCAAGCTTCACAATTTATACGTGGAACGTCAATATTTACGCGTTCGTAATTTAATATTTTCCGCCACTGCAATATCTAGAATAGATATTGACGTCCCACTGAACAGCAAGCCTTTAAACTCACTTGCATCAGCTAAATTGTAAATGAATTTACGTTAAAGTGATTGCTGTGCCAACTACGAGTTGGCGCAAGTGGCTCTAAAGGTTCAGCCCCTAAGATCACAACTCACTGGCCGCGTTGTCTATGGTGGCTAACGAGCTTTGTCGTTATAAAATTATTGATCTATCAACAATTTTGTTGTCACTTCGCCAGTAACCAATATTTGTTTTGTTTTACACACGTTTTGAGAAGAGAGCGACACTTTGTACATATTTTGGACACGTAGCAATTCAGCACGCGATTAAAAAAGAATAAAAAGAATACAAAATATTTGCATGTAGTAAGAAATAAATCCCAAATTCTTGTAACGCTCTCTCTTCAAGAGACAAGTCGGCTTGTAACCGATAGCTGACAAGTGGCCTTGGTTACATGCATATTTGTTCACATTTCATATCAATTTATATCATTTTATTTTCTTTTTGAAATTTCGTAAAATCATTAGAGATTTAAAAACTATCTTATAGGCCGGAGTAGGAGCAAATTATAAGGGATTTCACATTTTTAGTTGACGCTTAATCAAAAACTGCGAATAGCAAATTTTTTACTAAATTGTATTTTCACTCTTAACACGATAATATTGGGGTAATTTAGTGCTCCCTCAAATCGTCCCGCTTTTGATTTGATAAATAGATGCTCATTTCTTTTGTAATTATGTATACAGAAAGTTAAATGAAGATCGCATTAGATTCGAAATAAACTAATATTATTATAATGTATTAATTATCTTCGAAAAAAATGTTAATTGAATTGGTTTAGAAGTGGGTTATCCCTGAAAATAGTTACCATTTTTTCATATTATGTTAGGTTGTGCTCGCTACTCTGGTTCTTGCCACCTGTGGGAAGGAAATAAAAATAAACGATCCACATGTGTATTTTTTATTTCTACCATCATTCATAACCCTACGTTTAATATTATAGCTGAGAAATAGAAATTTGAAACCCGAATTTTTTTGGTATTCTTGTAAACAAGTTCCGGTGCAACTCCGTAAGGGGTCTCAAGATGCGGAGACTTAGAATAACAATAAAATAGTGGGCGAAGTCGTCGCTCCACTCAAAAAAGCTAACTCAACTCTGGCTCAGGCTGGTTTCTGTCCCTTTCACACGCGCGAGCGCAAACGAGAGGACGCTATACAAAAACCACGGTTTACACTTTCATCCATTGAAATGCACGCGGTGCTTCGTTGCGAGCGAGACGCCGGTTCAAAATAACAGTGAACCGTCCGGTCTTATCGTCAAACTAAAATAATAAACGGACGTTTCAGTGATACGAACTGATTTCACGTGTGTAGTGTTTTCAACGTTGTTAGTGTTTGAACTGTTATCAACTCTTAATTTTTGGTCTGACAGGGTAAGTGGTTTTATTTACTTTGTTGCAAGATTGGTAGGTAGTTTTCTAATTTTCCCATTACTAGAACAGTGCCTATATGTTATCCCGTTCTCCTAGAGCTCTGTTTATAATTTGTCTGACAAACTGGCCTCCTCTCTGTGTTCAAGAGATTAAAAAAATATTGTAATGTATCTTACGGTGGTACAGAGCTAGTAATTCTAGATGTTTTCGTGGTTCAGATCAGATATCGTGAAGGTCTATGACGATTCTAGGAAATATGTAGAGTTGACGGACGGCTTGGTCCAGTGGTTAAGACCTTAAGCCGCTGCGTTTACTGGATCGAGTAGTTTCGGGTATGATCCCCGCACAGGACAATTCTTCGTGTGACCCACAAATACTTGTTTCTGTTGGGATGTGTATTTAAATTTCATGTTTGTAAACTCACCCACGACAAGAATAATTCCTATTGTGAGGCTTTTAAGGTTTTATTTAAAAAATATGAATATGAAAAAAAAGATAGGAATTTTTGAGGGGTGTAAGTAACTATTTAGATACCTTGGTATGTATCTAATTTTAATTAAAAGAATTGTGCATTTATTACATATAATCTAGCTAGATCATCTAAGGAAGTTCTAAAATTCCTATGATCTCATGAGATCCGTCTCTGAATCAAGCAAATAAGTAGAACCCATCTCAATGGTAAGCTAATTAATCCTCAAGAAAAATCTTTACGGAATAGGGCCGTTTTAACCTGCACGCACGAGTGCAGAGTACCTACTTACTAAACATGAAAATGGTCAGCACAAATATTCAAAAAACCGGGGCAGTGACCAGAGTAGTCGACAAGAAAATAAGGAGTGTTATGTAAACTTAGTGCATGCCATTATCGAGCCCACTCGTTGAAAACCATTACGTGAGTTGACAAAATCAGGAGTATAGCTTAAAGTAGGTAGTACCTATTTGTGTATTGCGTACACAACACAATACAAAATTTTCTATTGACAATTATTTTTTTAATTTTTGTCGGATTGGGCGGGTATGGTACTTTCCTAACCGTGTCAGACGTCACCCATAAATGGAATCCTGAGCTAAAAAAGTGCAACTATAGTTTCGTCTGCTATAAAATTAGCAAATATGTACCAAGTGACGCGGGCACAGTTATGGTTATTAAGGCCATGAGCAATATCAATAAAAATCTATCGGTCCCATAAATAGATTACGTGAATTATAAATCTGATCGCCAAATTTTTGAACGACATCGTATTTTGGCGAATTCTAAAAGCGATGAAGATTTAAATTTATATGGCAACAGGCTTTAATAAATTCTAATGGGCAATTTATGGACATCAGTCGAGGTAATCAGATAACTATATCGCAACACTGCGACATCGACTTTAAATTTTATTAAAATACTATTAACTGCCCGCGACTTTGTCCGCGTTCACTTAAGACAGGATCCTTACATTTTTCAGGATAAAAAGTATCCTATGTGTTAATCCGTTTATTTTCAGTCACATCAGTTTATTTAATAAACTGTGTGCCAAATTTCACCCAGTTCAGCCGTTTTGCGTGATTGAGTAACAAAAATCCAAACTTACATACTTTCATTATAGAGGTAGAATAGAGGTATATTCTACTCCTACTGATTAGAATTTATCTAGACTCTACCCGCCTAATATACTTAGGTACCTCGACGAAACATAGGCGTAGAGCTCTGAGAACAAAACTGAAACTGAGCAGTGCACATGCAGTAATTCATGTCAAATTACATAAACAATACCGGGTAATATTCAAATCTACTTCCCTCCTTATTAACGTCATCGCTGTTTGCATTCTCGTACTGGTGAGTTTAATGTATATTTCTCTGTTCACTCTCGCGCGAGTACGCTAAAGGATCAGAATATTTTTTATTCATGTAAACCATTACAGTATTTATGAATCATTAGAAAAGTAACAAAGACTTTACCACCACTTCGAAATGACTTTCCGGTAGAGAAGAAGGGCAAGAAATGACAATAAATAAACGCTTACAATCTCTAGGCAGAAATGGTATCTAGAGGTGTACCTACCTATTGTGTCGTATCGGCTGTTAGGTCCCAATGTAATAGGGCCCAAGCCTATTGCCATTATAGGGGGCATCATTGTAATGTGACTGGTAGGTTTTCCATACAGAAAAGACACTGTTCGACTTAAGATTTAAACCCTAAACATGATGATTGCCACTTGCATATGCGCCACAGTATCAACGAGACAGTGGACGAAATGTAAATTTTTCAACACGTACCGAAGCGCTTTTCAAAAAGAATGTATTTTTTTGTTTGTTATTTCCAGCGCTTGATTAAAGCGTGTTGAAAAAGCGCTTATACGAATTTTTATTTGTCATTTATTTTATTAAACTTTGACGGTGCCTTACTTAATTATTTTTAAATACTAGCTGTCAACGTGGCTGCGCACGCGCTTATTTTGTATTATCTTTATGTATTATCATATTATTACTGAAGTACTATGTTACTTCTAGATAATGTAACTTTCTAATGGTGAAAGAATTATTAAAATCGGTTCAGTAGTTTGAGAGTTGATCGATTATAAACAAACAAATATTTCCTCTTTATGATATTACTAGTTTTTACTCGCGACTTCGTTCACCTGGCCTTTAGACAGGAACGTTACATTTTTTCGGAGCTAAGAGTATCCCATGTGTTAATCCATTTTTTGTGTTGTTGAGTAACAAACATCCAAACATACAAACTTTCACATTTTAAATATTAGTAGGAAGTAGGTATACATATTTATAGGTACTCCGCATTAGCGATGTGTGCTTGTCTTTTAGGTCCTAAGTAACATTTTAGTAGATTAGTAAGCCGGTAGAACGTAATGTCAGAGGGTGAGTTAGAGCCGGTCACACGTGTCTGCCAAGGCTAGACCTAGATATCATATAAGCTAACAAGTCCTGACGACTATTGTTCGGAAATTGCGCCTTGCACTGACATATTGCCGTGATTTATATCTGTCCAGTTTTATATTTGTCGTTAGATTTTATTTTTAATCTTTATCCCTAATCATTCCTTAGTCATGGGTCATAAACTTAAAAATTCAAACAGAGACAAATATTTATGGGTTACAATTGTCACTGCCGCATCGATCAAATCCTCACCATTATTTTCTTTACTTGCTATTCGTTTTTATAATATTTGTAACTAACTTAAGAGCCAAGCTTTGTATCAATATCTAATTATCTTTTTATCTATCTATCTATATCTTTACGCCAGTTTCCTTGCGGGGTAGGCAGAGAGTAGAGAGTTCCAACAGGTTCTTTCCTTATAGACTTCTCTGGCTTCCTCCACTCTCATAGTTTGTCTCATACACGCTCACAATAACTAATTATTTCATTTTGTAATAAGTCTCGTTGTTAACTAGAGTAGCATGGCATGGTGGTTTAAATACTATTCTAAACAACAGTCTTTTATTTATATTTACATGATAACTAAATGAAAAAAAAACAATATGCTGGAATTATTGTGTCACACTCGACCATTGGACCACGCACTCCGTCAAAGATACTAGATATTATTTTCTTTTAGCTATTAGAATTAGGTATTCTGTAATTGAAGTCTGTTCGTTCGCTTGGCTTGTAGTCATTAGAAGTACATGTTTGTTGACGATTCTTTCAATTATATAATGGCGTTATATAACTCTATAATTTATTTACTATTCGATTTACATAATAATTATATCAGTATTTATAGCTACTTATCTGTTAGATATGACCTAATATTAATTATGATAATTTTGATTAGTGTTGTATAATACAGGTTCTTACTTTCAATGTTTACAAAGATGATTAAAAATCCATTATATTTTAGTGCACCATATTGTTATTTGCATTTACAGCTAATATCAAATCAAATAGGTACTCTTGAATGACGGACGATTTAGCGCAGTGGTTAAGAGCCTAAGTCGCTCCGCCCACTGAGTCTAATAGCGGGTTCGATTCCCGCACGGGACAAATCTTTGTGTGATCCACAATTATTTGTTCCGGTCTGGGTATTTGTGTGTGTGAACTTTCATGTTTCATGTTTGTTGTTGTTTTCACCCACGACAAGAATAAATCTTCGTATGAGGCTACGTATTTTTAAAACAAAAAGAACACAAAGGTAAACAAATTTTGGGATACATAAAATCTGTACGGATTTTGTATAAGTGAACTAAACAAAAAAGTAATTAAAATATTATGCGCCTATATGTATATAGGTAGATACCTGCGTTTATAGATACTTAACGCTTGAAGAAGGCACAAATCAGGCAGTCTTATTAGTAGACTTAGATTTTCAGATAGCCTCAAAAGTCCTGAGGCCCTATCGGCCGCCCACGCCTTGCCTGTAATTACCGGCCCATTGTCCACGCTGTCCCATAAACAGCGATATGCTGTCCCCACACGTTCGCCAAGATCAGAGATAGGTGCGTACCTATTGGCTCGACATGTATTATTTTTATAATAAAAATTTTGTATCAGTCAATTATAATGTTTTCAAACCACAAGCCTAATGATTTCCATGGTAGGTACCCGGGTAATGGAATATTGCCATTTATTTCTATAGATAGACCTACTCACGCAAACATCGACTATTATTATTATATTATATTAGCCCTGTTAAGAAACTGTCCTACCGTAATGCACGGGCCTCGTCTCCAACTGAGAGGGCTTAGGCCATAGCCCACCACGCTTTCCCTCAGGACACCGATCAGGCTGTAGATGCCTTCACCGAACACATCCGATCGGCTGTCAGTCGATCGTCCAAGCAAGTCGAGGCGGAAGATCTCTACCTCAACCGCTTTCGGCTGCCGGACGATGTTAGGGATCTCATTCGTTCCAAGAATGCCTCTATCCGAGCGTACGACTTTTACCCCACCGAAGCCAACGGGCCCGGATGCGCCGACAACGAGAGGTAAAGCGTCGTGTCCCGGAGGTCCGGGAGGAACGGTGGGGTGACCTCCTAGAGGGTATCGCGCCATCGCATCTGGCCTACTGGCAGCTGGCGCGTAGCCTCAAAACCGACTCCACGACTGGCATGCCCCCGCTGTCCCGCCCTTCAGACGGACCCCCAGCCTTCGACGACGACGAAAAGGCCGAGCTTCTCGCCGACTCCCTCGAGAGCCAGTGCACCCCCAGCTCGCAGTCTGTCGACCAGTCTCACGTCGACGCGGTCGAGAGGGAAGTCGAGCGCAGGGCATCCCTACCCCCCGCCGATTCCTTATCTCCTATCACCCAAACGGAGGTCGAAAATCTCATTATGGGTCTCAAAACTAAAAAAGCCCCCGGCTCTGACGGCATTTCGAATCGCGTTCTGAAATGCCTGCCCGCCCAACTCATCTGCCTCTTAGTGGCCATACTGAACGCCGCCATGACGAACTGCACCTTCCCCGCTAAGTGGAATGAGGTGGACGTCATAGGCATTCCCAAGCTCGGCAAACCTCGCAATCTCCCCGCGAGCTACCGCCCTATCAGTCTCCTCAAATCCCTGGCCAAGATCTACGAGCGCCTACTTCTGGCGCGGCTCAAAGACTTCATAACGTCCAGGGGTATCCTTATCGACGAGCAGTTCGGCTTTCGAGCCAAACACTCTTGCGTCCACCAAGTGCACCGCATCACGGAGCACATCCTCTCCGGTCTCAATAGACCCAAACCCGTCTACACGGGCGCCGTTTTCCTAGATGTCGCGAAGGCATTCGACAAAGTCTGGCACAACGGCTTGATCTACAAGCTCTACCAATTGGGTGTGCCGGACAGACTCGTGCTCATCTTACGAGACTTCTTGTCGAATCGCGCCTTCCGTTATCGCCTCGAAATGACGCGCTCCACTTCCCACTCCATCAGTGCTGAAGTCCCACAGGGCTCAGTTATCTCTCCGCTCCTGTTTAGCCTTTACACGAACGACATTTCTCGTTCGAGTAAGGCGCATCTAGCCCTATTCGCGGATGATACCGCTCTCTACGTCTCGCATAGGAATAAGGGTTTCATTACCAGAAACCTTCAGGCATCCGCCAATTCCCTAGGGAATTGGTTCAGGAAGTGGCGTATTGAGGTGAACCCGGACAAGAGCGCTGCGGTGTTCTTCTCCAGAGGTGCCACCCCGCGCCACTCCCTGCGCCGTCCTAGAAGTAATCTCGGCCAAGTGACCATGTTCGACCGACCCATTCCCTGGGTCAAAGAGGTCAAATATCTAGGGGTCACCCTAAACAGTACCATGTCCTTCGGCCCGCACATCAAGCGGGTTCGTCACCGAGCATCCTTTGTTCTCGGTCGCCTCCATTCGTTAATCTGCAAGCGGAGTAAAATGTCCCTTAGAAATAAGGTGACACTTTACAAAACTTGCGTTCAACCCATCATGACTTATGCGTGTGTTGTGTTCGGGCATTCGGTCCCTTCTCACATCGATAAACTCCAAGTGGTTCAAAACCGCTTCCTCCGTAAAGCAGTAGGAGCCCCCTGGTTCGTACGGAACGTCGACCTCCACTCCGATCTAGGTCTCGAACCTATTCGCGCCTTTATTAAAAAGGCGTCAACACGTCACTTCGTGAATGCATCTACCCATGCGAATCCGTTAATCGTAGCCACCGCCGACTACGATCTCCCCCCCGACCCCTGCCGCCACCGCCGGCCGCGACATGTTCTCACCGACCACCCCGATGCTTTGTCATCCCTTCTTTCCGCTCAGAATACGGGGGACGACGACGACGTAGTAGTAAATCCCCTCCCATAGCCGGCGGTTGACCGGTGCACTTAGTAGTGCACCCGTCCCCCTACAGCGACTGTCCCAACCGAGGTATGTCGCCTCTTGCCCTTCTGGCTGGCTAGAGCGTAGTGGTTGCACGCTCGCCTTTAAGTCCGGTGAAGCTGTAAAGGCCTCGCGGCCAACAGCGTACATCATTCACACACACACACACACACACCACCACGCTGGCCCAGTGCGGGTTGGCGAACTTCACACATCTTCGAGAAACTTTTAGGCATGAAGGTTTCCTCACAATGTTTTCCTTCACCGTTAAAGCAAGTGATAATTAATTTTTAATACGCACATGCTTTCGAAAAGTAAGAGGTGCGTGCCTGGGTTTCAACCCGAGACCTCTGACTTTGTAGTCCAACGGTCTAACCACTAGGCTATCACTGCTCTTCGAAAAATCGACTAATAATATAAAAATATTTAGTAAAAATCATTATACTACATTTAGTTGATACGAATTAACTCTATCACATGGGTATTAACGATTGTTATTAATTTCGATATTCTCTAGATCTTTATCATAAGTTGTAGCACTTTTTACGCATTTTTTTTGCGTTTTTAAAATATATTAGGAATTCGCCATAAACTTTATCATTTAAAATTATGAATGAGCTTTATTTGAATGAACTTTTTTCTCATGGTAGAGCTATGCCAACTTATCATGCATTACCTACCTATTCAATATTGTGGAAATGTAACTTGATATAATAATTAATTATCTATAAATAATGCACCATTAACAGTAATATAAACCTTGTAGACACGTTATCTAATCGAAACATTACACTTTTATCGGTGTCATTAAAAATATATAGCCAGCAACTTTTGGCGCGAATACAAGCAAAACAAAAATGGCGTAACAACTATCCATTTTCCTGTCAACACTTTCAATGAAGTTTACCGGCAATATCTTTCGCTTAGATGCCTATCTCAGCATCACTGGTGGAACAAAAGACCTACTTGTGTAAGAGATCGTGTTTTGGGCATTATGTGTTCCTGCGACCTCGCTATCCTTTCACTGTAGGATTAAACGGTTACGTCACTTGAAGAGCGCGAGATTTATGGTTGTAGTTTATGGTAAAACCGCTTACAATTGTACAATGTTTTCTGTGCTTTTATGTAACTAGTGTCCTTTGTATGAGAACGGTTTGTTCTGATCTGTTTGATACGTCTGTAAGGATCAAATATTTATTACGCAAATAATCAATGGGGGTGCCATAGAAAAAATGTTCAATATTATGGAGAGGTTTCGCCATACGTCTTTCTCATCAGGGCAAGGTGTATCTCTAAAGAGGAAGTAATCTCAGATCGCCTGTTCCTTGTCAAAGTTCTCGCTTTGGAAGACTTGTATTTCTCAACCCCATTTTTAAATGCTAGGTCTTTCCTTACAGACCTATTTGGCTTCCTCCACTCTCATAGTTCGTCTCATCACACTTACCGGTTACGGAGACTCTTGATTTGCCCTTCAGATAAGACACGGTCTGTTTGGTCGTGTTACCTATTGTAACTTTGCCTCATTTGTCTACCCCCCAATGGGTCTGGCGTGATGTTATAGATAGAGAGACTGCTCTCTGATCTAGCGATGTATGGTGCGGCTCGCGTTCTATTGAGAATTTTAGTCAGGGATAGCACACTTTGTCCTAAGGTTGTAACTCTTGTCATCGCCAGCCGCAACATGCACCACTAGATAGACAAGGCAGCCCCCCGCTACAGGAGATTTTCGAGAACGTACTGGTGTGGCCGTTTGAATTAAAAATGTGTTTGAATCTCTAACAATCCCTTCTGTGGTACGGTCTTGATAGCGTGTATGTAGAAAGTACCACTCAAAAAAATACAATCTTGTAACACCAGTATGTTGAAACGTCATTGTGTCAATATTACGTGCGCGGGCGCAACCGCGGATGCACGTATGCACATGGTTATTTTAATTGAAGGTAATGCTGATTACGGAGCACGCTTTCAACTTTCATTGGTTTCCGCATCGCTTGATTGATGTGGAAGAATTTGAATTGATTATTTAGTTGAATTGGTGGCTGAATGCTGGACTGCTTGGCTTGGTTGGTATTTGTTCCCCGCATGGGACAAATCTTTGTGTGATCCACAAATCTTTTTACGGTCAAAGTGTTTGTGTATTTGAATTTCGTGTTCGTAAACGGACCCACGACACAGGAATAATTCCTAGTGCGGGACTATGATTTATTAAAAAAATCAATGCTACTTTATTTGATTAATTAGTTTTGTATCACTCTGAGATGTTCCATTAAATGTCTCGCGACATCGTTAGAGTTAATTAGACTATATAAATATCTATTAGAAATAACGATCTTAAACTTGAATCGTATTAAATTGAAGAGCGAATCTGTGACATTTCGTATTATCAGTTTGATTTAATTAATTACTGTAATTTTAATACATCTAAATTGACTACTCGAGGTAATATTAAATGTCGACTTTGCTACTGAATCTCTTTTTATGAATTATTCCCTTGTCGGTGCATCCACATAAACGCCTTATAGTGCGACACAGATCGTTTGCCCTATGCATGACATTGACAGGGGGGTGTTGGTGTAAAATTAGGGTAAACATTTAGTAAAATTTCCCTACTTCCAAGGAGATATTTCAACAGACGTGTTCGCACGGTTACTAATTAAAAAACTTGTGAACTTGGGTAAATTTCATAGCACATTTCACTCGATGACACCGATTTTGGACGCAAGATCGGAATCGATCCTTCGTGATCAAAGATCCTTGTATGACTGTACTTCTTAATTTACCTACCTATAAATGAATTATAATAATTAAGTAGGATGACTTTCTTGTCTTTGGTCACAAAATTATTATTTAAATAAAAAATGTAGTCCCACACAAGGAATTATTGAGTTTTAGCGGGAAATCGAACATTGATGTCGTCAATTTGTTTTAATTTCTAAAACTTGTGTTATTTTGAATTATAATGTGTAATGTTGGTGGAATATTAACCATTATGTATTCCTATATTTGTATGAGTGAAGGTAATTGTAACAAAGTGATAAAACGTGCCTTTTCGATTTTCCTCAAAACGGCCGTCGCAATTGGTATGTAAAGTATCCATCGCTTTACTATCCAGGGTGGGGCACTTCATCAATTTCATTATCATCTTTGTTATCAAGTTCATTCGGGAGTTGAATGTAAACGCAATAGGGAATATGCGTGTAATTCAAATAAGGGTCAGTTATTTTTTTTTACAAACTTTATCGCATTAGAATAATGTCTATACCAATATTTTTTTAATAACATTACTTTTTATTAATAAAATAATTATTTAAAGGACAAAAAATGAGTGGGATATTTAAAGTAGCGGTAACACTACGCTATTGGTCAGATCGAATATGACGTCAAAGTCTACAATGCAAATGTCAACAAGTGCATGTTTGTTGGATGTTTGCTATTGAGTTAGTTTTAGTGTTATTTTTTGCTGTCGATTTACACAAAGACAAAATTTTAGTTTAAATTATTTAAGTTCATTCTTACGTTTAAGTGATCTTCGCAGCAATATAAACACGTTGATGGAGATACCATGTCTCTTTTTCTGATTTTACACCACTTTCTCCTTATGTCCGCACCTATCGGGTGCATTTCTTATTGTATTTTTACACCTAGGCACAACACAGTGTTGTTCCATTGTATAATAGTCGCAAAATACAAAATAAAAATAAATTACTGAATAAAATACTTCCACAGCTGTTCACTAATTGATTGGTATTATAGACTTTGACGTCACGCCAAGCGCGCCAAAATGGCGGACGTTTAAAATGCTCTTATCTGTTTGCTATCTTCAACATTTTTTTTTGCCCCTTACATTTTGCTTTTGACGCTTAATTTTTTGCACTTATATATTGATGTAATCTATCGTATAAAAAAAATACACGCTTATTCCGTATTGCCTTAAAAAAGGAATTATTCCAGTACCGTGGGTGCGTTCACAAACATAAAATTTACATAGAGAAACACGTAGACCGAAACAATTATTTGTGTATTATATAAAGATTTATCTCTAGTTACTTGATTCAATAGGACGAGCGGGTTAAGGTCTCAACTGTTACAAGCCGTTGTGATTTATGTATTCTACAATTCTATAGAAAAATATTATCTACATGTCTTCAGTTACACTTTCAACTCATCGTCGCCATGCAAGCCTGGCATATAGAATATCTAGATATATCGGATATCACTACTGAATGCATCGCCGTTCCCACACAGGTCTAACAACCCATTAAAAATCCGCTTTGATCTATCCGCTTAGGGCTATAAATCTAGACATTATATTAAACTAACAAAGATAATCGATCTTTATCTCGTTTAACACCTGGTTTAGAAAGGATTTGGTGGTATTAGATTAAATGGGTTTTGATAACCTCTATGTTGGGATAATGGGTAAGTTTAAAATTTAATACTTATAAAGATATAATTAGAGGGCAGTTACTTATGGCCCCACACCAGGATTTATTCCTGTGTCGTGTGAGTGCGTTTACAAACATAAGAATTCACATACACAAATACCCAGACCGAAACAAATAATTGTGGGTCACACAAACATTTGTCCCGAGCGGGAATGGAATCCGCGACTATTAGACACACTGGGCGGAGGGGCTTAAGCTCTTAACCACTGCGCTAAATCGTCCGTCAAAATAATAATAATTTAATTAATTCAGGCAACAGAAATTGACAAAAGTATTTTTATACAGCTTACTGGCCCATAGAATTTATACCTTACAGACTAACATACATATAACAATACACTAAACTTATAATCTAAGTAACGTGCAATTTCGGCGACATGTTGCGCTGTGCAAAGGCGTCTTGTAGTCTGCCACGAAATCTGAAGACGACACCTTTCGGCGAGAACTCCTCCCTCATGAAGCTCTCCAGTTTAGCAGTGGGAAGCCGTATTGTTAATGAGTCGCGATAAAATGGGAATAAGCTCGTCCCTTACTACATTAGGACCTAACGTCGTTGTCGGCAATATGTGGGTGTACACTACAGTTCGAGGGGCTGCACCAGCTGAAACCAGAGGCTAAACAATGGATCATTCTCTCTGACATAAAAGGACATTGTTCTGCGCCCATACATGATTTGCCCCACAATTAACAGCAATGATAAAATACTTGTATGATTTCAAATCACCCATAAATTTTCTTAAGACATTTATCATTAAACGGACAAGCGGGGGAATGGCAATAATACACAAAAAGTATTAGATTTTGAGGTTATAATTCAGAAGCCATGAATACATGTAAGGTTATATTGTGTGTGTTGATATTCAGTAAAGATGTTAGCGAGTTCGATATAAGTACTTACAATACTTTGAAATATTGGTTTTAGATTGAAAATTGTCCGTTAGATACGGATATTTGCCATTATTTTTATAAAATAGATAAATAATGATGGCGTGGGTCAAATGTTTGTTGGCTCTGGGGCAATTTTCGACAATGTCCTTTGATCTCATGCCGCATTATTGAAAGTACATCGCCATACGATGATGATAATGCTCTGTAACCCTTGCTTTGGAAATATAGACGCATGATACTCTAGGTAATTACTATTCGAGAAAATTACTGTTACGAAATGGCATTAAGTAAGTAAATACAAACACGATAGGTTCTTTGTTAAGTGGTTACTGATCACAAAGTATCAGTTACTCTTTAACTTGTTTGGTTATTACCAGTTCTCTCGATTATGAGGACACTACAGCTCACGAATCTGTTCGGTCATATTGTTTCGAGATAATCACTATAGACGGATGAGTCACGAGTCTTTAGATACCTTTAAATTGACTCCCTTTGTCAAACCGCTGGCTTTCGGTGCCAGCTCCACTTGATCCGTATCAAAACAAACTTTCAAATTTCCATTCGATTTTAAACTTTACATCTTTGTAATAAGGATGAGCTAGATTGAGACTAGTTTGTGGCCAGTCTCACGGCAAAAATCTTTGTTTGTCTCTCGGACGGGCGCGTCAAACTCGTGCGCTACAGAATCCAAAGCATTTTACGGTCTTGCGAAATATATAAAAAAAAATCTTTAAAAACATTCTTTTAGTGGATTTCTTCGAAGTATTTTGGTTTAAATAGTTTAGCGTCCATATTTGGGTCACGTTATGCAGTCTTAATGTCAATGCCGGTTCTACTTTAAAGCTATTTTTAACTGCTGTCGTTCATGCTGGGTTTTTATATTTCTAGGTTTCTGATCCAGTCTTAACCTTTTCTGGAAGTTTATATCGAAGTTTCTATGTACGTCATAAATATTAATGGCAAACCGCGATATGTCATTGAATTTCGCGTGGGTGTACGCTTTAACGGATTCACATGTATATCATTTATATTTTAATGGAAATCACCATATTTTTATTAGTATGAGTAGTTTGTAAATAGGTATTTAATTCAACATGAATTTATTTTTAAATATAATTTGGCGTTTTTAAATTATTACGTATCACACGAAAATGAGAACATAAAAGCATGCACCAAGATTGCCTTGTTGGTCTATTTGGGTATAATTTGGCTGGAATTAACGGGGTCCTGGGTTTATTATAGATATAGTGTGATTTTCTTTAGAAAATTTCTCAGTAGCAGATCGGAGTCTGGAATGGTGCCCGGTATACAAACATAGATTTTGTTTTCTCTGACTTATTCGTTTTTTTTTATGTTTATGGCATCACGACGACGCGTATTTTGCCAATGTCAAGTATTACGAATATTCATTTCTAAATTAATTCAACTCCCCAATTAACTTGCTGACAAAGATGATAATGAAATTGATGAAGTGCACCATCCTGGATAGTAAAGTGATGGATACTTTACATAGCAATTGCGACGGCTGTTTTGAAGGAAATCGAAAAGGCACGTTTTATCACTTTATTACAATTACCTTCAGTCATGCACATGTAGGAGTACATAATGGTTAATATTCCACCAACATTACACATTATAATTCGAAATAACACAAGTTTTAGAAATTAAATCAAATTGAAGACATCACTCTTCGATTTCCCACGAAAAACCCCTTTTTTTAATTATTAATTTAAAATTAGTGTGACATATTTTTCCTTTTACTGATATTTTTTTAATTCTTATTTTTTTTAATGTTTCTTCTCCATTTCTTCATCCAAGTTACTGTTTAGACTAGATAAGTAACTTAGCAAAATGTATGCGAAAACATTAAAATGGTACTTAAGTCATTTATTTTGATGTCCATAAAGATCTGTAATACTGATTGTTTTCAATATAATAAAATTAACACACGCAAGCCCCTCTTTAGGAATGTAGGCATCAGTGTTTATTTCACGAAAGCGCGAAAGTTGGTGTAAGTTATCTCCGAAAGATAAATAAAAAAAGTGAATCGATACCACGTTTTTAGAAAGCTAGTATCACTTGTAACAATTATACTTGGCTGTAATATAAGTGCTGGCTGTTTGAAAGCAAGCCTTGGTTCTCACGCGGTGGCCCGGCGTCTGAGTGTCAATCCGGTTAGATAACTATTTATTTATCACCTATGCCGATGGCGACCACCGCGGTGGATAATGACACGTCTGGACATCTGGAGCTCGACACAACGTGTGTAGGTTGCTTTACAATATGTATTTTAATTTTGAAGTGGGTAAGGTGTATTATCTTTTATAACAGAAAGTTAACGTGGAGATAGAAGTAGTAGGTAAGGATCATTTTAAGTCAGTAAAAGTGTGTAAAGAAAAGTTTTAAAATACTGCACTTGAAGCGCATCGCAGAAGGTTGTATGCATCTGAAAGATTATTTAGAATACTCCTATTTCACTAAAGGCATCCTAATTAACTTAGATAATCACGTAATAAGTCGTCTTAGAATTGGATATTATTATTATGGTGATATAATGAGACGTACGGTAAAGAAGGGAGAAACTTATCTATCTATCTATAACCTCACGCCAGATCCCTTGCGGGGTAGGCAGAGAGTACAGAGTTCCAACAGGTTCTTTCCTTACATACCTCTCTGGTTTCCTCGACTCTCATAGTTCGTCTCATACACGCTCGCCGGTTACGGAGACTCTTGACTTTTCCATCAGATAAGACTCGGTTTATTTGGTCGTGGTAAGATAGTCTAGGTCTTCCCCGGTACCTGCATCCTTCCACTTTCACATTGTATATCTGTTTTGTCATTCTTTCCTCTGGCATTCTTTCTATATGCCCGAACCAACGGAGCATGCCCTTTCTCATCTTTACACCGATACTATCTTTCATACCTACTCGCTGTCTTACTTTGCTGTTGCTAATGCGGTCGGTCAGCTTCACTCCGCACATCTTCCGCAGAGCTCGCATTTCTACCGCATTTATCCTACTTTCATTCTCCTTCTTACATACCCAGCTCTCGCTACCATATAACAGCGTTGGGACAAGAACTCCGTTATGTATGGCCAGCTGCGCCTTATGGCTTAAGTGCCGGCTCCCGAGTAGCTTTCCCATCGCACCATTCACTCTGTTCCCTGCACTCACTCTTCTCTCTATGTCAGCGGTGTATTTCCCATCCTTACTGAAGGCGCATCCAAGATATACAAACTCATTCACTTGCTCCAGCACATCGTTACCAACCACAATCCTTACATTCGTTCTGGTTTCTTCCCTTTCAAAAACCATAATCTTGGTTTTCTTCACATTCAAGTGTAAGCCATTGATCATGCAGTCGTCTTTCATAACTGTGACTAGTGTTTGCAGATCAGTGGCTGTTGGCGCTATTAAAACCGCGTCATCTGCATAAAGTAGATGGTTTACCACTAAGTCACCCATTTGTACACCTTCATTCATCGCTTTCAGTCTTTGAAGACTTTTGTCCAGATATATTATAAACAGTCTAGCGGACAACACGCAACCCTGCTTGACGCCGATTTTAACGTCAAACCAGGGTGACCTGTTACCACCCACCCGTACGCATGCCTTGCAGTCCACATAAGTGGACTGGACGGCTCGCAACAGAGTGCCATCTATACCATACTCTGGCAAATGTCCCAAAGTCTCTTATGTTTATTATTATTATGTCTCTTATGTTTATTTATGTTTATTAAGAAACTTATGTTTATTTTTATGTATATTTTTGAACAATAAATAAATAAAATATAAAAACAATGTTTTCTATCATACATATCATTTTAATCCTAATTTTTAGTAATATTAAAAATTAGAAAGTTATATATTTAGATGTTTGTTTATTAACTTGATTAGCACATAGGATACTTTTTATCCCGTAAAAATGTGAGGTTCCTGTTTAAAGTCAAGCGGACAAAGTCGCGGGCAGAAATTAGTAATGTGTATGTGTTACTAACAAAACACTGTAAATTTTATATTCCCCGAGCTAGTGTGGCGAGGGCGATGTGACCACATGCGGCTTTTTATAGGTTTCCTTAAGTAGGTATCATAGGTGACCTACCTTATAAGGTAGTTAAGGTAACCTATCTCATTAAGTAAATACTTGGGGATCATTTAACAATCGCCGAAGCTTAGAAAACTATGACCCAACACGACGCGTTACGATAACTTTGTGAAATGATTGTGTAGTGGTATTTTGTTTGTCACTGGAGACTGGAGTACCGTTATGTTTATAATCGGTCAAAGCAAATAGAACCTAGTAGAGATTTGTCACTAAGTAAGATCAGAAACCTCGTGACCGTACCACGAGTTACCGCCCCATCAGTCTCCTCAACTCCCTGGCAAAGATCTACGAGCGCCTGCTCCTGGCACGGCTCAAAGACTTTGTATCGTCCAAGGGTATTCTCATCAATGAGCAGTTTGGTCTTCGAGCCAAACACTCTTGCGTCCATCAAGTGCACCGCATCACGGAGCACATCCTCACTGGCCTCAACAAACCCAAACCCGTCTACACGGGTGCCCCTTTCTTCGATGGCGCGAAAGCGTTCGACAAAGTCTGGCACAACGGCTTGATTTACAAGCTTTACCAAATTGGTGTGCCAGACTCGTGCTCATCTTACGAGACTTCCTGTCGAATTGCGCCTTTCGGTATCGCGTCGAAATGACGCACTCTACCCCCCACTCCATACATGCTGGTATCCCACAAGGCTCAGCTCTCTCCCCCCTCCTATTCAGCCTTTACACGAACGACATTCCTCATTCGAGTAAGGTCCGCTCAGGTAAGGTCGTCCGCTCTCTATGTCTCGCATAGGAATAAGGGTTTCATTACCAAAAAACCTTCAGGCAGCCGCCAATACTCTAGGGGATTGATTCAGGAAGTGGCGTATTGAGGTGACCCGGACAAGAGCGCTGCGGTGTTCTTCTCCAGAGGTGCCACCCCGCGCCCCTCCCTGCGTCACCCCAGAAGTAATCACAGTCAAGTGACCATGTTCGACCTACCTATTCCCTGGTCAAGCAGGTTAAATATCTAGGGGTCACCCTAAACAATGCCATGACCTTCGGACCGCACTTCAAGCCAGTCCGTCACCGAGCAGCCTTTGTCCTCGGTTGTCTTTACCCGATGATCTGCAAGCGGAGTAAAATGTCCCTTAGGAATAAGGTGACACTTTATAAAACTTGTATACGGCCCATCATGTCGTACGCCTGTAAGGTGTTCGGACACGCCACCCGCTCTCACATCGATAGACTCCAAACGGTTCAATCCTCCGCAAAGCCGTCGGAGCCCCGTGGTTCATACGGAATGTCGATCTCCATTCTGATTTCTGTCTCGAACCTATTCGCGCCTTTATTAAAAAGGCGCCTACCCGATATTTCGCGAGCACGTCCAATCATAAAAATCCGCTAATTGTAGCCGCCGCCGACTATGAACCCAACTCCTCTCTTATCAGCCGCTACCGCCGTTCGCGGCATGTTCTCACCGACCCTCCCGATGCCCTTATATTCCTTCTTTCGAATACAGATACCACACACAGGATCAGACACCGACCTCGCCGGCGAGGTCGAAGAAACCCTTGCCCGCCGGCCGGTGCAGAGCACCACGGCGAGACACCTTGTATACGCCCTCCCCCATAGCGACTGCCCAAGCCAAGGTCGATCCTCCTTGAGGCGCCCTTGAGCTAGTTGCCCCCTTGCCCTTCTGGCTCGAGCGTAGTAGTTGCATGCTCACCCTCTTGTCCGGTGAAGCTGTAAAGGCCCCGCGGCCACCAGCGTAGATCATTCAAACACACACACCCACAACACTGACTTACCATTGGGCTCCACCTTTTTTTAGCGAGATTCCGTCTGCCTTCTTATACGTCCATGGTATTAACTAAATGATGACTTGCATAGAACAGCCTTTTGAACGCTTTAAAGCAGGGTTTCCCAACCTTTCTTATGTTGAGACCCCTCGGATAGGAAATAATATTTTCATGTCCAATTCCTTTTAATTTTTTATTCCAATAAAAAAACACATTATTTTTATAACTATAAATATAAACCTTATATTTATTTTAATCAATCAATTAATGAATCAGGTCCTGGTAGCTCTGTTTGTCAGTAAGGAATTCTGTGATGGAGGAGTAACACCTTTTTACTAAAAATTCAAATAGACAACTAATTGCAATCTTTATTCCTAATCTCCATTGGTAAATTATTATAAATTTCTGATGCCTAGTCTCATGCCTAGTATATTCCTAGCAAATAATGCTGTTTTATGAGGTGCAGCACAAATAGTATTCTGGCTACGCCGGGTTTCGAATAAATCAAAATTACTTTTAACAAATAATTTGTTAAATATTATATTTAATTGTAAGTTCTACAAAATAAACTTCTAATTCTAAACGTTTTTTTATCGAAATCATTTATGTAATTGAAATACATTTTTTTTTGTCTTCGGCCCCCTTTATGTCTCTCTACGCCCACCAAGGGGAGCGCATCCCTCTGTTTGGGAACTTCTGCTCTAAAGGTTTCTTTGTCATCTTCAGGTAAACTCGTCTTTCTATTTGTCTTTTTACAATACCAAACTCGTTTTCTCACGGACTCCTGAGTTCAGAAGCATACGATCGCGTAAATCATTATGGCATACCGATTTCCTGTCGCGTAGGTGTTTAATATATATCATGGACGCTGATAATTTTGTCATTTACTAAAAATAGTGGACCATACAATTTAGATTCTAGAATAAATCAATATATTAACAAAAAAGATTGAGATGTCTTTCGACGCCTGCGCATTTTGTCTGCTAAAAACTTCGGTTAAATTTGAAATAAAAAATTACTGCCTTGTTAGTCTAGTAGTGAATAATGCGCGGAGCAAAGTGGGGTACCATTATTGCTCCGCGCATTATAGAACTCAGGACTTGAGTTCTAGTACTAGATATTTCTAAAGAACCTAACATCGTCAGAAATACAGGCGTGACGGCGTTAATTTAATTTTTTTTAGCCTTATAATAATATTAGCCTTGTTAAGAAACTGTCCCACCGTTGGGCACGGGCCTTCTCTTAAACTGAGAGGGTTTAGGCCATGATCCACCACGCTGGCCCACTGCGGGTTGGCGAACTTCACACAACTTCGAGAAACTCTTAGGCATGCAGGTTTCCTCACGATGTTTTACTGCACCGTTAAAGCAAGTAATAGTTAATTTTTAATACGCACATCCTTTCGAAAAGACAGAGGGGCGTGCCTGGGTTTGAACCCGAGGCCTTTAACTTTGCAGTCCAATAAATTCTAGACCTAAAAACCTAGATGTCTTAAAAAACTGATGTTTATCTATAAAACTTTGAAAATCCAGCGTGTATCGGTAATTTCGCGTGTTATCTTCGTTGAAACAGCTCCGTTGGTTGCCTAGATTCCGATGATTATCTGATTTACATACTAAACGCTTGTCCGTCCGTCGATTGCGAAAGGAATAGAGAAACGATCGCTTAATAATCATACGATTATTAAGCGATCTATTGTAAGAGCTCTTCAAATTATATTTTTTGCTTTAAACGTAAAAAGAATTGTTCAGTACGTTTATTAACACAGGGTGTAATTTTAGTCGTCATGATAAAAAATTGAATGAAAAGAACACTTCAATAAGCAACATCTACCTACTGACCTATCCGATTATCAAAGCTAGGGTGAAGATCGGGAACACCGAAGGTATCTACCGGCCATCTGACGAGCCACGGCGCCCCTCAATGTCATTTTGCGCTTGTATATCTATATCAACACGCCAGATCCCTTGCGGGGCAGAGAGTTCCAATAGGTTCGTTCCTTACATACCTCTCTGGCTTCCTCCACTCTCATAGTTCGTCACGCTCGCAGGTTACGGAGACTCTTGACTTGTCCTTAAAATAAATCTCGGTCTATTAGGTCATGGTAACATAGTCTAGGTCTAGGTCTTGCCCTTGATAGCTGCAATTTAATGCACTAAATTAGTATTGTTATGGAGACGTTACTGAGTGTTCTTTTTTAATATTTTTGAGTACAAGTGAACAGTAGGCAAGGGATACATCACCTGGACTTTCGCTCCAGAACGACTTAGATCACACCGTGTATATAATTATATTACTGCTTTTGTTGACTTTTGTTGGTCTAATGGCGGATTGTGGGGGGGACAAACACGGAGTTTTGGTATGAAATCCTAAGTCGAAGAAAGTGTGTCTTTACTCCTGCGCTGCGTTCGAATTTTAGGCCAAAAAATTTTTTGTCGGTGTATATCGAAGAAATCTTATTGGCATTCAGGAGTATAGGCTCGCCTTCTATTAAATTGGGATCTGACATCGTCGACAAAACATTGTACTGTGTACACCACACCCCTGCTCAGAAAATATTGGGGTGACAGACTTTCTTAATCAGCATAGCGTTTGCGAAATGCTAATTTCGTTCTACCTTCTAAGTTCGTTATCTTACTTGTGAGTAATTCATATGAATTAGATATATCTGTATATTCCAGTATGTTAATGATCCGTGCGACCTTGGGCCGTTAGTTTTAGAACAGTTGATTAGTTAGATACTGTTTAATTCATATCGCGACCGGTATAACGGTCGTCGGCCATCAATGAATACTGATTGCTAATGCCCATTTTTGAAAACTCACATTATTCTTATCGAGTTATTATGTTTCTACCTATAACATCACGCCATTACCTTGCAGGGTAGACAGAGAGTACAGGGTTCCAACAGATTCTTTTCTTACATACCTCTCGGGCTTCTTCCACTCCCATAGTTCGACTCATACACCTATGTACCTACTATATAACAAAACTGGGCAAAAATTTATTGTGGAAACATTAAAATGCCAGTGAGAATGAAAAGATAGTATCGGTGTAAAGATGAGAAAGGGTATTTTCCGGTGGTTCGGGCATGTAGAAAAAATGACAAAACAGATATAAAATGTGAAAGTGGAAGGGTATAGGTATCGGGGAAGACTACATGACAAAAGAGACCGTGTCTTATCTGAAGGGCAAGTCTAGAGTCTCCGTAACCAGAGAGCGTGTATGAGAGTGGAAGAAGCAAGAGAGGTCTGTAAGAAAAGAACCTGTTGGAGCTCTGTACTCTCTGTCTACTCTGCAAGGGATCTGGTGTGATGATATAGACAGATAGATTAAATTGAAATTAAAATAAGGTGGATTTTATCGCGGATTCCAACTTGATGGAAGCACCCAGCCATTTTCTTTGCTAAGTTACCGACTGCACCAACCGGCACCGACTTCAAATATTTATTTTTTGTTTTTGAAGTCGGTTTCCCTTTTTTTTTAAGTTTTTTTTGGTAAGATGTTTACTTACCAACTATTTTATATACTCATAAATATAAGAAACTATGTTCTAGGTTCGTTAATTCTTACAATCAGATAACATGTAACTATTACGCGTTTGCAGTGAAATCTGCGTAGACACTCGTTTCTAATTAACACGAGTTTCAACACATGGGTACAGCTGTTGTGAACAAGTACCTACAAATAAAGATCTAGTATTAAATGACATTGAAGGAAAGGGGTAGACAGAGGTGTATATGGAAGACCCACATTTCGCTCACAATGTTTGTCCCCAATTTTATGTGAAGCGGGCCTATTGCCCTCATCAATCAATCAATCAATCAGCCTATCGCAGTCCACTGCTGGACATAGGCCTCTCCTAACACGCGCCATTGCACACGGTCCTCCGCCTTCCGCATCCAGTCTGTCCCAGCGACATTTTTGAGGTCGTCGGTCCATCTAGCTGGGGGCCGTCCTACCTTACGCTTACTTTATTGCCCTCATACCGGGCATAATTCCAAACTTCGAATTGCTACGGAGAATTTAAGACCTAGGGACGAATCCAGGGCCTCGTAATATATTACCTAATATTTAAATGTATGTACTAAGGTGTACAACAGCTTAGCTAAACATTGTGACAATAAACTTCAGAGTGATAGAGACCCAGAATAGAATATTTATATATAACAACGATTTAGCGCAGTTGTTAAGAGCTTGAGCTGCTCCGCCCACTGTGTCTAATAGTCGCGGGTTCGATTCCCGCACGGGACAAATCTTTGTGTGATCCACAATTATTTGTTCCGGTCTGGGTATTTGTTTGTGAATTTTCATGTTTGTAAACGCACCCACGTCACAGGAATAAATCCTAGTGTGGGGCTACGTTTTTAAAAAAAAAAAAAAAAATATTGCAGATTTTTTATTTACTTAAATGTATACAAGGTGTAACATAATAAACGCAAGACCTGAAAGTAGTTTGTTCTAAATCGGTAACTGAATTGATTCCAACAATTTTTAATGTATCTTACATTTTTTTTTTTTCGAAAAATGCTTTTACTCTTTCAGTGCGCTATAACAAACTAAATTTATTATTGATTCAAAGCAATATGGAGATTTCAAATGCATTCCTAAAACGTATTTCTCAAAACCCAAACATACATATTCAAGTTTCATTGTTAATTGGGGTATAAAAGTGCTTAAAAAAGGGGTAACAACCATTAAATTTGGAAATCCGGTGTTCGTTTTGAATGTATAAAGCATTTCTCTACTCGGGGTGTCTGAGGTCTTGCGTTTATTATTTTACACCTTGTATATCAATAGTTAATCAAGTTGATTATTGATATCTCGGCATCGAAGAGGTGAACAGACGACCTCGGCAACCGTTGGTATCCAATCTACATACACACGGGCGAATCGCGATCTAAATTCGATCGTGTTTTCTTTTACTTATAACATTAGAACTATGGACAACTTTGTAATTTGCTGATTCTCATAAAAACAGAGGGCATAGCATCAATAGATTAACGTTAGCGTGACGCTACTGAGTAGATATGTTATCCTTTTCACACTTCAAATTTACCCAAGAAAGATGAACGTGACAGCACGATTTTTCTATAATGTTTACTATAACGTCAAATCGGTCAAATGGTTTGTGCTTAGCTCTCTAGTTTACAATCAAAAGTAAACACTAATCCTTAGTGACAAAATGTTAAATTTCATTGTGATACTTCAAGAGTGACCTACCCATTCTAAAGCACGGTTGAGACAATCGGACACACTTGCGTGCCGATTTTTGGGCGTTTGATTAATATGTAAATTGATTTATGTAAGTCACGATATATCGATACACGTGCAACCGTATAATCTAGTTAACAACTTCTTTTTTGATAATTGCAATCGGCTACGAAATTGTGCCATTTATGCCTATGTCGAGTAATGTAATATTTCATCAAGTATTAATTCAGTAGTTCCTTCAATTCAGTTCAGTAGTACCACGGTTCAGTAGCTCCTCGACTTATCAACAAACTACCCTCCTCTATTAATATTAAATCAAAACTAAAATGTCACTTTATCAGTTTTTAATTCGACTCATTGTGTGTTGTACAAATTAATGTAATCTTACGTACCTCCTTAGCTAGGTTGCTAACTGTAGATTTCTTTTTTATTTGATATCAAACAGTATGAAACATTTAAATTAATATAATTTATATACTCGTACTTTGTACACTCATAGGCCTGGTGTAGATTTGTTTATTCTTGGTATAAGTCACAAACCTTAGTGGTTTATAATGTGCTAATTATTTTTGTGTGTGTGTGTGTGTGTGTGTGAGCGCGCGGTGCGTGCGTGCGTGCGTGCGTGCGTGAGTGCGTGAGTGCGTGAGTGCGTGAGTGCGTGCGTGCGTGCGTGCGTGCGTGCTAGCGTGCTAGCGTGCGTGCGTGCGTGTGTGTGTGTGTGTGTGTGTGTGTGTGTGTGAATGATCTACGCTGTTGGCCGCGGGGCCTTTACAGCTTCACCGGACAAGAGTGCCAATTATGTAAGCCTCTCTGGCTTCCTCCTCTCTCATAGTTCGGCTCATACACGCTCGCCGCCGATAATATACCGAAAATAATATACCTGGGTATACCCTATATACCATTAAGTGATACATTTGATGATGGTTATTAAGTATAAACAACTTTAGTTTCATTTTACCAAAAAACATAAATCTTTGTGAATATAAAACAACCTTAAGTCACATACAAAAGCAGAGATGGGCAAAAGTAATCACTTTGATGTTTGCGATTACAATTTCTAATCTTCAATTATGATTAAAGATTAAAATGTGATCGAAATTGTTGAAGATTACAAAATGTAATTGTAATCTTTAATCTGATTACATTTTCCCCATCTCTGCACAAAAGTCGTAACGCCCTAAAAGTGAATACACTAGATTTTTTAGGGAAAGGAACCAATTGAAGTTGTGTTCTATGCTTACCCAAAGTAGCGTGATGATATAAATAGATGCTATAAAATAAATCAGTTACTGAGTTATCACTATTAAATAGGGTTGTTATTGACGATTGATTTATATTGATCCAAACGAAGCTCGTGATTTATTACTCTTAAGGTTAATTGTCTTGAATAGAAATCTAAATGTCAGCCTATAATCAAAACTGAGATATGAATGATGCTATTATTCTGAACGGGAAGTAATTTCTTCAATTAATAGAATCGTTTCTTTGATAGCTATTAAAATAATATTATACATAAAACGACTTCCTCGTTGGTCTGGTGGCAAAGCACATCGTTTTGTGATCACGAGGTCCTGGGTTCAAATCCTAGGTCGGACAAATGTAGTTTTTCTAACGAAAAATTCCCAGTATGAGTCCGGAGTCTGGAATTGTGCCTGGTATATGGCAATAGGCTCGCCCCCTATTACATGGGACCTAACATCGTCGGCGAATCGTGGGTGTACTCAGTACACCTCTGCCACGCCCGCTTGGGGAATATAGGCGTGACGGTGTTTTTTTCAATATTATAGAGATAGGTCATCTTTAAACTAACTGTTTCGTCGGGTAATCATAGTGTTCAATGCTAACAAAGTTCATTATCCCTTCATACATACTTCTTTTACCAATTTAATGCTTAGAGGTTCATTTTTTACACGCTACAAACCAGATTTAGAATCTTTTGTTGTTAAATTCTATTATTGGGTGTTCACTTCCAGTTATTGCTTCTAATCACAAAAAAAAAACAAATTCTGTTGGTTCTAACCTAATAATTTGCCTATTACCTAGTTTGAGAATGACAAGCGTGGCAAAAAACAAAAGGTTATGGGTGATTATTATGAGAACTATGGGAGTGGAGGAAGCCTAGAGGTATGTAAGGAAAGAACCTGTTGGAACTTTGTACTCTCTGCCTACCCCGCAAGGGATCTGGCGTGATGATATAGATAGATAAATAGATTATGCTTTTTTGATTATGGTTCAATATTGTCTGATAAAACCACATAAATCAGAGTAATAAGACATATAATAATAATAATTCATTGATTGAGAGCATCAAGGCCCAGTTGTTAGAAATCACAATTTTCTTGTGCTAGTGTTAGTATGTACAGTTTAATATTTACGACTGCAGGCGAACATGTAACACACAACAGTGTGTGTTACTTAGGGGCAGTCATGTCTGCCCGCTATCACTTCTAGCACCCTGTTTGAGCTGCTCCGAACTCTGCGGATTAGCGAGGTGGCTCGCTGTCACATAATTGTACTGAAGCAGTCGACACGCGCGTCGGCAAATATACCCGAGGCACTAAAGTGTCGCGGGCCCATCGGTGCCCTGAAAGCGTTATTATATTTGACTCGGAGGGCAAGATATGCTCTTTGAGTGTAATTCACCCACAGGCTGCACATACGACTCATATGTCTTATTATTCTGATTTCTGTGGATATAACTTACTGTGGTACGAGTAGAAACTTATTTTTTTTTGTTTTAAATGAAATGTTAGAAATAATAGGCATTGATTTTGTTGCCGATATGGTACCAACTACTTTCAGATCTTGCGTTGATACGTTACACGTCGTGTATATACTTTTAAAACTGCTTGGAAAATATCTCGAGTTCCTTGCGACTTTGTGTGTCATTCATGCTACTACCAGTAGTTCATGAGCAATAATAATACTTTCCCGTATTGGTTTTCTAACCAGTTAATATTGTTGCAGCAATGTCCAACTAAGGCATGGGGCAGACGGAGGAGGCGAGGAAATCTCGCACCAGCCCGCGAGCGCGCCGGTCACCGGAGCTGCCGCCCCCCATACAGCCTTACAGTGGCTTCCTCGGAAACGTGAGTACTAGCCTTTAAAACCCTTTAGCCTTGAGAGCGCCGTGTTAAGCTTAGTTTAAGAGGTCACATTTGCATGCGATGCATTTCCGCTTGTCTTTTGTCATGCTGGTGGATGAGATCGCTTGATTTTGATCAAGCATATATTGCAATTTTTTAAATTTGATTATAAGCTATCGAAAAATCTCGTCAATTTATTTAATGGTTAATACGCGATTCTCGAACAAACAATATTTGTTTGTATTCGTGGAACTGAAATAGTCGATTCAGTTTAGTTTAAACATCTTTGATGTACAAAAGCAGCTCAATTATTTTTACGAGAAATATCATAGTGAAGTAAGCTTTCACAACAACAACCGCCAAGCGCGGTCACCGTGCACGAGTATGGTCGGTGTACTATAGTACTCACTCGGATCTTTTCCATTGCCTCCACAACTGCCATGTTTCACATAATTATGTCACACATCAGGTTTGAGTTTAGATACTTATGCCATACTAGCGACTCCCGGCTTCACACGGGTGAATTATACACACCCGTACAAAAAAACTCATCGGTATTTATCGCGTTCCGACAGACAGACACGGCAGGGGCATTTGTTTTATAGTACGTAGTGATTCCATTCTATGTAACTAAATAGCGATCAATTCAATTAGAGCTTTTTACTCCACATATACAAGGTGTATCGTAAATAACGCAAGACCTCAGACACCTCAGTAAGATTTTTTCAGAATTTCTTTACAAATTTAATGGAATAACCAAATTTCCAAATTTGAAGTTTACTACCCTTTTTTAAGTACTTTTATACCCCAATGATCAATGGAACTTGTACGTATATGTGTGTTACCGTCACCTCCGTATTGCTCTGAATTAAAAATAATATTAGTTTGCCAGAGAGGTATGTTAGGAAAGAACCTGTTGGAACTCTGTACTCTCTGCCTACCCCGCAAGGGATCTGGCGTGAGGTTATAGATAGATAGATAGATAGATTAGTTTGCTATAACGCACTGAAGGACTAACTAAAAAAAAAACACCGTAACGCCTATATTCCCCAAGCCTATTGCCGTATACCGGGCACAATCCCGACTCTGGACTCGTAGTGGGAAGTTTTCGTTAGAAAAACTACACTTGTCCGACCTAGGATTTGAACCTAGGTCTTCGTGATCACAAAGCGATGCGCTTTCCCACTAGACCAACGAGGCAGTCAAGCAGAGAATTTTTAGCAAATTAAAAAAAATGTAAGAGACATTAAAAATAGTTGGAATCAATTCAGTTACCGATTTAGAACAAACTAATTTCAGGTCTTGCGTTAATTATGTTACACCTCGTATAACGATCAATCCGTAAATGGAATCAACCATAAACACAAAATTTAGTTCACAAATGCCATAATAACATCACAAAAGCATAATCCGATATAGCACGACGAATGCTCATCAGGGCACGTTCCATTTCACACGTTGCCCACTCGACCCTATTAGCATAAAATTAAGCAACCGCCATTCGTCTTGCTTTGCCGACTTTAATAACCAGCCCGGTTTAAAAGCTTTAACGGTATCTATACGAAAGCGATGCGTGAATCGAAACGAGTGCGTTCGTTTGATCTTCGCTTTCGGATGGCTTAAATCATGTGGACGGGAAGCAAGAATCGGTCGACGTCGTTAAAAGTTGCAATAGATTTGGAACATTATCAGTATTGTAATAAAATTCAATTATAATTTAAATGAGGCGCTCGTAGCGCTGTGCGACCGCGGTGTTATTACCGATCACCAAGGTTAAGCAGCGTTCGACTCAGTCGGCCTGAGATGGGTGACCGTTTGTGGCATTTTCATATTCGAGCGTCTCCGTGCTTCGGATGGCACGTTAAGCCGTTGGTCCCGGTTACCACTTAATGTGGTAGTCGTTAAGCCGAATTGGAAGCCTTAAAGGCGGCTTGATAAGTTCCAACAGCAGGTGGCCACAAACCTGCCTCCACCAATCCGCACTGGGTCCGCGTTGTGGAGTATGACGTAATCTCTCTCACCTCGATTTGTGAGAGAAGTTTGCCCAGCAGTGGGCAGTATAGGCTGATATTATCATTATTATAATTTAAATGTGCTAATGAGTGACACATTATTGCTTGTCTTGCTGCTCTCAAAGTCTTAAAATGAGTATGGACTTTGGAAGTTGTACAGATCTTTGTAAAAAGCTGATTATTTTAATTCTGATGTGGTAGATGTATATTTATCCAACTATAAAGCCAACTCTAAGCAGCAGTGATAGCCTAGCTAGACCGTTGGACTGCAAAGTCAGAAGTCTCGGGTTTAAACCCAAGCACGCACCTCTGTCTTTTCGAAAGCATGTCACTTGCTTTAACGGTGAAGAAAAACATCGTGAGGAAACCTGCATGCCTAAGAGTTGTGCGAAGGTATGTGAAGTTCGCCAACCCACACTGGGCCAGCGTGATGGACTATGGCGTAAGCCCTCTCAGTTTGAGAGAAGGTCCGTACCCAACAGTGGGACAGTTTCTTAACAGGGCTAATATTATTATTATAAAGCCAACTCTAACGTACTCTCTGCCTGCGCTGCAAGGGATCTGATATAATAGAGATAGATATGGAACATGATAAATTATTTTTCCTGCATAGATGTAGGCACGTAGGTATATGCCAGTCTATATTGTCCCACCCAGTGTTGGGTTAAGGCCTACAAATCGAGGTGAGAGAGCATAGTTCACACTTTACTATGCGGATTAATTGCGGATTGGTGTAGGAAGGTTTGTAACTATCTGCTGTTGGAACTTATCAAGCTTCCAACTTCCTTTAAGGATCTTAATGGTATTTAAAAAAGGTTCTCAGTCAGCTGTTTCTGCTAGGTAGGTAAATGAAGGTTGCGGCAGTTTATTATTATTCTCTTGCCTGGTGATTTATGGTATGTACAAGACTGACAGGAAGCAGTCACATTCAACCATTTATTTTTCCAAAGTATAAAAACATGTACACTGTAAGGCAAAGGTTACCCAATCAGTCTGAGGTGCCGCTGTGTCGAAGTGGGAAGTCGTAAGTATATATAACAGTATCTCTTTCTAACTGTCACTCAGTTGGACAATATGTAACCTTTGTCTAATATGCGATTTGAAACACTTTTCAACTGCGACCGTTAATATGTTTGATAAATTGTTCTTGTGGACGGGGAACAGCTGAGCAACACACCTCAACGCAATTACTAACATACCAAACGCCACTAGTGTGTTATACTTAATGCTGCTTTATTAGTTTTAGTTAAAGTTCAGATTTGGATGAGCCATTGTTTACGCTTAATATTGTATTGTTGAGTTACAAAATTATGTGTAAACTGGATCATTTGTAATAGTTAGGTAATTGCACTATTTACAAGATGGATGTGATTTATTACGTTTTCGCGTTTGACGGCAGTATAATAAATGTTCACATATGACAGCATGTTTTCATTGTACAAAGCACTAGTTAATGCATATTTCACTTTTTGTAGGATTATAGAAAATTTAAAGCTAAAAACCACATAGACTAGGTACCATAATATGTATGAGACAAAGAACTATAGGTACAAGTTATAAGAAACAAGTGCGTAAAATTGTAAATAGGTAATAATAGTACTCCTCAATATGATCAGATATTACTATGACGATACTTACATAGAGGACAATAAAGAGAGCATTCACAAGATTATATATTTGCACTGCTTACAGTGATAAGAAAGGGGACAAATCAATCGCAATCAGTTACACTCTTGTACACTTTATTTTGACATTAAATATTACTTAACAAATTAAAAGTCATCGCGAACACGGACAAACAAATATTAACCGATAAATTTGCTTGGAGCATACGTCTAAATGACAAGCTATAATATTTTGTATAAAAAGGCAATACGAATAAAGATTTTTAAATTGGTTACATAAATGGTACCAAGTGTCCAGAAAAAGTGTACAGCTGAACTGGGTTTATCCCTCTATGCTTGAAAGTCTTACCTCTATGGATACCAAAGGGGTTGGCATAAAGACATTGGCGTTAGCGTGACGCTGTCGTGTTGATATGCTGTCCTTTCCACACAACAAATTTACTAAATACATACAAACGTGACAGCACTTTGTCGATAGCTTTGACCAACGCTAATCTGTGCTAAGCCCGCTGATAGAAGAAATTAAGCGGCTTCACAAGAAATGTTGATTGATACCTATTTAAATGTGTAAAACTACTGAGTATTATTGTTTATTTGGACTTCTTTACTGTGATTTCTCAGAAGTTACTCGCAGTGTTCACTGCTAACACTTTTTATAGTATTAGACACACCATCCTAGCCAGCTCTTTTATCTTATAGTTAAATAAGTACTGGCTACTTATGCGAGACGTATAACCCGCGGGCGTATAAAATATTATAATATCCAATTAACTTACTATCATAAATAGCTAGAGTTCCTTTCAGTTAGCTTAAGGCTCCTATTTGGAGCGTAGACTACTACAATGGAATGGCCACGTTCACTGATATAAGGAGTGAAGTTCCATTTGACCCGCAAAATCGATGTTTTAGTGACTGTCTGGTTGTTCGAGGACTAAATAGTACGTGGGCTGTATGGGAGGTTTGATAAGTTCTAACAGTAGCTGACCACAAACCTGCCTCCACCAATCCGCACTGGGTCCGCGTGCTAAACACCAGTGCTCAGCAGAGTGGGAAGGTATAGTCTGATATATCATCTTGCCAAATCCCTTGGTGCGCCAAATCGTCCGTCATAGTTCGTCTCATACACGCTCGCCGGTTACAGAAACTCTTGACTTGCCCTTCAGATAAGACCCGCTCTATTTGGTATTGGTAAGAAGATTATTCTGTTATAGTTAATATGATTATTTCTACATATTAGTAAATGTTTGTCTCTCGTCTGCCTCGTTGGTCTAGTGGCAAAGCGCATCGCTTTGTGATCACGAGGTCCTGGGTTCAAATCCTAGGTCGGACAAGTGTAGTTTTTCTAGCGAAAACTTCCCAGTACGACTCCGGAGTCTGGAATTGTGCCCGGTATATGGCAATAGGCTCGCCCCCTCTTACATGGGACCTAACATCGTCGGCGAAATGCGGGTGTACTCAGTACACCTCTGCCATCCTCGCTTGGGGAATATAGGCGTGACGGTGTGTGTGTGTTTGTCTCTCTACGCGTGCCAGTGACCGGAGGGCAGGGGCGGGTGCATAAATAAAGCGCGGTCCGGCGCGCTTTGATGTAAAATACTAGGAAGCGCAAGCGCATCCTGCGCGGTTACACCTGATAGTTTACAGCAATTTACTGTAGTTAATACATTTTGATAGATGTTACTGTTATAATGAATTCAAATTCTCATGTTTTCACTTTAAATATAGTGCGTACAATTATTGCGGTAGATATTTCTGTAAGGAAAGAAAGAACCTGTTGGAACTCTGTACACTCTACATAATACCCCGCAAATTAACTGTCATGATAAAAGAGAGAAAGAGAGTACAATTATTGTTATGTATATCCTGCAGTGGACGTTTTTTGGCTAAGGCTGATTATTATCAAATGTTTTTGTTTATTGAGTTTTGTTTGACATTTGAAAAAAGTGGAATTTGAACAAATTCAGTAACTACAAATCAACTATACAACACACTATATAGTACACTGATACACTATTAGGGAATGGCAAATAATGATATTAACACCATGTTTCGCCGACGGTGTTAAGTATGCTATTAAAGATACCAGTTAGAATTCTGTAATCTCCGCCTACGTCGCAAGGGATCTGGCGCTTGATATAATAGAAACATTAATTTAACATTGTTTACATGTAGTTTGAATTTACCAAGTCCCAAGACAGACTTTCCGTTTAGTTTGGAGTTCATTGAGAAATACGTACTTATCAAGTCTTACGCAGTTATCGTCATTACGGAACCCATAAGATCTTGACCAATCTTGACCTGCAAAACACGTAGAAAGTTTCGAAGAAGTTAATGGTATCAAAAATAAACATTTAGGTGTATCCCGATGTCGGTCACGTGGTTCCGTGGAACATGTTCACGTGTCCCGCGCGGAACAAGTCAGGGTTGCCAGGTATACGCAACGTATTTTATAATATAACCGTTAGGTTTCTGAAATAAAGTCGACGATCGAGTAAAGTCGAGACGACGATCATAAAATAAAAGTGCTTATTTCGAGTAGTCGAAATGCCTAAAGTAGTCGACTGTTCATAGGCCTCGTCAATAGCATGCCACTGAGTACGATCCTCGGCTACTCTCATCCAATTTCTGCCAGCCTGGAGGCATTTCTGGGGGATCCTGCATTACGTTTGCCGATCCGCGGTCAACTCAAGAGCTCGTTTATCTCAGCCGTTATCGATTCTTCAACTAATGTGGCCAGACTACTGCCACTTCAGCTTACTAATCCGATGGGCTATGTCGATAACTTTGGTTCTTTATCGGGTACCTCGTTCCGGATTCTATCTTTCATAGAAACTCCAAGTATACCATAGCTATGATTCCATAGCTCGCAGAGTGAATTTAAATTTATGAACCAGTACAACCGTAAGTGTCTTTATTTCCAATTACTCTCCAATATCAATTACCAAGCTACAGAAATTTCGTCTCGTTTATCGGCTCATCGATGTTACTTAAGTTATTAAGTCTTTTTTAAACAATAAATAATTCTATTCTAAAACTAATATTTTACTCCCTCTTACCCTCTGCCTGCCCCGCAAAGGATCTCTCGTGATGATATGGATAGATAGATAGAAGATCTAATAGAAGAACTTTAATAGGACACTATAACGAAATGGATTATTTTAAATTATTTAAAAAAATTAAGACGCATTTCTACTAAAACAGCTTTTTTGGTTTGTATCCGACAAAGATAACGATAATCTATACATACAGGATACATAAAATTACCAAATTATATATTTTCTGTATCCAATTATAGGATCTGTCAACCCTGGAATAAGTAACGGTTAGGGGCCCCGCCAATTAGCGCCTTGCGGTTATACCGACACCATCTTATTTTAGCAGGGAATGTGCAAATATATAAACAGACGGAAACTGAACATTTGCGATAGCTCACTTTATGAACGGTAATGTGATTTTTTTAAACTGCGTGGAACTTTGAAGTATTTTAAGGGAATATCCGAGAAGGTGTGTTAGTTACACACTATACTGAGTGGAAACGCTGTCTGTGCCTATTAGAAGTAGAAAGCGCCATTGCTTAATGAATATTATGGCAATAAAAACACTAAATGTAATGCGATTGCTATACTAAAGTAAACTTACTATATTTATATTAATGATACTAGGATAGGATAATTAGTCTTGTGAATGTTTAGATATCACCAATCACCACCCAAAACTCCACAATAAAGTCTAAATAGATGAAATGATTGGGATGAAAAGACATTGTCGAAAATTGCCCCAGAACCAACAAACATTTGACCCATGCCATCATTATTTATATATTTTATTAAAATAATGGCAAATATTTATATCTAATGGATAATTTGCAATCTAAAACGACTATTTCAAAGTATTCTAAGTATTTATATCGAAATCGCTGACATCTTTACCGAACGTCAACACACGCAATATAACCTCATATGTATGAATGTCTACTGAATTATAACCTTAAATCTAATACGTTTTGCTATATTGCGATTCCTCCGCTTGTCCGTTTATTAATAAAGGCCTTAAGATAATTCATGGGTGATTTGAAATCATACAATTATTTTTTTATTGCTGTTGGTTCTGGGGCAAATCATTTATGGGCGCAGAACAATATCCTTTGGCACAGAGGTTGCTGAATTCTGTGTGTTATGGTATGGTCTACTACTATAAAGTAGTCTGATTTATATGGTATTGTCATTTACTAGGTCTTAAGGTTGTTATTACGATAAGTACATCGATTTTAGAATCGGAGAACACAAATAAAAAAATCGCGCATTTTACAGAACTCCTCCTGTTTTCATTTTCATTAAATTTGCAGTAGTTTCCAAGACCATTAAATAAATCCCTAAGACACCTCGAGCTTCAAACCTTGGTATCAACTGTGGAAACAATTGTCGATAGAAGTAACAGTAGTAGAAATGTGTGGCAGGCTTAGAACATCGTACAGCTGAAACTGTGGTCTAAAACTTACATTATTATGGAATTAACTCTTCGGTAGTCATTACGAAATTTCAAAAGACCATTCGCAATCTTACCCTGATTAAAAAATATCCCGAATCGGTTAAGTAACACTAGACTTTTCGTCCAATCATAGAAATTCGCTAATTGTAGCCGCCGCCGACTACGAACCTAACTCCCCTCCTATCAGCCGCTACCGCCGTCCGCGGCATGTTCTCACCGACCCTCCCGATGCTCTTACATCCCTTCTTTCGAATACAGATACCGCACACAGGATCAGACACCAACCTCGCCGGCGAGGTCGAAGAATCCTTTGCCCGCCGGCCGGTGCAGAGCACCACGGCGAGACACCTAGTATACGCCCTCCCCCATAGCGACGGCCCAAGCCGAGGCCGTTCCCCCTTGAGGCACCATTGAGCTAGTTGCCCCCTTGCCCTTCTGGCTCGAGCGTAGTGGTTGCACGCTCGCCCTCTTGTCTGGTGAAGCTGTAAAGGCCCCGCGGCCACCAGCGTAGATCATTCACACACACACACACACACAACACTGATTTACCATTGGGCTGCACCTTTTTTTAGCGAGATTCCGTCCGCCTTCTTGTACGTCCATGGTATTAACTAAATGAAATCAAATGCACCGATGACTTGCAGAGAACAGCCTCTTGAACGCTCCAAAGCAGGGTTTCCCAACCTATTTACACACACACACATACACACACACACAGCTACAAAACTAGACTAGTCTCCTTTACTGTTTCCACAGGGTTAAAAAATATTAACGCTATACAGCCTTACGAGTACATGGTGCTGTACCACCACACATCTATTCTTAACCAGCATGCTCCTAAGTTTTATATCCACATTGTCTACATTTACTTTACAAGGTTGCTCACAATAGTTCCCGACGTGTTATTATTCCTGCAGTGTCAACTTTAGCACACCGCCAATGTTAGAGCTGGTTCACATTAGCTTGAAACGATAATTTGGTCGCCTCGCTCGATCGGTCGGTTGGCTGTCGAATTTAGATATTCGTACTAAATGGTGCGTAATATGTTTAGCCTTTACACTAACGACATTCCTCGTTCGAGTAAGGCGCATCTAGCCCTATTCGCGGATGATACCGCTCTTTACGTCTCGCATAGGAATAAGGGTTTCATTACCAGAAACTTTCAGGCAACCGCCAATTCCTAGGGAATTGGTTCAGGAAGTGGCGTATTGAGGTGAACCCGGACAAGAGCGCTGCGGTGTTCTTCTCCAGAGGTGCCACTCCGCGCCACTCCCTGCGCCGCCCTAGAAGTAATCTCGGCCAAGTGACCATGTTCGACCGACCCATTCCCTGGGTCAAAGAGGTCAAATATCTAGGGGTCACCCTAAACAGCACCATGTCCTTCGGCCCGCACATCATGCGGGTCCGTCACCGAGCATCCTTTGTGCTCGGTCGTCTCCATTCGTTGATCTGCAAGCGGAGTAAAACGTCCCTTAGAAATAAGGTGACGCTTTACAAAACTTGCGTTCGACCCATCATGACTTATGCGTGTGTTGTGTTCGGGCATTCGGCCCCCTCTCACATCGATAAACTCCAAGTGGTTCAAAACCGCTTCCTCCGTAAAGCCGTAGGAGCCCCCTGGTTCGTACGGAATGTCGATCTCCACTCCGATCTAGGTCTCGAACCTATTCGCGCCTTTATTAAAAAGGCGACAACACGACACTTCGCGAACGCATCTACCCATGCGAATCCGTTAATCGTAGCCGACGCCGACTACGATAGCCCCCCCCCCCCCCGACCCGTGCCGCAGGCCGGGACATGTTCTCTCCGATCCCCCGATGCTTTGTCATCCATTCTTTCCGCTCAAAATACGTGCGACGACGACGTAGTCGTAGATCCCCTCCCATAGCCGGCGGTTGACCGGTGCACTTAGTAGTGCACCCTGTCCCCCCACAGCGACTGTCCCAACCGAGGGTGCCTCATCAAGGCGCTTTCGAGTATGTCGCCCCTTGCCCTTCTGGCTCGAGCGTAGTGGTTTCACGTTCTACTTTAAGTCCGGTGAAGCTGTAAAGCCTCGCGGCCAACAGCGTACACCACTCACACACACACACACACACACACACACACACACAAAATAGTACATCTATATTATATGGCTGCCTCGTTGGCCTAGTGACGAATACTGCGCCTAGAGATCACCAGCTCCTGAGTTCGAATCCTAGGTCAGGCCAGGTGTAATTATTCGAAAGAAAAATTCTCAGTATCATTCCGGAGTCTTTGTTGTGTCCGGTATGATGGCTATAGGGGGCTAACATTATCAGCGAAAAGTGGGCGTACACAGTATCCCTTTGCCATCTGCACTTAGGGAATAATAATATAGGCGAGACGGTGTGTTTATATTATATGGACTAACAAAAAAACGTGACTTAAATGTCTAGTCAATGTAAACAGTTGCTATAGCAAGAACTCTAATATCGGAACTATATAGATACTATCACAAGGGGTGGACAGAGCGATACTGAACAGATTAATATTCTAAACGTTCACATTTTACCAGTATGATCTATGTTTAAGGCCTGCTTGGGAAAGGATAAGTCTATTGTGATAACAGCGAGACCGATGTAAAATGTTTTTACTGCATTTTAAGCTTTTTAGGACGTACACAGGAGTACTGCATTTTAATAATATGAAGTCTATATATTTATTGCCGGTTTCGGATGCATAGTTTATGCATCCGACACCGACCCGATAAGTCTGTCGGCCCGACCTAATGTAAAACAGTCCTTACTGCTTCGCTGAACGTTAAAGCTGGCTAAGGTAGAAGACAATGCAGGGCACTGCACGGATGACCTCTCAACGGCGCGAGATTATGCTTATTTACGTTTTATTTTATAGAAAACTGCCGGCCCCAAACACGCCCACGACCCTTATTCGCTATAACCAAACGCGACGCGTTACAATAACGTCATAAATTAATCGTGGAATGGTCAGATTTGGAAAAAAAATTGTGACAACAATTAAAATATTTTGGGTTTTAATTTATTTGGAGTTTTTAAGTTCCCGACATTTCAAGTGCTTTACAGCACCAGTCACGGGATGGACTGAGGCAGTCGACGTCCAAAAGTCATTGTTATTCCGGAGTACCTTAGGGGGACTAATTCCATTGCAATAGAAAATCCAATTGTTCGATCCTACAATTAGAAAATTGATTGAATAATGCCCAACTGGTAATGGTATTCTGAATGCCACGGGAGTACCATAACATGATAATTTCACGAAGTTATCGTAACAAGACGTACGTATTTGGTCATAACGAATAAGGGCCTAGGATGTCAGAAGGTACTAGCTATGCGCCTGTCAGTTTTTGCCCGGTAAACAGCGGATGTATTAATATTAGCCCTCGGTGATGCACTATCTTGCTCAACGTGTAATTTTTAAGCGATCATTCTGCAGGTAATACGTGTACTTCGTTTTTGTAAGAAAGTTTATGTTGCAATTTTTATAGACAATACGTTGAGAGTCGTAGTTGTATGTTTTGTTTAAAGTTTCTTGGCAGATTTTCACGCGTAGCCCGTTTTTGCTTACTGCTGGGAAGATATAAGCATCTTTCTGTTACTAATCGTACCAATTTTGAGTCAGCTAAAACTAATTCTTTACAGCAAACTAATTCAATTCTTTTACTGTTCTCGTGTTAATCATCATCATCATCATCATTTCAGCCTATACTTGTCCACTGCTGAACATAGGCCTCCCCAATCGCTTTCCAGCGTAACCGGTCCGATGCCACCTGCATCCAACGATTTCCTGCGATTTTCACAAGATCGTCGGTCCATCTGGCAGGCGGTCGTCCTACGCTGCGCTTGCCAATACGTGGTCTCCACTCTAGAATCTTTCTGCCCCAACGCCCGTCCGATCTTCGCGCTATGTGGCCAGCCCATTGCCACTTCAGCATGCTAATCCTGAGGGCTATGTCGGTGACCTTGGTTCTTCTACGAATCTCCTCATTCCTGATTCGATCACGTAGAGAAACGCCGAGCATAGCTCTTTCCATAGCTCGCTGAGCAACCTTGAGCTTTTTTATGAGACCTATTGTAAGAGACCACGTCTCTGATCCATATGTCATCACTGGTAACACACATTGACTAAACACTTTAGTCTTTAGGCACTGAGGTATTTTGGATGAGAAGATGTTGCGCAGTTTCCCGAACGCTGCCCAGCCGAGTTGGATTCGTCGATTGACCTCTCTCTCAAAGTTGGACCTACCTAACCGGACTGCCTGTCCCAGGTAAATGTATTCGTCGACAACTTCAAGAGTAGAGTTCCCAACGGTGAGTGCGGTGGGTACGACATTATTTTTGTTTTGTCCATATTCATTTTAAGACCCACTTGTTGGGATACTCTATTGAGGTCACCGAGCATTCGTCCTAGATCTTCCAGCGACTCCGCCATGACCACAATGTCGTCGGCAAATCGAAGGTGAGTGATGTATTCGACATTGATGTTGATGCCAAGTCCTTGCCATTCCAAGAGCTTGAAGGCGTCCTCTAAGGTGGCCGTAAACAGTTTCGGAGAAATGACGTCTCCCTGTCTTACTCCTCTTTTTATGGGGATCACCTTCGTGCACTGCCCCTGTACTCGGACTGACATGGTGGCGTTATTATACAAGCACTTCAACACTTCGATGTACCTATAGTCAATGCGGCATCGCTGGAGAGATCTAAGAACCGCCCAAGTCTCGATCGAATCAAAGGCTTTCTCATAGTCCACAAACGCCAAGCATAGTGGCCGATTATACTCCTCAGTCTTCTGTATAACCTGCCGCAGCGTATGTATGTGGTCTATGGTACTAAAACCTTTCCGGAAACCGGCTTGTTCGGGAGGCTGGAAGTCATCAAGCCTTCGTTCGAGACGATTCGTAATGACTCTCGAAAACAACTTATAAACATGGCTCAGCAGTGTGATGGGCCTATAGTTCTTCAATAAGGTGTTATCACCTTTCTTGAAAAACAGCACCACCACACCCCTGTTCCATGCTTCCGGCGTTTTCCCTTCAAGCAAGACGGACTTAAATAGCCTCTGAAGGACTTTAAGTACCGGCGATCCGCCCGCCTTCAGAAGTTCTGCAGTAATTCCGTCTTCACCCGGCGCTTTGTTGTTTTTTAGTTGTTTGAGAGCCATCCTAATCTCGCACAGGCTGATGTCCGGGATATCTTCAGTGCAGTGTCGGGTTAGCTTGGCTCTTGGGTCTTTTACCAAGTCAACAACAGGTTTAGCTACTGAGGTATATAACTGTCCATAGAACCTCTCTATCTCCCTGAGCACCTCTGACCTATTTGACGTTACGTTTCCGTCCTCCGTCTTCAGCTTCGTTAACTGGCTCTGCCCAATAGACGCGTCTCTTGCGAACACTTTAGAGCCCTTGTTCTGCTCTATGGTCTCCTCAATACGCCTTGCATTGAAGGACCGTAAGTCGTGTCGCAAAGACTTCAATATCTGTCCATTAAGCTGCCTATAGGACTTAGCATCATCGGAGGTTTGGAGCGTCATGGAACGTCGCTCAGCCATGAGGTTTCGGGTGTAGTCAGATAGTTTTTGAGGCCTATTTTTACGGTGGGTCTTAAAATACTTGGACCCGACCGTATGAACAGTCTCTACCAGCCTGTTGTTGATTTCGTCCACTGATGCGCTGCTGTCTAGCAATTCGAAGCGGTTTGACAATTCGAGTTGAAAGTTCTCGGGGTTTTGGATATATGCATGAGTAGGTCGGAGCGTAGACTTCATCAGACGCGATCTTTCCATTTTGACATTAATATTTAATGTGCCTCTGACCATTCGGTGATCACTGCCGGTTTTTACCCTATGAATCACGGAGACATCATTAAATATTTGTCGCTTGGTGCTCATGATGAAGTCTATCTCATTTTTTGTGGAACCATCAGGGCTCATCCAGGTCCATTTCCTATGAGGCGGCTTCTGGAAGAAAGAGTTCATCATAAAGAGTCCCTCTTTCTCCAGAAATTCGTGTTAATAGTCATCCCAAATAGTTCTAGGACATCTTATGAAAAGTGCAGACCTATTAATGGAAAAGGCATATGTCTTCCTTAGCTAAGTCGTCCTTCCTTTAGAACTCAACGTCGAATTAAAAAATATATATTTCTATAGCCTAACAAAAAGACAGCGTCAAAATTATTACATTTTTACAGCTACCACCGGATCGCAACGTAGACTCCACTGAATAGATCCAGCGAGAAATTCAACAGGTTAATCTTGATACTAAAATGGGTTAACTGGACTGGCCTTACTAATTAATATTCTGTCATCACTACGTTTGCGGTAGCAGAGGAATCGCACTTTTAACACTTGCTTTAGTCTGGTGAAACTGCAACAGATATCTGCAGTAAGCAGTTTTTTAGGTAGTGTTGTAAAAATGAGCGCTGATGTCGAGCGTTTAGCGCTGAGTCGACGCGCACAAGTTTCGAAACACGTAGAATGCTCGAGCGTTTAAAGCGCCGATTCGAGGGTTTTTACAACACTAAGTTTAGGTTTATGTAATATACTGTAGTCATTCACACCCAAAACCGAACAAGGAAAATATCATTGCCTTATCTGCTGTCTACCACTCTGAATATTGGATTTGGACACAAATCTTATTGGCCATGTATTTTTAAGCCTAAGCATCTTTTGTGCAAATAAAGACATCAAATTGTCACTTAATTGGTTTGCGTAGGTGTTAATCGATTGAACCAGTGCTGTAGTTATCCGAGTCCTCAAGTGGGAAGACTATTTTATAAGGAAAAAGAAAAGAAATACCCCATTCGACAACAAAACAGAGTCCAATAAATTTTATTAAAAGAGATCTTATTTACATTTTAAGCTTGTCCTGTAAGCTTTTGGTTTTTATGGCACGAAAAAATATTCTCAAAATATGTTGGTTATATGTGGGGAAGACCCCGCCGTAGCCTCCTGCAAGGTAAGGAAGTGATCTCCAAAGACTCTTAATGGAAGTCTTAATACAAGTTATGTCGCAGCTTTTTGTATCGATTACCAATTAGGTCAACCTAATTGGTAATTTAAGCTACTGCTACGCAATGCGCAAGTTCGCAAAATACTGGCATATAATTGAATAACTAAGCGTCGTTCAGCGAAATTGACAAATGAAATGTTTGAGTATTTGGCTAAAGTATGAACGGCGTTTGTCGCAGTCATCTGCATTTCCCAGTAACGACAATCCGTTCGCATCGTGGTCGCATTAACATGTTTTATAATGATGGTAAAAATATACTTATTCTGAAAAAATATGTCGATTTAATCGAATATAACAAGTCTAAACGACATCAGCGTTATTGTATTTTAAGAAACGGGCATCAAATATGCTTACTTCCTCAAAATATTTACATAACTGAGACTGTATCAATTAACAGTTTTAACAAACAAAATGTATGCAACAACTAATGAAGCAATCATTTTGTAATTTTATTTTTATGAATGTAAAAAGATTCTTCATTGATATCAAGGTATCAGGTTGGTGTGTAGTTTTTGCCGTAAAAGGTAAAACAGTATCTGCAGGACAGGAAAGCGATCGCAGCACCTCGGCCCACTTAGAGCGAATGTTGAGCGTGGGTCATTATGCATTAAAGTATATTTTACGTACATGGGCGCAGAGAACAACGCGGGTTCCCGTGGCAATATTTAAAGTAGGCCTTAGCTAGCCTTTTTATCCTTTTTCGCAGAGAAAATATCTTCCGAAGATTCTCATTTTTATTCTTCTAAAATTACCCGCGGTAGCTTACTTCGATATGGTAGAGGCTTCCGAGATCTTCAAATGAAACGCACCGGTGACCCACTCTTGTGTGTCGCTCGATTGAGCACATCTAGGGGAATCAGAATCGCTTAACCCACACTAACCAAACGAATAAAAAGGATTTGCGATCAATTTTTTTTTGCAACTTGCATTGTACTTTGTAAAAGTGCTCCAGAGATCGGATTCGTAGTCAAGCTCTTATTAAGATTGGACCATCTGGTAAGTACTAGATGGGCCAATCGTAATACTAATAATGTACTAAGTAGTATATGATGTCACAGTGTGGCTATAATTCACGGTGAAATGACTCTGCGAGCGTGGACGTCTGGGTATTGCGTCGAATAAGGCACCAACCAGCGTTGACCAGGCGTCACGTTTGAAGAAATGTGACATGTTATTAAACTGGGAGGTGTTACGCGTAAGTCTGTTGACTTTCAGTTACATTCAATAAAATGCTGTCTTTTTAATCATTTTATAGATATTTTTCTAATGAATCAGGAATGGATTTTTATAAATCAGCATAAACTTTACGTCTCACCCCGTGGTCTTACTTTTGGAGAAAGGCCTTTTCTCACAAATAAAGCTGAGATAGAATAGGTCATATCCACGCGCCAGTGTAGATTGGTGGTGGTTAGTTTGTGGCCAGTTCAAAATTATCAAGCTGCCCATAAGGCTTCCAACTTAGGTTAGCAATTTTTGTGAAATGGTATTCGGGACCAACGGCCTACCGTTCCTTGCGGCAGCTTCCGTTAAAAACATAGCACTTACCCACAGCACTACGAGTGCCTCGTTATTGTCATTTTAACTTATGTTGGTTACTGCCTTGTTGGTCTAGTGGCAAAGCGCATCGCTTTGTGATCACGAGATCCTGGGTTCAAATCCTAGGTCGGACAAGTGTAGTTTTTCTAAACGAAAACTTCCCAGTACGAGTCTGGAGTCTGGAATTGTGCCCGGTATATGGCAGTAGGCTCGCCCCCTATTACATGGGACCTAACATAGTCGGCGAAACGTGGGTGTACTCAGTATACCTCTGCCACCCCGGCTTGGGGAATATAGGCGTGACGGTGTTTTTTTAACTTATTTTAAAGCTTCAGATTACAGTTAGAACTATATCCGCTCTAAAGCTTATCACGACCATACAAATCAACATGAATCTATGCATGTATTAATTAAATCTCCACGATGGAAGTTTCAGAAAAGCTTTACGGAGGAGGACATATGCAAAACGTCAATTAGTACCTATCTATATGCACAAACATCAATCAATGTCGATCATTTGTAGCTTTCCTGCAGTTGCTGTTAGGGATGTCATATTTAGGTCTTCTTCAATCTTTCTGCCCATGGGATAAATGAAAATTCCACATGGGATATTATGCCACATGGGATAAATGAAAATTCATAAAAATGACCGTAAACTAACTACGCAAAGTTTGTCTAAAAGCCGAGGAATGAAAAATAAAATTTCTGAAACCTGCAAGTATGAGAACAAACTATGGGTGAGGAGAACACAAAAATCTATTTGAAAAAAACGACTTCAAATAGCAAGAAATTAATATTTGAAGTCGGTACGGGTTAGTGCAGTCGGTTACTTGGCACCGACTTCAAATATTTATTTCTTGCTTTTTGAAGTCGGTTTTGTTTAAAAGATTTTTATTTTACAATTTTAAGTGACAAGTGAATTATTTACTGATATTTATATACCTATATTATATTATTTTGCTGAGTTGTACTGCAAGGTACCTACAGGATTGATGTAATTACTATAATAACGGAATCTATACATTCGTAAGGATTGACGTAATACGTATAATATCTTAATTTACACATTCGTATTGTTTGTCGTTAAAGAGTTCCCTGGTGTATCTTCCAAGTCCAAAGTCCAATACAGATGAAATTAAAATGGAACCACCTTGGAGCTATACTGAACAATGCAAAAAGAATTATCAAAATCGATTCATAATTGGCGAAATGATCATGTAACATACATATAAAAAAAACATACAGTAGAATTGAGAACCTCCTCCTTTTTAGAAGTCGCTAAAAATACATCTATGGGAGTAGAACTTATTTGAGGTAGAACGATTAGAGGATAAAACAAAAACTAATTTTGGTTTTCAGGGGGCTACCATAATTTCTTTAGAAGTAGCAGTTGTATTCTTACTTTCCCATAACGAAGACACGTGGATACGCAGTTTATTGTTCGGTCTGTCTCTGTCTCATGGCCAAGTTAGATTACAATATTGCTGCTAAAAAGTTTGCGATAACTCCACAGATTACATTCTAAAATGTCTATGGACAGTTAGTGTTAAGACTATTCTATTGTATTACTTGACAATATGATTGTTTACTGTCTCATTGGTGTATCAGCGCATGCTATGGCTGACGATCATCGGGTCCTGTTTTCGAATCCTAGGTGGGTGATATCACCCATCTAGGAAAAATCATATGATTTTTCTAGAGAAAATAATTTACCAACAATCCGGAGTCTGGAATCGTGCCTAGTGTAGTATAGTGGCAATGAAATCGTCTCCTTACACTGGCACCTATCATTTTTTAATAAACAATTTTGCATTATTAAACAATCTGTCAACCCTATAAAATGCAAGCACGTCTATGGTCCGCTAACACTTGTCAATCTGGCGTCCTTGTGACGTCAAAGGCGGCGTTTTGTTGCGCGCGCGCACTCTTTGTGCGAACTGGCCCCGTACGTAATTACCTTTTTAGTTTTTATTGTGCTTGGCAAAGGCTTGCCATCAAAGTTGTGCGGTTTTTGCAACTTTAATTGGCACTGAGGAATGATCGATTGTGAGGTTGAAGACCCTGCGTATGTAATGTGTGAACTTTGGTATATATAGTTTGTCTAATAAAAAGTCACAATACTTAAATGCCATCCTATGCAGAGATGGGCAAAATGTAATCAGATTAATGATTAACCACCCCCGCTTGGGGAATATGGGGAATATAGGCGTGATGGTGTATAAATGATTCAATCATTCTATCGCAGTCCACTGTTGGACATAGGCCTCTCCTAACACGCGCCATTGCACACGGTCCTCCGCCTTCCGCATCCAGTCTGTCCCAGCGACCTTTTTGAGATCGTCGGTCCATCTAGCTGGGGGCCGTCCTACCTTACGCTTACCAAGTCGCGGTCTCCACTCTAGGACACGTTTGCTCCATCGGCCGTCGGTCCTTCTGCAGATGTGACCAGCCCATTGCCACTTTAGCTTACTGAGTCTGCGAGCTACGTCGGTAACTTTGGTTCTTTGTCGGATTACCTCGTTACGAATTTTATCCTTCAAAGAGACGCCGAGCATAGCTCGCTCCATAGCCCGCTGTGCTACTTTGAATGATTAACGATTACAATTACATTTTGTAATCTTCAACGATTACGATTACTCTTTTAATCTTGAACCATGATTGCAAAATGCAATTGTAATCATTAATCTGATTATATTTTGCCCATTTCTGATCCTATGTTAATATTACGTCTTTGCTACCTTTTCTCATCTCAGGATTATGCGATTGGGCTTAATGGTTATTGAAAATTGAAATCAATAATTGAACAAAACGATTTATTTCCAATCAATCTGTACGTGTAAATATTTTTGCCATTGATTAGATTTTAAAACGTTCTGTTTGGGTCAGTACCCTAAACCAGCGTTCAGGCAGTCATTTTGAGGACTTTTTTTTTTTTCGAAACACTCAATCTCTCAAGGGCAATAGGCTCGCTATGTAATAACATTAGGACTTTACGCTGGCGGCGAATTGTACACAGCCCACCTTTGCCACCCTAGCTTGGGGAATATAAAATTTACAGTGTTTTGTTAGTAACAAATATACATTAATAATTTTTACTCGCGACTTCGTCCGCATCGGCTTTAGACAGGAACCTTACATTTTTCCAGGATAAAAGTATCCTATATTAATGAAGGTAATAAATTGTGTTAGCACAATTACATCCAAATCAATTCAGCCGTTTTGGCGTGATTGAGTGACAAACATCTAAACATACAAACTTTCACATTTATAATTTTAGTTGGATAAGGTTTTTTGTCCGTAACAAATAAGCATACATCCATTTTTAAAAACTTTCGCGGTTATAATATAAGTAGGATGTTATAGTAGAGCTGCAGTACAATGTATATGTAACTAGTTTTTGCCCGCGACTTCATCCCAGTTGACTTTAGACAGGAATCTTAATTTTTTCCGGGATAAAAAGTATCCTATGTGGTTATCCACGAAATAAACTATCTGTGTGCCAAATTTCGTCGAAGTCCATTCAGCCGTTTTTGCGTGATTGAGTAACAAACATCCAAACATATAAACTTTCTCATTCATAATAATATGTTATTATTATTATTATTTTTTGTTCTAATGGAAAAACGTAGCCCTACACTAGGATTTACTGTGTTTATTATTTTACTGCTAATTACTGTGTTGTAGGTGCGTTTACAAAATGAAAATTCCCATACACAAATACCCAGAACGAAACGAAACGTGCAGGAATCGAACCCGCGACCATTAGACACAGTGGGCGGAGCGGCTTCAGCTCTTAACCACTGCGTTAAATCGTCCATCGAAAAATAGTAATATCAGTAGGATGTATATAGCTTCATCTACCAACTGTTACCTTTACTTCTTTATAGCCTTACTTTGTACAAGCAGCCTTTATTATTACAATGTAATTGATGCTTCTAGAGCTTTTTACTGCACTCGGCCGAAGCGAAATAGCGCTTTGAGCGATTATTTTAATAATTCTCTTGGAATCTGAGCGCATTTATTTGCATACACATGCGTCTAATGTGATCTTTTTTTCGTTTTAATATCCTGTATTTAATATTTAATTTTACTGCAACTACATAATGTCTACTTTGTACTAATGAACTTTTGACTTCTTGATGGGAATTAGTTTGGTTCGGTTAGGTTAGACAGTAGGGGGCCTGCGGGCGACAGCAACCGGGGTTGCTATTGCCTACGCAGAACATTTGGCCCCCGAGGTTGGAGGACGCGCCAAGTGTTCTGGTGCGCCATCACCACGTAGAAGGACCAGGGCGGGGATACCCCGATAAAGTCGAGTCCGAAAAACGGACAGCTGCTGACAGGTCGCGGAAGTATGCCCGCGTCCCCGTGACTCGCCTCTATAGCAGGCGATGGAACACGGTGGGGTTTTTAGTGGGTAGAACTTGCTCCAGCGGCCGGAGTTACGCCGACTGTCGCTGGAGCGAGGAGTCCCACATAACCTGTTCACGTCCCCGTCGTGATCGGGAATCCACGAGGACATCCCCACTTAAAAAAGAAATAGGTTAGACAGGAGGGCTAGGTTAGGAAATTATGATCCAGTATCTGGAATAGTTTATATATAATGGAATATGTTATGTATAAATAAATAGTGTAGTCGATTTTATGCTTGAAATTTTTTTTCCTTGTTTTCAATAAATGTTTATTACCTATACTGACGCAACGGATCTGACGTAATGATATAAATAAAGATAGATCTATACTATACGTAGCTAATTTAATATACAGACCAAAAACAACCTTTGACAAACACAACTGCTATGTATTAGGATTATAATGCCGTCCATTTTTCCGTTCACGAGGTCCTGGTTTCAAATCCTAGGTCGGACAAGTGTAGTTTCTAACGAAAACTTCCCAGTATGAGTCCGGAGTCTGAAATTGGGCCCGGTATATGGCAATAAATTCGCCCCCAATTACATAGGACCTAACATCGTCGGCGAAACGTGGGTGTACTCAGTACACCTCTACCACCCCCGCTTGGGGAATATAGTAAAATATTTGTTGGCCCCAACTCTAAACAGATAATTTTTTAATTTGATTTTTATTTCCTAAATGTCAAGCAAAAACGGCCTCAAACCAGTAGCCTATTTACCAGCAGGCTGAGTAGGCTGGAGCCTAGGGCGGCAAATTTTAGGGGGGCGGCAAATTAGGCAAAAAAATTTTGTGTGTAAGAATAATCTAGGAACTGACACAACGATCCCTTAGTTCAAAATCATACTAATAACGGGAAAAGCTGATGTAATGATGACGATAGAGGATAAATCATAAAATTTCATTGACAAGGAAATTGTTACCAATAGGATTGTCATAGATATTGAATTTCAGACGTTAGTAGGGACGGCAAAAATTGAATAGCCTACTGGCGGCAAATGTGTAAATCCGCCTCTGCCTCAAACCATTAAAGTAAGCTCAATTTTGCTTCAATTTTTTAAAATCACATCTGGTTAAATTAGCACAAGTCAGAACAAGAATTATGTCCTCAAATACGCGCTGTTATCGTAAGGTCGACACAAAAACTTGCATTATCGGTTACAGAGGCGACTTGCCGACGTGCCAGATACTGAATGCAAAAGAGCTATATAAGAACATGCGTGTGTATAATCCGTATATTAATGCGTGTATGACTCTGTATTGTAACGCATACTACACACTTGCTTTTATGGTTAGATAAATAATTATAGGGCCTCTTTTACTAGACTGCCTCGTTCGTCTAGTGGCAAAGCGCATTGCTTTGTGATCACGAGGTCCTGGATTCAAATTCTAGCTCGGAGAAATGTAGTTTTTCTAACGAAAAAATGCCAGTATGAGTCCGGAGTCAGGCATTGTGCCCGGTATATGGCAATCGGCTCGCCCACTATTATGTGGGACCTAACATCGTCGGCTAAAAGTGGGTGTATTCAGTGTAGAGGTATACCTCTACCACCTCCGCTTGGGGAATATTACCGTGATGGTGCCTTTTACCACCATCGAGTAAAGTGCTGTATAGTTACTTCTCGGTTAGCGTTACTTGGCGTTTTAAATTGGCTAACCTAACCGACGGCGGTTAGGGCTACTCAGATATGGTGAAATTCGTGTACTTATTTGCCCTTTGCCACATATCCTTATCCTTAGCCAATCTTGGACAGGTTTTACGAACGCATTTTACCACATCATCGACTCATCTTTGTACTCGCCTTCTACGATAGCTTTACCCTTCCGTGGCCGCCATTCTCCAGCTGCCACCAACACTTCTTGCACTACCAATTTTAAGCGCCAGATCAACTCCACCGCCACCTAGCGGTCTATGTTAGTTTCTGGATAATGTAGTAATCTAATTGTGAAGGAATTATTAAAATCGGTTCAGTATTTTCAGAGTTTATTGAACTCAAACAAACCTGTCTTTCCTATGAAATTGTACTCAGTGAAATAATGTAAAGTAATACCACTATATATACATACATATCTAGTTCGCCAACACGCACTGGGGCAGCGTGGTGGTCTATGGCTTAAACCCTCTCAGTTTGAGAGGAGGCCCGTGCCAACATCAGACAATTTCTTAACAGTGCTAATATTATATATTGTATTATATACATATCTATGCCCTATAAAATTGAGGTCGCCCGTCGCACCTTTACCCTTGAAACAACTAAACAAACTTTGTGTAACCCACAAATGCTTATTTCGTTCTGAATGTTAGTGCATGTGAATTTCATGTTATTAAACGCATTCACGAGGAATAATTTCTAGTGTAGGGACTACGTTTTATATTTAAATAACAAGAATAATGTTTTTGTACCTATATAATGCAGTCTCTGTCACCCGGATCAAAATGTGTAGTTTAGGCGCTATGGTGGAACAATCGTTAATACAAACAAACATACATGGCCTCATGATATACAGTGCATAACCTGCTAAAAAGAAAACCCTTTCTTTTAGCTTTAATGCAGTCGGGTAAAAAGTTCAATTTCTTTTTAAAACTCCATGATTTCTCGAGACAAATGATTAAAAACTATCATAGAGTTCATCGATTACATAAAAACAAATCTTTTCTCTTTATGATATTAGTACAGATATACAATGCGAAAGTGGAAGGATGTAGGTACCGGGGAAGACCTAGACTATCTTACCATGAACAAATAGACCGAGTCTTATCTGAAGGGCAAGTCAAGAGTGTCCGTAACCGGCGAGCGTGGATGAGACGAACTATGAGAGTGGAGGAAGCCAGAGAGGTCTGTAAGAGAAGAACCTGTTGGAACGCTGTACTCTTTGCCTGCCCCGCAAGGGAACTGGCGTGATGATATAGATAGACAGATACATGTGAAAAAAATTAATTAGCAAGCACGCCGTGTTCCACCCTTAGGTATACAAATAATAACAAGTCAATAGCGACATTTAGAAAAAAGTTATTTAAATATAATAATATTAGCCCTTTTTTTTAAGAAACTGTCCGACCTCCTCGCAAACTGAGAGGGTTTAGGCCATAGTCCTCCATGCTCCATGCCTCCAGGCCCAGTGCGTGTTGGCGAAGTTCACACTTCGCCAACACGCACTGGGCCACGCACTGGTTCCACTCTTGTTGGGCACGAGCTTCCTCTCAATCTGATAGGGTTTAGGCTATAGTCCACGACGCTGGCCCAGTGCGGGTTAGAGAACTTCACACACCTTCAAGAAACTCTTAGGCATACAGGTTTCCTCACGATATTTTCCTTTACCGTTAAAGCAAGTGATAGTTAATTTTTAATACGCACATGCTTTCAAAAAGACAGGAGTGCGTGCCTGAGTTTGAACCCGAGACCTCTGGCTTTGCAATCCAACGGTGTTACCACTAGGGCGGAGCACATCGCTCGTAGAACTGACGGCCGTTGGGGCAGAAAGGTTCTCGAGTGGCGACCACGTACCGGAAGACGTGGAGTGGGTAGGCCCCCTACAAGATGGACCGTTGACCTGGTGAAGGTCGCGGGTAGAAGTTGGATGCGAACAGCACAAAGCCGGTCGTAGTGGCGGTCTATAGGGGAGGCCTTTTTCCTGCAGTGGACGTCATTCGGTTGAAGAAGAACCACTAGGCTGTCACTTATTCCTTTATTATAACAATAATTAAATCTATACAAATCAAATTTTGTGTTCATAAATTCAGTCGTGGAGTAGAAACGCGTTTTAAATAATAATTCTTTCAGTTTTGTTTTAAACCGTATTATATCGAGTGTTTTAATAGGGGTGGGTAATTTGTTGAAAATTTTTGAGCCATTTGATCTATATTGAGAAAACTAGAATCCCTTTTCTTTAATCTTGCGCCAAGAAGGGCTCATTTATCAAATAAATGTGGATGCATTTTTTATATATACTATATAATCTATGCCAAATATAAATACTGGATTATAGGACTTTCATTGGACAAGTCGAGATTAGTCTTCTTAGCGTTTCAGTCGCGAATATGCTATTAAATTATATGGAAGTGGCCCAGAAAAAAAACAAAAAATTAATGATAAACTAAAACGTCTCCTTTTATAGTTTATATTAAAACGATGGGCAGTGTTGGCCGATGTGTAGAGTCCACAATACAGCCTCTGCAAGTGGGTCGCTGGGCCGCACGAACCTGTCGGCACACTTCCCAGTAGGCCCTCCATATCGGACCGCCGGTGTGGGACGAGTTTACACTCCTGATAACAGACTCGTTATATTCTGATTTACATTTTCGATTGAGTGAGGTGATGTGAGTACGCGTTTTCCGCAATAGTAATTGCCGTTAATTAGGTTGTCGGAAAAAACTGCTTTAAGTAATAAGACCGCCAGTTGTAGTAGTGTCTTATTTCACATTTTTTTATATTTTGTTGGTGTACAATAAAGTCAATATAATAAATATCAATCGTCCCTCTTTTAAAAAAGTCTGCAAGATTACTTACATAAGATGTTGGATCCCCCTCAATGTTAGTCGTTCCATGTCGTTATGTCGCACAGTTTTAGTTTATGTATGTATTGAATAATTATATATGTATGTATATATTTGTGGTATATATAAATATGGACTATGTATAATATCGTTATATATAATTTGTATTTACTAATGTGTTTTAAATGGTTAATTAGTTGTTGTTTATATTTATTCTTGTAACTTTTTTTTTCCTTAAATTTGTGTAATTTCGCACCTACCATACTTGTCTCACACCACCTTAAGGTAGACTGGCAGAAAATGCCGCAGGCATTAAGTCCGCCTATGTACATCAGTGCATAAAGAATAAATAAATAAATAAAGAGTATTCTTTTTTAAATTAAGAGTTTATTATGGTACTGGAGGAATTAGAAAAGAAAAGAAAGAAAAAATGTTTATTCGGCACAGCACACATATGAACCTCAGAAAATTAATGACCAGTACCAAAAAAAAAACGAAGAGAGACAAATGAACTGCTACTGCGACTTGTGACGTTTGCCTCGGTGCAATTACCGATCAGAACCCCCATCAGGTCCATACCTGATGGGGTTTCTGATCGGTAACTTTTAACTTTCTAAGGGGACTCTCACTTTCCTCGTTGGTCTGGTGGCAAAGCGCATCGCTTTGTGATCACGAGGTCCTGGGTTCAAATCCTAGGTCGGACAAATGTAAACGAAAAATTCCCAGTACGAGTCCGGAGTCTGGAATTGTGCCCGGTATATGGCAATAGGCTCGCCCCCTATTTCATGGGACCTAACAACGTCGGCGAAACGTGGGTGTACTCAGTACACCTCTGCCACCCCCTCTGGGGAATATAGGCGTGACGATGAATTTAAAAAACTTTTTTTATTGATCAGTGATGTTGATCAGATTAGTAATGCTATGTACTCGTAACACATTCCTATGCAAAATTTCATGCTCCTAGACCCACTGGCGTAAGCTGTGCATTGTCTGTCAGTGTTACACTTTTATTAATCTACTGTTATTTTATTAATCTGCTAAAGATTGATGATATTATTCGTTTTAATTTTAAGATAACTAAAGACACTCATATTTGTATGTCTCATAGCTTGTTAGGAAATTATTCTTTCTTTTTGGTATAAAATAATAACTGCTAAATCTGTACATAGTTAAAAGTCACATGGGTATCACTAAGCAGTTTGAGATCCTTTTTAGCAGCTATTCCAAATACTTAAAAAATAAATATAACACCTTTATTCCTTAAACGGGGATGGGTGTAGTGTACTGCGTACACCCACATACCGCCAATTATAAAAGATTCTGGAAACTTTTATGTCGAAAATTTTCATTTTATGTCCGACCTAGAATTCTCACCCAGGACTTCGTGATCGCTGCGAGCATTCTTCTGCACTAGACCAACGAGGCAGTCGAAGCAATTATAGTATCATATAATTTTAATTATAAACTACCAGCTTGGAAGTACACATTATTATTTTAAAAATAAAAGTGGTGTCGTGGTCGACCGAGACGAAGATGGCGTGACGACTTGGACACTTTTGCGGCAAAGATCGATCTATGTGGAGACGTTAAGGGGAGGCCTTTGCCCAGCAGTGGGACACAGTATAGGCTTTTGAAAAAAAAAGTAGCCCCGCACTAGGATTTATTCCTGTGTTGTGGGTGCGTTTACAAACATGAAAATTCACATACACAAAGTACCCAGACCGAGACAAATAATTGTGAGTCACACAAAGATATGTCCCGTGGGGGAATCAAACCCGCGACTATTAGACAGAGTTGGTGGAGCGGTTTAAGCTGCGCTAAATCGTCCGTCAAACAAAGTACAGAGATAAGTAAAATATTAATTTATTTTAGACATACATCTTAATTTGGTCACCTTAGTGCTTTAGAACCTAGATAGAGGTTGAAGACTGTCCATGAATGACATGTGAGGGTTACCACAGTACCTATTCATATTTCCATGGACTATTTTCCATAACCACATATTGGTAGGTAGGTTCATTCGAGATTTATGTTTGTTTCACCGCTTTGCTGTAATTTTACAGCTATTTATTTTATAGATGTTTATAGGAGAGCAGTATTTATACGTATAAAGTTAGTGGTATCTTATTTTGATTCTGTTTGATTATTTTAAAGCACATAGTATTTTCTATATTGAAGTAGATATCCACACGAGTTCCCTATAGGATTAATAGACACATATAACTTATAGTTAAATCTAGTTTTATATATTTTCTTCTCCCGCAATTAATAGCTCCTTGTTCTTATAATGCGACTTTTCAAACGGACTTTTTGTTGTAAAGTGTAATTCCTGTACAAGTTATTTATATAGTTCAAGTTATATCATTAGTCACAATAAAGTTCCTCAAAAAACGCTTGTACCTAACAGTCTGATGCAATAATCAAAACATACAACCGATAATAACAAACCATCCATCATACAGACCGTTCATTCATTCAAAGAAAGTGAAATGAACAAACGAATCCCTCAAACGAGATCATTGCTTATATAAGTAAAAAAAATTGCGCAACAGATAATATTCTACAAGAGACCATGCTTGGATGCGAATGAATAAGATATTTAAAAAAAGAATGGCATTTTAGTCTATGACCTTTGCTTCAAAAGATCCTTTATGATGGTCTTTCGCTTTTCGATAGTTCAAAAACATTTTTAAAAAGCAATTTCTTTTTAAGTATTTGAATGGTCATAGTTTAACGATAGTAAAAAATATTTATGGGAGTTTTGGCGGGAAGTCAAAGAGTGATGTCGTCAATTTGTTTTAATTTTCAAAACTTGTGTTATTTCGAATAATAATGGAATATAAACCATTATTATTCTTATATGTGCATGAGTGAAGGTAATTGTAACAAAGTGATAAAACGTGCCTTTTTGATTTCCCTCAAAACGGCCGTCGCAATTGGTATTCATCGCTTTACTATCCAGGGTAGGGTACTTCATTAATTTCATTATCATGGTTGTCATCAAGTTCATCGGGGAGTTGAATTAATTTAAACAAACACGATTATATATCTTACTGGACACTGGCAAAATACACTTAAAATTAGTGTAAAGCCATAACTTGAAGAAGAAGAAGATGAAACATATGTATTAAATTAAGTTTTACCTAAATTAACTATTTGTATTTTCTTGGTTCTGAATCCCAATCAAAATGCGAAATTTTTTTTCCTCGTTTATGCTAATGTAAATGGCAAACTTTATATCACCGCGATTGATATCCCGGAAAGGGTTGAAAGAAACGTTTAGAACATGTTCTAATTCCGAACATCAAAAGAAGAGATATTATTTATTTGATTTTTATGGTAGAATTAAGAAATACGATACTTTGGTCTCTTTTACTTTCCCTCCCTCTACCCGCGCCTCTCGGTTCTGAAGGGACGGGATAAGTTTCCCAAAAATTTTTTTGATATATGTCACTACTGTTCTGAAGGTGCCTTAATTCATAAACTGTTGTGTTAACGTTTGTTTTGTATGTCTATACTATACTAAACTAATCAACGAATTCGCACACAAAACAGCCACATTAACGTCGCTTAATGATGCTAATTAGCATCGCAATTAAGAGCAGTCAAGGTTACAATACATTAGTAAAATGGGTGAATGTCGAGATATGCGCTCCGGTCACACATCGGGCAGTGAAAGTGGGCCCAGATGAGAATGACCATACACCGCCCACTGGCATCGGAAGAAAGTGTTTTTGATTAAACATTTGGTTATCTATGAGGTTTTAATGTCACAGATACATTATTGGCGGCATTATAGGTACTATCAATAAGAACTAACTTTATGAATTTTATCGTGGTCTTTTAAGGATTCTATCTATCTATCTATATCATCACGCCAGATCCCTTACGGGGTAGGCAGAGAGTACAGTTCCAACAGGTTCTTTCCTTACATACTTCTCTGGCTTCCTCTACTCTCATAGTTCGTCTCAAGGATTCTGTACCCTAATAGGTAAAAATGGAAACGTAGAGTAAGTCCTATGAGGTCCTGTCAGGTTTTGTTGTCCCTCTGTCGCTGGTTAAGACCGTTTTATTTAAGAACGCGTAGCGGTATCAAGTTGAAATTTATGACAAATACTTAAGACCGTAGAAGTCACCGAAATTCAAAACACGGTCTAAACTCACTCATTAAATTACTATATAATTTAGGTAAAGAGCATTTTCCGTTGACCTACAAGCATGAAATTTGGAAAGAAATGAGCTTTTATAGTACAAGTAAAGGAAAAATTCCTAAAAATTGTGATTTTGTAGCTAGAGCCCAGATTCCCCCAAAGAAAATAGCGCCAACTAGTGACCCTTACGGAACCCTCACAGAGCGAGTCCTTTTCGCTCTAATCCTATTATTTTAGATTGTTTAACAACACACATTAACACGGGAGGGACTGAGGTGTTTGATGTCCGTATCTTGATCTACATAGATACTTTTTAGTGATATCTAGAAACATTTCTTCTTGAGCGTATCCTTCAGAAGCACAGGATATTTTAATACAAGCTTATTTTATATACTTGCAGAATTTGGGTAGATGGAGTACTGAATTATAGCTTTTTGTGACCAAGAAATACTTCGCCGTAACAAGAGACCATTTCTAACAACCAAGTATTTCCCACACGGAAGCTATAGAAATAACGGAATCGATTTGTATGGACATATCGATATCCAACACAGATTTGTTCCAGTTTAAACGGCACAAAACCCAATAGAAGCCTTATACAATGGAGATTATTTGATTCAAACAACCCATGAAACAATAGTGCCTTGTTTCGATTCGATACTTCAAATAGTATATTGTAGATATTTAGTACCCATTAATGTATATGGTTTCGTAGAGACGTTTCTCTTGTAGTTAGCTATTTGTGTCTACATGATATTATGGATTTGGATTTATATTAGAGTTTGCTGCGCCGGAAAGGTCAGCGACAAATGTTTAATCACTGATAACTTTCAATTAAGGAATTGCCTGCATAGGCACTTTTGTTTTGCTTGGTGTAGCTAGACCATGTTCGAAGAGCAGCCTTTGTGCTCGGTCGTCCTTACCCGATGATCTGCAAGCGGAGTAAACTGTCCCTTAGGAATAAGGTGAAACTTGTGTACGGCCCATCATCATCACGGCGTACGTCACGCTTGTGAAGTGTTCGGGCATGCCGCCCGCTCTCACATCGATAGAATCCAAACGGTTCAATCGCATTTCCTCCGTAAAACTGTCGGAGGCCCGTGGTTCATACGGAACGTCGATCTCCATTCCGATCTCGGTCTCAAAACTATTCGTGCCTTTATTAAAACGGCGACAACCCGATATTTCGCGAACGCGTCTAATCGTGGGAATCCGCTAATCGTAGCCGCCGCCGTCTACGAACCTAACTCCCCTCGTATCAACCGCTACCGCCGCCCGCGGCATGTTCTCAGCGACTCTCCCTAGTTGCTCCCTTGCCGTTCTGGCTCGAGCGTAGTGGGACGCTCGCCCTCTTGTCCGGTAAAGCTGTAAAGGCCCACACAAAAAAAATCTTTGTATGTTATCCAAACCATTATTTATCTTAATCTGAATTATATATTTGGTTTCTACAATGTTCAATAATATTTGTAAAATAATATTGAATGAGTTTCGCACCATGTTTTTGTCCTTAAGTGCCTGGTTAAAAATGTGTTAGTTTCAGGTTAATATTTGTTTATTTCAGTGATATTTATTTTTCTTTCTTAATTAAAACGTTTCTCTTTTAATTTTAAATTATTTTATTTAATGATCCGCCACGGCTTCGTAGCATGGCTCAATAACATCATAGTTTGCACAATTTGTACAAAATATTCATTTATTTAGTTTACTTACTTAAGTAGGACGACCATAAGCTACTTACACTATCAACTCAATCAATATGCACATGATATAATATGATTTGTATCGAATCCTTCCTCGGGAATCAGTTTAAATATTCATGAAAACCGAATGAAAAACTGTCCAATAGTTTCAGAGATTAGCAGAATAGATGCGTCGGGCGACTTTAGTTTATGTACTTATAATGTACATATAGAGCCTGTGTCTTTATTTGTGTACATTTTATTTATTGTGGGAATTAAATAAAGAAATTTTCTTTTTTTAATAAATAATCTTAACAATATTCTCAAAGAAACACCATCGTGTTTTGACTAGGTAAAGTGGACGGGTCGTCCGATCGATCGTCGGATCGGTCGTGAAAGCCTCTGCCCGCGGCTGTGGCGCACTGGGCCGCCAGATGAAGGTCGCCAGCGAAAGTTTACACCGAATGGTCAAGTGCATGGGAAACACATCAGCGTTGAGCTTTAAGTTAGATAGTTTACGTTAAATGCTTCACCTATATAGTGCTTGGTCATAGTGAGCGCGAGCCCTACTTGCACTTGCCCGTTTATTTGTCTATGAAAAAGGTACTTACTGAAAAATTAATACATATATGACATGTCTCTGAGCTAAAATATTTTTTTTCGGATTCATAACATAAAATTAAAATAAACGCCATGTGTGTGTGTGGAAAATACATAGCTTTGATGTGTTGTTTTTAGGTTCTTGTTTTTGGCTGAAACGCATAATGCTTAATTTTTAAATTCCCAAGATACAGGCTTAGCCTAGTTCGGGACCGTCGGTAGCCTCGTCTGTATGTTTTCTTATTGTCTAATAAAGAATATATTATTATTTTACTTGACTTTTTTTTTGATTTTACATCTATCTATCTATCTATAACCTCACGCCAGATCCCTTGCGGGGTAGGCAGAGAGTACAGAGTTCCAACAGGTTCTTTCCTTACATACCTCTCTGGCTTCCTCGACTCTCATAGTTCGTCTCATACACGCTCGCCGGTTACGGAGACTCTTGACTTTTCCATCAGATAAGACTCTGTTTATTTGGTCGTGGCAAGATAGTCTAGGTCTTTCCCGGTACCTGCATCCTTCCACTTTCACATTGTATATCTGTTTTGTCATTCTTTCCTCTGGCATTCTTTCTATATGCCCGAACCAACGGAGCATGCCCTTTCTCATCTTTACACCGATACTATCTTTCATACCTACTCGCTGTCTTACTATGCTGTTGCTAATGCGGTCGGTCAGCTTCACTCCGCACATCTTCCGCAGAGCTCGCATTTCTACCGCATTTATCCTACTTTCATTCTCCTTCTTACATACCCAGCTCTCGCTACCATATAACAGCGTTGGGACAAGAACTCCGTTATGTATGGCCAGCTGCGCCTTATAGCCTTATGGCCTTATGGCGCCTTATGATTTTACATCTCATGGGAATAACTCATAGTTTTGGCAACGGGATTGAAAGGTAAAACAAACTCAGTATAGGGATTTTATAAAGTTAAAATACACGGTGAATAAATTAAAAATGGTTTAATTTCATGTCATTTTCGCGTTAATCTAAGAAGTGAATACCAATTGTTAGCTTTATATTACACTCGTATGATATTTAAGTTAACATTAAAAATAAGGCACTGCACTCGCCTAAAACTTACTATATCGATATAAACAGATTGTGTCCATCTGGCTTGCTTACGTGTGACGTGATTGAGATCAGGTTTGTAGTAAAAAAGAAAATACATTAAAGTAAGCGGAATAGCGGATAGTGATGAAGTCCTTTATACTGATAAATTACGTATACTATTTAAATACAGTTAAGGTTTCGCCACATAGCCACGGGAGCGTGACGGTGGCGCGGCTTGGGGAGCTGTAATGTACTAAAATAAACAGGAGACGCCACATAGCGCAGCCCCGCTCGGCGCTGCTCGGGAAGTTGTAATGTACTGAAATGTACGGGAGACGCCACACAGCGCAGCTCCGTTCAGCGCAGCTTGGGAAGTTGTAATGTATTGAAATGTACGGGAGAGGCCACACAGCGCAGCTCTCTTCGGCGCGGCTTGGAAAGTTGTAATGTACTAAAATGTACGGGAGACGCCACACAGCGCAGCCCCGTTCGGCGCGAAGGCAAACGTCACGACCGAACGTAGCCGAGCGATTCCGTGGCGCTCTCGTCGCGCTCCGTCGACTGTTTGATCAAACCTTTACTTATGACGTTATGATGTCCAACATAGAAATAAAGTTTCGTCCGTATGGAAGACTCTGAATTGAAAACCATTTGGAACGTATTAAAAATAGGGTTTCATCTACAAAAGTAATCATGATTATAACTAAACAAACTTCTATTCATTTATCTAGGACCCCTTAATAAGAAGTATCTTCCTAACAAACCTTTTCAAATATCATTTCAAAACAAACATCTTTCGACTAGTGTTCTCAGAAAATATAATTAACTCTGTAACCAAACATTATTCTTCTATTGGTTTCGCCACAGATCCATTTAAACAAATAGACTGTCAGTCTGTTAGCGCTTACTCTGAAAATTTTCATAACAGCTACTCCAGAACACTAAATACAGCTACTAAACCAGAACATATAAAATAACTTCTTCAGTAAAAATTAAATTAAATAATCTCGATATTTTTAAATAGGTTATTTCTAAAAAAAAACTATCTTTATCAAATTTTATTTTACGTTGATAATTTATACCACGTATGTGTTTATTGTTAAAGCTCAATCGTATTTAGCTAAAGTGATTGCTATACTAGTAGCTATTTTAGTTTAAGAAGACCTAGACTGCAATTTGATTTACGAGGTTTCTTGTTTCTTCGTTTGGCTCAGTTTACTAACAATATCTTGCTAGTCTATCAGATAGCGGAATGTCTTCTAACAGTATTTTGCAGAGCAATGCGCGACGATCTCCAAGTGCTCAAATCCTAGTTCGGACAATTTTTTTTTCTATAGAAAAATCTCCAGTAACAGTCCGAAGTTTGCCCGGTGCAATGGCAATAGGCTCGGCTCCTTATACATGGGACGTAACATCGCCGCCTAAAAGTGGGTGTACACGGTAGGCCTCTGCCATCCCCGCTTGGAGAATATAGGCGTGACGGTGTTTATTGATTTTATTTTATTTGTAAGTCTAATTCTTTAAACTGGTCTGTGGTAGCTTTAAACGTTCTCATAGTGGGCGAGTCGATTATACCAAATATGTCTGTCTGTCTGCGCTTATTCGGGACCTGTGATAAATAGTGTTTTCTGAACACGGCATTAGAATGCTGGCTATTTGGAATCTTAATTGATTTGTTCCTACACCTTTTTCTACATCTGTCATTGGAAGTTTATGGGAATTTGTGAGGTATTTTGGGCGTTTGAGACGCCAGCTGTTTAAGTCGTTTATTGGCCGGTTTTGATATTCAACTCGATAGATTTGCTTACTGTCAGTAGTATTTTGATAGATTTTCTGTATAAAATGTGTCAAAATTCTACTGATTCAAAATTCTGCACTATCCGCCTACCCCGCAAGGGATCTGGCGTGATGATATAGATCTATCTATCTATCTATATCACCACGCCAGCTCCCTCGCGGGGTAGGCAGAGAGTACAGAGTTCCAACAGGTTCTTTCCTTACATACCTCTTTGGCTTCCTCCACTCTCATAGTTCGTCTCATACACACTCGCCGGTTACGGAGACTCTTGACTTGCCCTTCAGCTAAGACACGGTCTATTTGGTCATGGTAAGATAGTCTAGGTCTTCCCCGGCACCTACATCCTTCCACTTTCGCATTGTATATCTGTTTTGTCATTCTTTCTTCTGGCATTCTTTCTATATGCCCGAACCAACGGAGCATACCCTTTCTCATCTTTACACCGATACTATCTTTCATACCTACTCGCTTTCTTACTACGCTGTTGCGAATACGTTCGGTCAGCGTGACTCCGTACATCTTCCGCAGAGATCGCATTTCGACCGCATTTATCCTGCTTTCGTTCTCCTTCTTACATACCCAACTCTCACTGCCATATGATATAGATAGATAGAAAATTCTATTGGTAGTAAGCAGAGATGTGCAAAGTGTAATCAGATTAATGATTAACCACCCCCTGCTTGGGGAATATAGGCGTGATGGTGCCTTAATGATTAACGATTACAATTACATATTGTAATCTTCAACGATTACGATTACACTTTTAATCTTGAATCATGATTAAATGTTACAAAATGCAATCGTAATCATTAATCTGATTACATTTTGCCCATATCTGGTAAGGCAAATCTATCGTCGAGTTGGATATTGCAACCGGCCTTAAGACGTAAGAGCGCGGAATGACGTTGCTTGGAAATAAGATAATAAAATTAGTTTTTCATATTTATTATACACCGACAGGCCTATATTCCCCAAGCGGGGGTGGTTAATCATTAATCTGATTAATTCATATTTAGTATATCAAACAACTAAAGTTTAATAATTAATTAGGTTTCTACCGCCTTGGCAAAGCTTGAGCTTGGTAAAAACATAAAAATAGCATGCATTTTGTCAAATACAGTTTACGCTCTAACTAAACAGGCAAACGATAACTATAAAAGTGAATACAATCGTAGTACGCGCTTCAAAGCATTTGTATCTATTCAGCATCAAGCTTTTTATGTACAAAGCTTTCTAAGATCGTGTCTTTGTTCAATTATTTACAAAGCATTCACAGCAGAACGTTACTAACCGAGGCGCCATTAGGGCTGCCTCGTTTAAGAGACGATTAAAACATTCATGAATTGTGTTGTTGGTGGCCACAAACCTGCTTTCACTAATCTGCAGAAGGTCAGCGTGGTGGAGTATAATCTCCCTTCTTTTGGATACAGATACTGCACACAGTCTCTATGCCTATATTCCCTAAGTGGGGGTGGCAGAGATTTACTGGATATACCCACTTTTCGCCGACGATGTTAGATCCCATGTAATAGCGGGCAAGCCTCTTGCCATATACCGGACACAATTCTAGGCTCCGGACTCATACTGGGAAGTTTTCGTTACAAAAACTTCATTTGTCCAACCTAGGATTTGAACCCACAACCTCGTGATCACCCAGCTATGCGCTTTGCTACTAGTTCACCAAGGCAGACCAATTTCTGACAAATACGAAATTTAGTGAAGGAAAGAACCAAAAACACTATGTCGGACCTAGGATTCAGACTAAGGATATCGTGATCGCCAACAGTACTATGGGCCACTGTACCAGTTAACACCGTCACTGCCTATGTTCACCGAAGAAAGGGCGGCGGAGGTGTAGTATGTACATTTTTCTTACTTTTTCTTTTTTTAAAAACGTAGCCCCACTAGGATTTACTCCTGTGTCAAATTCACACACACAAATACCCAGACCAAAACAAATAATTGTGGATCACATTAAGAGTTGTCCAGTGCGGGAATCGAACCCGCGACTATTAGGCACAGTGGGCGGAGTGGCTTAAGCTCTTAACCACAGCGCTAAATCGTCTGTCCCTCCGAACACTCGACGATGTTAGGTCTCAATGTGACAGATGATAGTTTCAACTATTGCCAATAAGGCATAATTCCAGACTGCTACTGACATTTTCTCGGTAGAAATACCTTAATAAAACTGTCTGACCTAAAGATTTGAACACAGGACAGGAATAAAGTATTGTACAAATATAAAGTATCATACAAATCCTATTTGTGTACTTTTATCTGTAGCTTAAATATTTTTTAAACCACAAAATAAATAATAGTATATCCATTAATAGAATCATTATTTTGTTAAACGATCGAATGATAACATTAGTTAGTAATCTGCTAAAAAGAGTAGAAATTATATAATCTTGTACGAACTTAAATATCTAACTTTACTTGAATACCTACCTATCGATCGACCCTAATCTATCGAAGTATTATAAATACACACATTGTTTACTTTTGTATTTATACAATCTATTACCTGACGACCCCTAACACAGGTATTCTAATACCTACCCGGGCACCAGACTCTGACATTTGTGATGAGAAAATAAATGGTTTTTATTATTCTAAAGCTGGAAGCTTTACTGCCGGCGAGTATATCTGCGATTATTTTAAGCAGAAACCTTACATTTTCTGGGATAAAAAGTATCTTATGTGGTAATCCAGGTTATAATCTATCTGTGAGCCAAATTTCATCCTAATCCATTGAGCAGTTTTTGTGTGATTAAGGAACAAACATCCATATATCTAAACATAAAAACTTTCACATTTATAATATTAGTAGAATAAAACATTTCTCTCACCCGACATCCCTACTTAACAATTCAAGGTTGCCAACTTCATTAGCTTTCCTTTGTCCGACATTTTTACTTCAATTAGCCGCCGCGCAGAGCTTCCCTTAATTGTATAATTCAATTTAATTGGTATAATTGGACCTGTCGCCTGAGATTTAACGGTCTATGGATTTCTTTATTGGACCGTGGATTGTGGACGAGAGGGATAGTAGATAGAGAAATAGTTTTAACTTCTGACTTGATTTTATTTAGGACTGATTTGAAGTTTGAAGTGCGGCGAATAATGCGCGTAACGATAACGAGCTCTAAGGTTCGAATTTCAGGTCAGATAAAGTGTAATTTTTTCGTTAAAAAAAATCAAACAGATATGGCAATAGGTTATAGTACTGTGGGTGAGGGTGAAGGCTCCCCGGTCCTGCGAAGAATCTGGCGTAATAAAGTTTTTTTTTAAGAATTTGCTAGAATATTGTTCCTAACATTTCCACATTAATGTGTTATAATTGTTTTACGTTTAACAAGAAAACACTCATCATCAATTACTGTTTTATATGCTTAGTATAAAAAGTTAAACCATATTATAATTAAAGCTCGCCATGTCTCTCACGACCTTTCAAAGCAAATTGCGTCTTACATCAGTTATCATGCACACATTTATCATAAAAAGTTAACAATACACATTGTTTACACACGAGAATAAAGATATAAACAGTCTAGATATGACTGCATAAAAATACCCGTAAATTATGTTTTATAACGCGATAAATGCAGATTTTAAGAGTATATGACTCTCTAAAACTTTGTAGAGTCTGTATTTAAGGAGGATCAAGAACCCAAATTCAAATACCATTGGAAATGGTATCGTGTTCAATACCGATTCCAAAAAGGATATGGCACCACGCTTATGGTGCTGTAGAAGCATTGGTTCTAGCGATCGCCTAGGTTAAGCGTTACGTCCGCCTCAGCCTGAGATTGGTGACCGTCTTTGGTAATTATTTTCCATGTTCGACCATCTCCGTGTTTTATTTGCAATAAAAATATTTCTGATTTTATCGCGGTTTCTTTTTGGTTTTTAAATTCCCGGTATTTTGAGTTTCAAATGCTCTACAGCACCCAAGGTCACGGGAGAAACTGAAGCGTTTAACGTCCAAAAGTCATTGTTTCTTTTTTGTGTGTATGGCATCACGACGACGCGTATGTTGCCTATGTCAAGTATTACGAATATTCATTTCTAAATTAATTCAACTCCCCGATGAAATTGATGACAAAGATGATTATAAAATTGATGAGGTGCCCCACGCTGGATAGTAAAGCGATGGATACTTTACATACCAATTGCGACAGCCGTTTTGAGGGAAATCGAAAAGGCACTTTTTATCAATTTGTTACAATTACCTTGACTCATGCACACATAAGAATACATAATGGTTAATATTCCACCAACATTACACATTATAATTCGAAATAACACAAGTTTTGGAAAATAAAACAAATTGACACACCACTCTTCGATTTCCCGCCAAAAAATCCAATTTAATTTTAATGGATTGATACTCATTAAAAAATAATAATTGAAGAATGCCCAATTCTGGTTTAGGGTATAAAGGAATAATAAAGGACGGTTATACTGACGACGTAAGTACATAAAATAATTTTATACTTTTAAAAAAAGAAATACACCATAAAATTAAATAAAAAAACTGCTTTACAAATAATTACTAAGAATATTGCTATAATTATTTGGTAAGTTGTTAAAAAAATTCTATTGATTACTTCTTAAGCATTTCCCGTTGGAATCGGAAAATTTAAAGCAATAGAGATGACTTTAGTTTTTTTTTCTAGCGAGAACATGTCGTTTAATCGTGTATTCCTTTTACCAGATTCTAAAATATACAATCATAAATCATATTTCGAAATATTAAGTCTAACACAAAGACGATTCATGAGCGAGGACTTCTGGCCGAGGTGTGTCGTATTCAGAAGATTTAGTGAAAAACTGAGAGACACCCCTGTACAGCGCAACATGTCGCCGAAAATATATGTTATTTACATTAAAAGTTCAATATTATTATATGTATGTCAGTCTGTAAGGTATATATTCTATGGGCCAGTAAGTTGTACAAAAATATTTTTGTCATTTCTGTTGCCTGAATTAAATCAATTATTATTATTATTAAAGACAAAGTCTTGAACAAAAACACATTATTTTCGCGGTAGCCCCTTTAGCCATTGGTCCCGGTGACCACTTTATGTGATAGTTGTTTAATCAAGTTAGAAGCCATACCTACGCTTATGTACGGCATTAAAAGTTGGGTATGGCAAAAGAAGCATGAAAGTAGAGTAAATGGTGTGGAAATGCGCACTTTACGGAGTATATGTGGAGTTACCCTTGCTGACCGAATGAAGAATAGTGTGATTAGAAACCGATGTAAGTTGAAGGATGACGTGGTGACTAGGATTGAAAGAGGTATGTTAAATTGGTATGGGCATGTGGAGAGGATGTGTGACGGGCGGTTAACAAAAGGAATATATCGAGCAAATGTGAGCGGAAGCGTCGGAAGAGCTCGCCCAAGAAAAACCTATCACGACCAAATTAATAGTCCCTTGGAAAAGGGTCAAGTGCGTAGCACTCTAAATCGACGGAAATGTATGAAGAGATGTATAAACGTAGATTAAGCGAAAGAGGTGTGTCAGAATCGTAGTATGTGGCAAACTGTAGTCTTTGCCTACCCCAGTGGGATAAAGGCGTGAGTGTATGTATGTAGAAGCCATACCATGCGAGTCTTGTTTACGTGTTCGTTTGTCCTACTAAAATCTTGTTTATGTGTTCGTTTGCTTTCTTTCGTTCTCACAATTCATAAAACGCGTTATAAAATAAATTATAAAATCTATTTTAATATTAATTTATTTAGATTACCACAATATTTATTATGTATACAAAAGAAGTTAATTCTTTCGGACAATAGTTACGACCACGGCTAATATTTTAATGTGTTTCTATAACTTTTTGACCACTGTCACTAATTGAACAAGATAATAAAATACAAGTTATAAGTTTTATTACCTACTTAAAACTGTTATAACTCTTTTTTATCTGTGAAATTAAAAAGACATTTGTATTTTTCGAATACTGAATATTATTGCCAGAGTAATATATTTATGTGGATCTAAAATTCCTATAGAATAAGTTTACCAGTCGTAAAATTCACGAATGCTCAGTATTTATCTAAATCGCTTATCTTTGTATTTATAATGGGTAAAATTATACAGTATTGATAACTACAGAATAATATGGAAGATAATCAATTTGTCAGCACCTTCAAATGCTTATCGTAAGATTTTAATAGAACATGGTTTCGAGACCAGTATTCTATTATAGTAACATACAGATAAACTTTTCGTTTAAAAATAACGATGAGATGATATAGATTAGCAACGAATCACTAGTTTTTTTCCATTATTCCATGTTAAAAGCTTTATGTATAAATTAGAATAATTAAAAAGCCTTTTTGGGAATTAAAATTATAACTTCGTGATAAAGTGATCGGAGCTACCTACACCTAGATATGTGCTCTCAAACAAGCTAGCAACAAGTTTTAAACGAGAAACACTGGTGCGTTTTGTTGGGAGATATTTCAGCCCATCTGGCTAGTCGAAGCACGCTTCCGCAGTTGTTTTTAGTACTTATGGTAAAAGTACCTCAATCTTCACATTGGAAAAATGTATTTTTTTGATAATCATTCCATTTCTAAATGGCACAAAAATTAAGGTACTAGGTAGGAAAATAGCTAGTTCAAAGTCTGATTTTTTGCTTCGTAGCATTTTGCTGCGCAGAAGCATCGTAAAAGTGAAAATTCTTAGACTACATCAAAATCATACCTAGAGCAGTCCTTTATACCAATGAAGTCGACCCATGCCTTAACCATTGCCATAAACAGCTGGATTATTTGATCTATGTTTCTATCTATATCATCACCACTGGAGAGAGCCAGAGGTCTGTAAGGAAAAAACCTATTGGAACTCTGGCTTTCTCTACTCCTATAGTTCATCAAATACACGCGTACCTGTTACGGAGACTCTTGACTTGCCCACCGTATATGCCCCGGTCTATTTGGTCTATTGATTGATTGACGGTATATATATTTTCTGGCACTTCCAGTTGCAATATACTAGTCCGCGTCTAGCCTTAGTCTAGTATCTAGTCCTAGTCCTTCTTCCGGGTGCCACCTCCATCCCAACGCGACTGAAGTAACAATTAGATGCTCGCCATTATGCGATGTCGATGCCGCGCATCTGTTGCATGCATGGTTCACATTAGCATAAATCATTATGTTAGAATGTAACCTGTGTGAATGAATTAATTGGTTTATTGACGTAGAGTTCTATTGTACAGTATTGAATTTAAGGCATTGGACAATATTATTTGGATAATGACAAAAATGTGTGTGTGTATTTTTACCGGGCAAGAGGATGGCAACTAGCTCAAAGGCGCCTCAAGAAGAAACGGCCTTAATATGTCTCAATGTAATAGGGGACAAGCCTATTATATGATATCAGGCAAAATTTTAAACAGCGAAAAGCTACTAAGAATATTTCGCTAGAAAATTTCTAGTTCGTCCGAAATATATCGATTCTAATCCAGAACGTTGTGATCGCTATCTGTACTGTGTGTACACATTACACCTCTGTGTCACCCCTGCTTGGGAAATTTTTAATGCTCCAGCTCCACTTGCGTCGTAATGCGTTTATTAACATGTTAACTACATTACGCAGTCTTGCAGCCAATATTTAATACGTTAATTGACATGTGGCGACGTATTATTAACGCCTTCTTTATGGCGCCTTTTGACACCGCAGGTGACGGAGAAACATTAGAAAGGACATTCTCAAAAATTGCCCCAGAGCCAACAAACATTTGACCCACGCCATCATTATTTATCTATTTTATTGAAATAATGGCAAATATCCGTATCTAACGGACAATTTGCAATCTAAATCGCATATTTCATAGTATTGTAAGCACTTATATCGAAGTCGCCGACATCTTAACTAAATGTCAACCAACACAATATAACCTCATACGTGTTAATGGCTACTGAATTATAACCTCAAAATCTAATACTTTTTGTGCAATATTGTGATTCCTCCGCTTGTCCGTTTAATAATAAATACCTTAAGAGTATTTATAGGAGTGTTGAAATCATACAAATATTTTTTCATTGCTGTTGGTTCGGGAGCAAATCACGTATGGGCGCAGAACAATGTCCTTTCGACATAACCTATTAAGACCATTCTTAAAACCAAATAAAGCACTCAATAAAAATGTTCTTCGGTCTAATACAATGGTCTGAGCGAACGATCTTCACGCCGTACATTACATAGAAGCTTTTACCATTCCGTTACCCGGTAACAGCCGATGTTATCTTAATGTTCACATTGTTACCATGGGAAAATCAATTTTTTCCATCGCCCATCTGCTGCAGGTATTGTTTCTTTAAATGTTGCAGTGTAATATTTTTTTATAAGCTTTTATTTAACTAACAATGTTCGAATGTCTGTCTGTTTGTCTGTTCTTCCTGTTCAAATTTTCTGATCCATTTTACAAGCACTTGCGGATATCCGATTGTGCTGAAATTTGGCATACGTATGGAAGTCAGATAGTAATAAAATAATATAGCACCATAGAGCTAGTCTGATGATGGAGACGAAAGGTGGCCATAGGAACATGTGAACTATACAACGTAACCCCCTTGTGTTAAGGCTAGTTAGACTGGTATTAAGATGTTCAGGGTCTGATAATTTAGCCGAAAGATGGTAAATGGAATCACCCAACTACTCAATGTAACTCCGTCGTGTTTGGGATCGTTGGATTTGTCTTGACGATTACTTACGACCTGGATGATTTTCGAGGTCTGATGGTGGAGCCGGAAGGAACAAATAGGAACTCCTCAACTAAGCAAGTGGTTTTTAAAAAGGTCTTTTTAAATTAATTATTTTAACTTAGAAAGTTCCTTACAATATGGAACGATGAGCTGGTGAGCGTACAACAGAAATCCCGTCATTGCATTGAGAATCCTTTGGTTGAAGATGAACTAATGATGATCTTCATGTTGTAAATTAGGAGCTCCTACCAATGTACCGGTAACAGCCGATGTTATCTTGATGTTCACATTATTACCATAGGAAAAACATATTTTTCAATCGCCAATCTGCTGTTGGTATTGTTTCTTTATTTGGTTGGTATTGGTATGTTACAGTTTAATATGTTTTTTTAATTTGCATACGGTGTTTACCTGTAAGTAATTGTTACACTTAGATCTTATTTAGCACTGGTGTTTTTTTCTACAGTCCTATCTAAAAAATTTTTTAATAAAATAAAACCGACTTCAAAAAGCGAAAAATAAATATTTGAAGTCGGTAACGGTTAGTGCAGTCGGTTACTTGGCTTGGCTTTTTTTACAATTTTAAGTAACAATTTATGTCATACCTACTTAACATTTTTATAACAACTGTATTTGCAATGCCCGTAAACGGCCACTAAGTCATAAGCACTTTATAATATTAAGATCTCATATTATTGTACATTTAGTCCGAAAATAAATATTTGAATTTGGTTATATTTTGACAATTACGGTATCTTTGGCTGTTTCATCAGTTTCGTTTGGCTTAGTGGCGTATGGTGGCAATCACGAGGTTCCGAGTTTGAATCTTGGGTCGGTCAAAATATTAAGATTTTTTTGTCTAAAATTTCTAAGTAACAGGGTCTGGAGTAACGACAACGGGCTCGACTTCTGTTACATTGAGAACTAACATCGTCGGCGAAATTTGGGTGTACACGGTACATCTCTACGCTCCTCTTGGGTAATAAAGGCGCAGAAGTGATTCTTTATCAGTGTAGAGAAATATAACTGCATTTAGGCACTATAAAATTGATTTTAACAATTCATGACATAGTGCTAATAGCTAAGGAATTCGCCATTATTTTTTACGTAGGTGGTAAAATCGCCAATTTGCTTTACCCATGTCGCGGTAACAATCTGGTACTTTCACCGATAAGTGACCCGTTTGCGTATTATTTGACCGATTGCTATAGTATAACTGTTCTAGCATTTTTATACACTTTCCGCGAAAGTAATTGATTTGTAAGGCAATAGAATTGATATACCGTGCCGTATCGATATTAAGATTGAAAAAATAGTAAAATAATACCTATACATCTAAAATAAACACCTTCACCAAGTAGGGTTGATAAGTGGTACCCATATTCCACTGATGGCGTTAGGTTGCATTTATCTAGAATCCAGAGTGTTATTCAGAATGTTAGAATGTTAATATATTCTAAAATATTAATAAAATATTAATATACAAGGTGTAGATAATAAACGCAAGACCTGAAAGTAGTTTGTTCTAAATCGGTAACTGAATTGATTTCAACAATCTTACGTTTTTTTAATTTGCAAGAAATGCTTTTACTCCTTCAGTACGCTATAAAAAAATAAACTTATTCTTGATTCAGAGCAATAAGGAGATTTTAAATGCATTCCTAAAACGTATTTATCAAACCGGACACATACACGTGCAAGTTTCATTGATAATTGGGGTATAGAAGTGCTTAAAAAAAGGGGTAAAACCTTTAATTTTGGAAATGTGGTTATTGTTTTGAATTGATGAAGCAATTCTCTAATCAGGGCGTCTGAGATCTTGCGTTAATTATGTTACAGCTTGTATATGAAAAAAAAGCAGTGATAGGCTAGTGGTTCGACGGTTGGACTGCCAAGTCAGAGGTCTCGGGTTCAAACCGAGGCACGCACTTCTGTCTTTTCAAAAGCATGTGCATATTAAAAGTTAACTATCACTTGCTTTAACGGTGAAGGAAAACATCGTGAGGAAGCTTGCATGCCTAAGAGTTTCTCGAAGGTGCGTGAAGTTCGACAACCCGCACTGGGCCAGCGTGGTGGACTTTGGCCTAAACCCTCTTAGTTTGAAAGGAGGCCCGTGCCCAACGGTGACAGTTTCTTAACAAGGCTATCTCACATGTCACCCCTTCTAGGATTACGTTCGTAATGGTACGTATTAATATTACTATATCATGTATATGCGGTTGCATAATGCACTATAAATACTGGGGTTGGGCTAAATATATCGACAGTTTAACAAAATATCGATGTTGTTTCATAAAATAATTACTATTGATATTTAGCGTTGATATTATTTAAAGTTGGAACGATTACTTTTTGGGTGAATGGTGCTTTTTTTATTATTGCTTGCTAAAATTTTGCCACTTGTTTTGCAACTTCGATACGTATTCTCCAGATATTTTTCTCTACATGATGATATAATTATATAGATACGTATACGAGAAATAATCTAAGTATAAGAAAGCGAGTGGGTATGAAAGATAGTGTCGGTATAAAGATGATAAGAATATGCTCCACTGGTTCAGGCATATAGAAAGAATGTCAGGAGAAAGAATGACAAACAGATATACGAGTACAATGCTAAAGTGGAAGGATCTTCCCTGGTATTTTACCATGACCAAATAGACCGTGTCTTATCTGAAGAGCAAGTCAAGAGTCTCCGTACCTGTCGAGCGTTTATGAGACATACTATGAGGGTGGAGTAGGCCAGTGGTATGTAAAGTAATAACCTGTTGGAACTCTTTACTTTCTGCCTACCCCGCAAGGGTTCTGGCGTGATAATATAGATAGTTAGAAAAGTATATGGAGTATGACCTATTCTCTCTCACCTTGATTCCTTTGCCCAGCAGTGGGGCAGTATTAGGTATAGAGTATAGATTATTTACAAATATCGATCGTTTGACTTTCGCCCATCCCTAATAAATATATCTATTAGTTTTTCACCGCAGCCGTTAATTTCTCTCACATCACCTGCAATTGCTCACACAGCATCTACTAATCAAGCAATCACTCTGTCTTCATCGGTAATTTTCTTATTAAATGGCAGTTACACTGCGTCTAACAGCAGTAATTATGTCGTTATGGCTGCACACCGCAGAATAATTACACAGTGACCGATAGAAATAGATCTTAACACAACTAAAAGAAGTAAATCCTTATAATTAATGATGTAGACATGGCACTGATTGATGAGTATGAATCTTTTACAAATATTTGAACATTGTAAATCCATTTAGATTAAAAAATAATAGTTAAAAAGGAGGATTTTAAAGTGGTCTATTATTTCGATCGTTATAGTTTGGTCTGTTTATGTCTAGACTTATTTGATGTTTGGACATTTTTAATGTTTAAACATTAGTTTCTTGATTAATAGTCTGAGAACCGTATTACAGAACGAAAACCAGCCGTAAATCTATTTTTAAAACTAACATTTTATTCAAAAATCAGTTTTTGAAACTAGATTGACGGCTTCCTTTCTTATCTTTTTTTTTATTTAATTTACACCGTCACGCCTCCATTCCCCAAGCGGGGGTGGCAGAGGTGTACTAAGTAAACCCGCGTTTCGCCGACGATGTTAGGTCCCATGTAATAGGGGGCGAGCCTATTGCCATATGCCGGGCACAATTCTAGACTCCGGACTCGTACTGGGAGGTTTTTTGTTAGAAAAACTACACATGTCCGACCTAGGACTTAAATCCAGGACTTCGTGATCATAAAGCGATGCGCTTTGCCACCAGACCAACGAGGCAGATTTTTTCTTTTATTTTTTAAAAACCTTCGCCCACACTAGGATTTAATCCTGTGTCGTGGGTGCTTTTACAAACATGAAAATTCACATACACAAACACCCAGACCGATACAAATAATTGAGGATCCCACGACAATTTGTCCCGTGCGTGAATCGAATCCGCGACTATTAGGCGGAGCGGCTTAAGCTCTTAACCACTGCGCTAAATCGTCCGCCACTGATTTACGTTCTGTAATACGGGCCTAATTCAGTAATGGCTGTTCTGATGAAATGTAAAAATTATATTTTTTGTGTTTTAGGGCTCGTACAAGATTATTGAATTGACTGATGGTAGAAGAATTGCCTTACTAATAATGCCTTACCAGCAAGACGTATGGATGGATAAATAACAGAAAAGTTTAAAGCACCACCTATATTTCCCAAGCGGGGTTAGCAGAGGTGTTCTGTGTACACCCACTTTTCACTGACAATGTTTAATTCCATGTAATAGAGGGCGAGCCTATTGCTATGTATCGGGCTAATTTTTAGACCCCGGACTGATGCTGGGAATTTTCCGATAGGAAAACTACATTTTGCCTGATTCGAATTTGAACCCAAGACCTCATGATTGCTACGCGCATGTTACTGTTCAAACTTTAATTCGTTATTCGCTAATTAATAAATAATAAAAAATATGAGGTCTTTACAACTTTTTAATTTACTTACGAACAGCTAACCACTATCAAGTCTTGTTTTACTTAGCGGATATGATCGATCAAAATTTACAATCGATTACGATTTATCGATTACAGCTTTTGTAATTAGAATGATTCAAATCGATTAATAGTTGGACCGTTTAGCGCTGGCTAGTTACCGTGCGTGCAAAACTGACACTTTTAAATTATTTTAAAAGTTATAAAAATAACGAAGTCTAACCTAGTTACATACGTTTTTATATTCTAAATGTTTTTGAAATTTAACGAACGTGTTATAATTAAAACCAATTTATATCCCACGTCCGTATTTGAAATGTTTTGATATTACTGGCTGAATGTAACAGTGAGATAAGTCAAAATTATGGTCAATTGACTTAGGACTCTAGTTTCAAAAGTAGAAAGCTTGTTTTTTTTTGTTCTTGCTTGTATAATTAAGTCCCTATTCTATTCTGCCAGTGATATATTTTATGCATTCGTTTCGTGTTGTTATAATAGTTATGTTTCTAGTTTGAATTCTGTAGTTACGTGACTAATTAACGTTTTTTTAATTAATACTTTTTTTTTCCTTTCTTTAAAAAAAACGTAGTCCTAATCTAGGTTTTATTCCGGTGTCGTGGGTGCGTTTACAAACATGAGAATTCACAAACACAAATACCAAGACTGGAACAAATAATTGTGGATCACAGAAAGATTTGCCCCGTGCGGGAATCGAACCCGCGACCATTAGACACACTGGGCGGAGCGGCTTAAGCTCTTAACCACTGCGCTGAATCGTCGAGTTGTATAGTACTTGTCAACACCAATCTAACACGCTCCATAGTACCAAATTAAAAGTGCTTGAAAAATAGATCACAAGATTTGAACCGGAAAGACAGACAGACATACGAACTTTGCAAATCAAATAAAAGCTTCTTCTTCTTCTTCTGGTGCCTCTCCAACTAGTGAAGGTTGGCTATCAATTTTGGAAATCATCCTTATCCTGTGCGGCACGAAAGAGCTGTGCCGCGCTACAATTCCCGTCCACTCCTGGATGTTTCGGAGCCACGACTTTTTTCTGCGGCCCACACTCCTTTTACCGGCAACTTTGCCCGTCATAATGACCTGAAAAAGATGATATCTATTGTGCCTAATAAAAGACGAAAAACTGCATACCTCGGCCACGTGCCGAGGTATGCAGTTTTTCGTTTTTTTCGTCTTTTTTAAAAAATAATTATCTATCTATCTATCTATATCATCACGCCAGCTCCCTCGCGGGGTAGGCAGAGAGTACAGAGTTCCAACAGGTTCTTTCCTTACATACCTCTCTGGCTTCCTCCACTCTCATAGTTCGTCTCATACACACTCGCCGGTTACGGAGACTCTTGACTTGCCCTTCAGCTAAGACACGGTAAATAATAATAATAAAATAAAAGCTTGTAAAAGAATAAAGTGTTCATAATTAATCTGGCTGAATGATCTAAGTCTGCCCAAGCCGAGGCCGTTCCTCCTTGAGGCGCCCTTGAGCTTGTTGCCCCCTTGCCCTTCTGGCTCGAGCGTAGTGGTGGTACGCTCGCTCCCTTGTCCGGTGAAATTGTAAAGGCCCCGCAGCCAATTTCGATTCCATGATGAAATCTTCTTTCTATTTATGTTCACTTATTTATGATTGATTATTTATACATATAATTAGAAAATAAAGCGAGTAGGTATGAAAGGTAGTATAGGTGTAAAGATGAGAAAGAGTATGCTCCGTTGGTTCGGGCATATAAAAAGAATGTCAGAAGAATGAATGTCAAAACAGATATACAATGCGAAAGTGGAAGGATGTAGGGACTGGGGAAGACCTAGACTATCTTACCATGACCAAATAGATCGAGTCTTATCTGAAGGGCAAGTCAAGAGTTTCCGTAACCGGCGAGCGTGTATGAGACGAACCAGAGAGGTCTGGAAGGAAAGAACCTGTTAAAACTCTGTACTCACTGCCTACCCTGCAAGGCTTGATGATATAAATATATAGATTGATAGAAAAGAAACTTTGTGGGCAAATATTGATTAAATAACATAATTATTTAATGACATACCGAGTGGAGAAAAATGCTTTGCTCAGCAGTAGGATTTCAATCGATTTTCTATCTATTTATGCATATCGTCACGCCAGATCCCTTGCGAGGAAGGCAGAGAGTACAAAGTACAAATTTCCAGCAAATTCTTTCCTTACCGCCATTTGGCTTCCTAAACTCCCATAGTTAGTCTCATACACGCTCGCTGATTGGTAACGGAGACTCTTGACATGTTTGACTCATGACAAAAAGTTTTAACCGACTTCAAAAAAGGAGGAGGTTCTCAATTCGACTCTATGTTTTTTTTTGTATTACGCGATCATTCCGCCAATTATGAATCGAATAGATTTTGATGATTCTTTTTGCATTGGATTCAGTATAGTCCCAAGGTGATCTCATTTTAATTTCATTGGTATTGGACTTTGAAGATACACCAGAGAACTCCTTAACGACAAACAATACGAATGCGTAGATTGATATATTAAGGGTATTACGTCAATCCTATAGGTACCCTGCCATAGAACTAATCAGAATATCAACCGACTTCAAAAAAGGAGAGGTTGACTATTCGTCTGTGTTTTTTTTATAACGTCTTTATCTATGAACTGATTTTAATGATTCTTTTTGCGTTGGATTTAGTATAGTTTCGAGGTGGTCCCATTTTAATGAAGTCGGTGTTGAACTTTGGACTTGGAAGATACACCAGAGGACTCCTTAACGGCAGCACGAATGTTTAGATTTCGTTATTATGGTTATTATATCAATCCTACCGACAACTCAGCAAAAAATATATAAAATATAGATGTTTAAATATTAGTAAATAATTCACTCGTCACTTAAAATTGTTAAATAAAATTCTTTTTAAAGTAAAAGTAAACCTTCAAAAAGCAAGAAATAAATATTTGATGTTGGTGCTAAGTACCAACTGCACTAACCGGTACCAACTTCAAATATTTATTTTTTGCTGTTTGAAGTCGCTTTACTTTTTTTTTAAAGTAATTTATGTTGGTTATATTAATAATTTTGTGGTTATATTTTGTGTCTTGTCTATCGCAAACTATTTACTAGCTGTTACCTGCGGCTACGCACGTGTTTATTTTGTATCATCTTTTTAAATATTAGCGTGTGTTATTCTGTCGTATAAGCTATACTACTGTGAAGTGTCATCAAATCCATTCCGTAGTTTTTGAGTAAAAGAATAATAAACGTTCATTTACCCATACATCTATGCTCACAAAATTTTGAGATTTTTGTGTTAGTAGGATATACATTATTTTTAAACGCCTTCGATTATATATAATCAAAGTTAAACACTTCAAATTTATTAATGTCAGGCCACCCACTGTTTATGGATGTAGAACTCGGAACGAATTTAAATATCACAATAAATAAAACACTAATTTAGCTAATTATTATTCGTTTTGAGTCTAGACTTGGAAATTGCAGTTTATTACTATAATAATTCTGTGTCAAATATTGACATATTTAGTAGTGGAAAAATAATATATGATAATAATAATAGTACACTTTATTGTACACTAGTAAAACATTAAATTACAAACAATTTATAAACAGTAAATAAGTACAAATGGCGGCCTTATTGCTGAAAGCAATTTCTAACTATACCTAACTATACATACACACATAACAATACATACACAATTATATACCTGATGGGCAATGCAGTCCACAAACGAACAGCTTGAATCGTAAAGGATTTGTCGAAGAAATTTTTGGAATGCATCGGCATTTTCAGCTTCAAATTCTCCGATGATCTTAGGAACCTTGAATGTGTCTCATGAAGAAACTCAAACCGATCTTTGAGGTAAGCTGGGGTTATCGGATTAAACAGAAAACTGTATAGAAGCGATAATATATGAGAATTCCGGCGAAGGAGGCGAAGGACCTAGATTATCTTACCACGACCAAATAGACCGTGTCTTATCCGAAGGGCAAGTTAAGAGTAACCGGTGAGCGTGTATGGGACGAACTATGAGGGTGGAGTTAACCAGAGAGGTATGTAAGGAAAGTACCTGTTGGAACTCTATAATCTCTGTCTACCCCGCGAGGTATCCGGCGTAATGATGTAGATAAATAGAGATAGTTATAAATTAGTCTTAGATAAATTAATTGTCTAGACGATTCCGATCTCGGTCTGAAACCTATTGGCGCCTTTATTAAAATGGCGATAACCCGATATTTCGCGAATGCGTCCAATTATAGGAATCCACTAATCGTAGCCGCCGCCGACTACAAACCTAAATCCCCTCCTATCAGCCGCTTCCGCTGTCCGCGGCATGTTCTCACCGACCATCCCGATGCCTTTACATCCCTTCTTTCGGATACCTATACCCCACACAGGCACCCACCTCGGCGGCAAGGTCGAAGAATCCCTTGCCCGCCGGCCGGTGCGCTCCCCTATTGCAACTGCCTAAGCCGAGGCCGTTCCTCCTTGCAGCGCCCTTGAGCTAGTTGCCCCCTTGCTCTTCTGGCTCGAGCGTAGTGGTTGCACACAAAGTGCGTAACTGCGGCCGCTTTTTAGCGCCATTTTTTTTCGTAATGTTTCGTCTAAACTATTGTTAGTCCAAGCAATTAGTAATATCAAGCTCATAGGTTGTATTACATTGACATCATCTGCAAGTCAAGTCGATCGATGGAAAAGTCAAGAGTCTCCGTAACCAGCGAGCGTGTATGAGACGAACTATGAGAGTCGAGGAAGCCAGAGAGGTATGTAAGGAAAGAACCTGTTGGAACTCTGTACTCTCTGCCTACCCCGCAAGGGATCTGGCGTGAGGTTATAGATAGATAGATAGATCATCTGCATTATTTTTTTTTAAGACAAAGCATGTTCTTCATATTATTAATGTCAAAGGAGACGATAAGGCAACGCGATAGGTCCAAACGGATATGGCAGAATGAACTGGATGTCTTTTGAAGGACTGGCCTGAGCTGACCAATAACAGTGGAGAGTGGAAAATTGGACAGAGGCCTTTGTCCAGCAGTGGAATAACAATGGCTTTATGATTACTACAACGTACAATAAACTGTTCAGAAATGTTGATCTATCTATCTATCTATAACCTCACGCCAGATCCCTTGCGGAGTAGGCAGAGAGTACAGAGTTCCAACAGGTTCTTTCCTTACATACCTCTCTGGCTTCCTTGACTCTCATAGTTCGTCTCATACACGCTCGCCGGTTACGGAGACTCTTGACTTTTACGTTAACGCAAATATCGACAAATGTCGATATTTGCGTTAACTCCAAACAAAGTTTTAACAAACAATTAGTAGATAAACTAATGACATCAGAAGACACTTGACAGTTATATTTATTTAATAAATTTTGAGTATATATAATTTTTTCAACTGTATCATCACACTGAGTCCCTTGCGGGATAGGCAGTGAACATTGTAAAATTACTACATATTTACGCAGTGTATCTAAGTAGTTTACGTACCTTTAACACTTTATACGTATAATAATATAACTTGCACATAATATTCTTGACGATTTTGTAATTTTATATCATATTATTGTGATATCCTGTAATTGGCGAAGCAACCATATTACGTATTTTCTGTATCTAGTTATTAAGTTATTTGGCTGTTGGATGTCCTTATACAATAAATAAATAATAATATTAGCAAAAATGTCATAAAAACACTTTTGCCCGTGTCTATACAAATTAAAAAAATGTCAACGAGTCCAGTTGCCCTGTGATATATGCATTAGGACCCGTTGACTGCACCCGACGTCCATTTCGAATGGGTCCAGTTGACTAAACAACCAAATTCCATGCACTTTTTCAAAGGGGTCAATGTGATAAGCATTTTTCATACAATGGCAATATCAGATTCGCTATATTTAGTTTCACGGGACCACTTTTTGCCTTTTTATATTCAAAATATGCTGTGGCGAATCTGCAGATGTTCGTGAAATAACAAAAAAGGATCATACGCTTTTTGCAACGTGTGGAACTTAGTTCTTGGTATTTTAATAGGCGGAGAGAAAGAAACGCTTAAAGTTATATGAAATTAATTTGTTAAATACACAATGAATGGGCTGCTTCGTTAGTCTACAGGCGTACAGGTAGATTGAGTCATGGCATGTCTATTATATAAAAAAAAAGATTGGGTGTGTGTGAGAATGATCTACACTGTTGACTGCGGGTACAGCTTCACTGGACATGAGGGCGAGCGTACAACCACTACGCTCGAGCCAGAAGGGCAAGGGGGCCACTAGCTCAAGGGGGCCTCAAGGAGGAACGGCCTCGGCTTGGGCAGTCGTTATGGGAGAGGGGGTATACTAGGTGTCTCGCCGTGGTGTTCTGCACCGGCCGGCGGGCAAGGGATTCTTCGACCTCGCCGGCGAGGTCGGTGTCATCCTGTGTGCGCTATCTGTATCCGAACGAAGGGATGTAAGGCCATCGGAAGGGTCGGTGGGAACATGCCGCGGACGATGGTAGCGTCTGATAGGAGTGGAGTTAGGTTCGTAGTAGGCGGCGGCTATGATTAGCGGATTTCTAAGCGATCTTTGAATTTATACGAGTCGAACGCACTAGACTCGATTCTCATTTAAATCAAGCATTCAAATATCGATCGGAATACGAATGTGCCGATTAAATGAAAATATTTTGTTTTGGCTTCCTGTTTGTAGCATTCCTAGCGTTAAATTTAGTGATTATCAAAAAGACAACAAATTAAAAAACCTATGTTTAGTATCTTGTATTTATAACAATGAAAGTGTTATGAGATTATTTAAATCTTTGATGTACACAACTTGAATAAGTCATATTGTCGATTATTAATTTTATTATTTCACCTTTTTTATTATTGTCTATTAGTGGGACTAAACTTATCAACTTTTCATTATTTTTTATCCCGGAAAAATGTTGGGTTCCTGTCTGAAGTGGACGCAGACGACGTCGCGGGCAGAAACTAGTGTAAAATAAAAGTATACATACAAAACCTAAGTACTTAGTGATATCGATATTATTTGATTTGATATTGGAAAAGCAGTGAGAGCCTAGTGGTTAGACCATTGGACTGCAAAGTCAGAGGTCCCGGGTGTAAACCCAGGCACGCACCTCTGTCTTTTGGAAAACATGTGCGTATTAAAAGTTAACTACCACGTGCTTTAACGGTGAAGGAAAACATCGTGAGGAAACCTGCATACTTAAGAGTTTCTCGAAGGTGTGTGAAGTTCGCCAACCCGCACTGGGCCAGCGTGGTGGAATATTTTTTTTTTTAAACCTAGCCTCACACTAGTATTTATTCCTGTGTCGTAGGTACGTTTACAAACATGAAAATTCACATACACAAATACCCAGACCGGAACAAATAGTTGTGGATCACAGAAAGATTTGTCCCGTGCGGGAATCGAACCCGCGACTATTACACACAGTGGGCGGAGTGGCTTAAGCTCTTAACCACTGCGCTAAATTGAAAGGAGGCCCGTGCCCAACGGTGGGACAGTTTCTTAACAGGGCTAATATTATTATTATGATTGGAATGTCCGCATTTTATGATGTGGATATTCCAGCCTAAAAGCAAAGGACAAAGCCCCCCCCCCCCCCTATCTGTAGGCTTGCAGCTATTACCCGCGACCTTCACCAGATCATCGGTCCATTTTGTGTGTCCTTGTTGTCTAGACATTGTAGCAATGTTGAAATCCAATAAATTAAAATCTAAGACATAGTTTAATATAAGGAATGATTATCTACCTACAATACTAGTGATCAGGTATCCTGAGGCACTTTGTCGTATAATTAAAAGAACACTAACTTCTCAATACGGCACTGCGTTCGCAATATGATTTCTATTTCTATATCATGACTTCTGATCCCTTGTGCGGCAGGCAGAAAAGACAAAGTTATAACAGGTATTTCCTAATAGACCCCTTTGGGCTCCTCCACTCTCATAGTCCGTCTTATCATATCTATTAAAACATATCGTGTTAAAATTTAAATTGTATATTTTTACTATAGAAAAGTATAAAATGACGCTCATATCTATCCAGACCAAATATATATACACCCACGTTTCGCCGACGATGTTAGGCCCCATGTAATAGGGGGCAAGCCTATTGCCATATACCGGGCACAATTCCAGACTCCGGACTCGTACTGGGAAGACTACTAGAAAAACTACACTTGTCTGACCTGGGACTTGAACCCAGGACCTCGGGATCACAAAGCGATGCGCTTTGCTACTAGAACAACGAGGTAGTCACATACATATATACAAGATATCCCAGTGAAATAGTAAATTTGGTGTAAAATAATATACCGAGTTACGAGTACAAGAGAATATACTCTACCTTTTAACTATATTTCAACCAAATCTATACTCCTGTTTTGGTGTGATTGAGTTACAAACATCCAAACACCTAGACATACAATTTTCTTATTCATTATATAACTAGGATTTTTAAAGGAACACGTAGAGCATGTTATTTGTTATTTGGCATTGCTTGCCTTTTTGAGAATTCATTTAAGTTACATCCCACATCGAGTGGGTACGGAATTATATTGGTGTGGTTTAATCCTAAGAACTGAATAAACGGAAAACAGTCATATCTATATCCCTCAAGCGGAGACGATATAGGAGTACTCTGTACACCCACATACGACAATGTATACAGGGTGAGCCACTAAACAAGATTTGTTTGACAACTTTTCATTTTTTGAGATTTTTTATATTCTTGGAGTATCAGCCTACCCCCGGACCCGGTCAGAGCAGCAGGCTATATAAATACGGTCGACGAGCTGTCAACTTCTTTTAGTTTTTAACCGACTTCAAAAAGGCGGAGGTTCTATGTTCGGTTGTATGTATGCTTTTTTTATGTATGTATGTTCACCGATATTTCCGTCAGTTGTGGACCGATTTTGATGATTATATATGATGATATATAAATGAGTAGGATAATATAAAGGAGGTATATAAAAATTAATAATAAATTCACTCATCACAAAAAATTGTAAAATAAAAAACTTTTTAATAAAAGGAAAACCGACTTCAAAAAGCAAAAAATAAATCTTTGAAGTCGGTGCCAAGTAACCGACTGCACCAACCAGCACCGACTTAAAGTATTTAATTTTTGCTTTTTAAAGTCGGTTTCCTTTTTTTTAAATTTTTTTTCACTGGCGTTCGGATGCGACTGACGTTTCTTAGGAGACTTGTAGTTATAATAATAATAATTTGTGGTTGGTTATTTTGTAGTGTTACTATAATTAGGGTGTGTAAATTAATATATATGTTATTAAAAAAAACATCAATTCGGCGCGTGATTTGTAAGAATATCTATATCATCACGCCAGATTCCTGGCTGGGTATGCAGAACGCGATCAATTAATAAAAAAAATAGTTCAGTCTTTGTTTTGGTACAACTATTTTTTGTCTTTTAGTTCTCGTCCATGTTTCATATCACTCAATTGTTTCAGCAAAGATCAACACAGGTTTGGTATAAGTATATGTAATAAGTCAAGCAATTATTGTCCTTTCACTAACTGTTTAGTTTATTCATGATTACTTGAGTGTTTAGTTGTGATGCGACAACAGCTGACAGATGACAGTTCGTCTACGACAGTTACTCATCGATCTACGCGGCGGAAGCCCTACGTTAGCATTCGATTGGCAACGAGGCGCGCGGTCAGACGTATCACGGAACATCTAACCTCACTGCATTCCATATGACAATTTTAATCTTAAATAATTGTCAGCATCCTCTGATATTTTGCTCCCAAGGTTAGGATATCAAAGAAGATCAGTGTAACAGACAAGAACCTAGTGTTATTTTCAAGATTTCTTTTATGTTTGGCTAGCAAGCGGGCATCGATGAATACGAAAATATACCCCGCCTCTCTCATCTTTTTGACAGTTATATATATTATACCAGGCACAATTCCAGACTCCGGACTGGTACTAAGAATTTTTCGATAGGTAGAAGAACCACATTTGATACGTTCACCCAAGATTTGAAACCAAGCCCTCGTGATTACCACTCCCGTTCTGCAGCACTATGTAGACCAACGAGGCAGTCAGTGTCTCTTCTCTTGCATCTCGATCTATACAACTAATAAAATAACGATTTACAAAAAACCCTGAAAACCACTGACTTCAATTAATCGGTAGAGAAAATAATGAAGAGTAGCACGCGCGAATGCAATTTGTTTGTCAGATTGCATCTTCAACGAAGCTGCATAGAGCCGGGCGACGCCCGCACCGAAGGCGCAACTATCTGGATCCATTTGTTTAAAAGCTATTATCTCACAAATAAATGGTTGTACTTTTACTGATCGGCTATGTTTAGTGTAAGGCTTTTATTTGTTAACTACTCCGTTGGTACGGCGGAGTATACCTCTGACGAACTTAGGTTCAAATCGTAGATTTCGATCTAAGCTCTGGTCCGATCAAATGAAATTTTCAGTCAAAAAATACTCAGTAGCAATTCGGAATCTGGAATTGTTCCCAGTATAGTGCAATAGGCTCGCCTCCTAGTACATTTGGTCTTTTTACATGGCCTGGCAATAGGCTCAGCCCGCAGCAGCTCAGCATTAAATTGGGATCAAACATTACTATATATGGGTGTACATTTTTTTTTATTGAGGGATGGTCAGCGATTGGTCCCTATCTCATCAGATGGAAAGACCAAAGATGTGGCTTACTGACTCAATAGTAGCCTATTCAGTATATACTCGAGTTATACCATTCCGGAAACACATTTACGTATTCATTCATGACGTAATACATTTTGTATTAAACATTTTAATCCAAGCTTTTATGTAGTAATAATTGAGTATAGATAGGACTTCTAAATTCATTGTAGTAACAACTTGTTTAAGTGACGATCAACTTATCAAATCCTTTGAATCACAAAAATAACCAGTGATTCGTACATTGAGCATGTAAAGGCGACACTCTAATGTCTTTTCGTGATCACTTGTCACGAATTTTTCACCTCACAATGACACCGGTGCGTGCACTATAATACATCAACATGGCTAAAACAAGCCAGGCGGCGCGACAAGACTTTAAAGCAACGATGAACCCAAAAACTACGGCTGATTTACAGAAGATTCTTGAAGAATCTATAACGCCTGTTATAGAACGTATATGTATAAATATATAAAGATAAGAATGTCGTGAATATAATGTAATAAGCAAAATTTAATTAAATATTAATATATTTAATTACATCTAATGACTTTCCAAAAAAATTAAGCCCTTTATGAATATAAATTGTAAATTCTCTATTTAAAAGCTAAGCATATCTGTATAAAATATACGAAAAAAAAGCCTAAGATATGCTCTATAAATTGTATTGATGACTTTTTATTTAAAGAAATTATATCTAAATTATTGAAAAAAAATACTACATTTCAGGTCTTTTGTGCACACTTTTCACCGTTTTAGGTAGGCTCAATTGGGTTACGAGTGCCGTCTGCAAGTCTACGGAAAACACCCCTCTTAGATATTCTTTATTCCAGAAGCAATTATAGGCAAAATTCGTACTTAATACGAGCATGTCGTACTTTAAATTTTAATGTGCCAAAGCGTGTTAATACTTTTAAAAAAAATGTATGTTCCTACTTTTTCGACTAACTGGTTTCAGTTATGGCTTATATATAGCTTTATTAGTGTATAACTCTGTTACAACTTTTACTATATGTAAAAACTTTTAATTGGCCTTACTCTGTATAATCACTTTACTTATCATTTATATTAGCTGTAAGTTTTCCAAACATTATAAAATAAAATAAATAAAATCAGCAGTTAAAGGAAAATTTCTTTTTAAGGTCTTTCGCGTTAGTATCCCCTTAAATGTTTGGGTCTGATCAATTTGCGAGGATGGTTCACATAGAAATGTGTGAGTGTTTTCTTATATAAAAACGTAGCCCCACGGGGCAAAACAACACCGACACAATTCACAAATATGGTTAGTTGATTTAGCACTCTAATTTCAAAACAAAAAAGGTTGTGTTCTCCTATCCTTGGTTTTTTGATTATGGTGCTATTACACTCAGCTAGCGATATGTCTTCAATTTTGTAGCCCTTACTTGCTAACATGGCGTGCCTAGCGAAAGTTAGACATGAGAAAATTAGTTTTAAGAATTGTGTGGTACTGACGTATAGACAAGACTATTTGACTTGCGTGCAAGACTCGTTTCGTGGGTCGACGACATTTTGTGCCGCGCGAGAAAAATCTTGCCGCCCGTACTAGCCCTGCTACAGCTGTGTAACACTTAGCGACACGAAATTTAGGCCCTGTCATACGCGACACACTTATACAATGAACGGCGCGAGCGCAGTTTGATTTAGTACCAAATGGGATTTGTATTATCTTGTTTATTGGTATCGAATGGTAAGATGATATTTTTTTAATATCTTTTGACACTCCGTCTTCCAAAACGTGAGTCATTCATTTCGCAAAAGTAAACTTTGCAAAAAATTATAACATAATTTAAAGCCTTTAGATGAGAACAGTGGAATGCTCACATATTATCTCTTCTTTATAATATCTTATTTAATCCAACATCTCCCACTTACCTCAAAGAACGATTTGAATTCCTTCACGACACACATTTAAGGTTTCTAAGGTCATCGGAGAACCTAAGGCTGAAAACACCAATGCATTCTACCAACTACTTCGATAAATCCTTTTCTAATCAAGCCGTTCGCTTGTGGAATGCATTGCCTGTAACAGTCCGTCGTGCACAGTCGTTGGCGTCCTTTAAAAATATGGTTCACCACCACTTTCTTCATTTATAAATTTTTCATTGCACACTCTCTGTAACAATACAGAGAGTGTGCAATGAAAAATTTATAAATGTGTAAGATATATTTATATATTTGCATAGTATTTTATGTGTATATATGTATGTATATAATGTTGTATTATAACTATGATATGTATGTAAGTAAAATGATGACAGTATGTATTATTGAGGTTTATAGTGTACGCCACCATAACTGCCCTATTCCGTATGTTGCTTCTTCCAATATATTGGTTGTCTGGAAGAAATTGCTTTTAGCGATAAGACCGCCAATTGTACCTATTTTTTTTTCTTGTATGTAATTAATTGTTAATATCACTGGTGTACAATAAAGAGTACTCTATCTATCTATCTATCTATCTAACAGTGAAAATGAAGCTACTATTTCTTTAGGTAGGTTTTGATCAGCCGAAAAACAATTTTACATAGGGTTGGTAGTGGAATGAATAAAAACACTTTGAATGTCCATAAGTGGAAAACGCCCCTTTGGTAAAGACACATTAATTAGAAATAATAAAATTGTTTAGGTAGGTAGTATTTTGAAATGCTAACTACACTTACTCATCACGAAATTAGCAGGTCTAGAAAATCTATACGACTAAATAAAAAAGAAAAAAAATCTGTTTATCTGTATGTCTCTCTTGTCTATATGTTTGTTTCGGTTAAACTCTGAAATAACTGGACCGATTGTGACGGCATTTTCACTGGCTGATAGCTGATGTAACTTAGGCTAATTTTATTTTCATCATCATCATCATCTCAGCCTATACTTGTCCACTGCTGAACATAGGCCTCCCCAATCGCTTTCCAGCGTAACCGGTCCGATGCCACCTGCATCCAACAATAATTTTATTTTAGAAGAAGGTTTTTTTGTTAAATTCCACGCGGGCGAAGTCGCGGATAACAGCTAACTTAATAATATATGTAAATATCGTAATTTTAGAGTGAGAACTGATATACGAAAAGGGGTAACTTTACAGAAGGATAAAAAAATTACGCTTACACCGTGTAAAATGTTTATTACTACAGTTTATTCTTTTTTTTTAATAAAAAGTAGCCCTATATTAGGATTTATTCATGTGTCGTGGGTGCGCTTACAAACATGAAAATTCACATACACAAATACCCAGACCGGAACAAATAATTGTAGATCACTCAAAGATTTGTCCCGTGCGAGAATCGAACCCGCGACTATGAGACACAGTGGGTGGGGCAGCTCTGAACCACTGCGCTAAATCGGTTATTTGTCGTTTAATTTGCGATTTGTATGCGTTTTTAAATGCACACGAGACAAATTTCTAAAATACTTAAAAATTTAGGTGCAATAAACGAAATTGTATTAACATGGTCAAAATTCCCGAGATTATCATAAATAATTAAGTTAAAATTCCAAAACCGCAGGGAGTACAGTTGAACAATAAATATCGATTCCATATTTTGACTTAAACAAAGATTTCCAATATATCAAAGCATTACTAATAAATAATATAAATAGGAAAACGATTTTTAGAAATTATGAGAACTATGAGACATCTATAAATAACCTAGACACTATTTATCATTTGACATCGATTTTATTGTTGCATCCTTTTGTCACAACCGCCTCCTAATGTCGATGACATCGAATCTTGATCTAATTGGAATATTTGACAGACACAGCCCACGTGTCGGCGCGGGCGCATCCTGTTTCTTAACAACATGGGCGTGGGCAACCTCGCAGATTTAAACATGATGATGACTACGCTATCGGTAAACAATAGCGTCTAAAAACGTTTAAATGCAAAAAAAGTGTAGCTTCCTATGTAAATAGGCGCTTAAGAATTTGTACGTAAATCAGTTGATATTTTGTATATAAATCAGGGTAATACTGTCCAACAACTGGGCAAAGACCATCTCTAACAAATCGAGGTGAGAGATATTTCGTCATACTCCACCAGGCGGTTCCAGCACGGATTGGTAGAGGCAGGTTTGTGACCACGCGCTGTGGGAACTTATCAAGCTGCCTTCAAGGCTTTCAACTTGATTTAGGAACTACCACATTAAGTAATAACCGTGACTAACGGCTTATCGAGCCATTCGATCAAGGAATCTCCAATATGAAAATACTAAAGACAGTCAGTCACCTACTTGAAACCGACCGCGCCGAAATCTGCTTAATCTTGGTGACTGCTAAAAACACCGCAGTCGCACAGCGCTACGAGCGCCTCAGGCTTTGGTCTAGTCTGTATACTAATATTATGAATTCGAAAGTAACTCTTTCTGTCTGTGTGTCTGTTACCTTTTCACGCATAAACCGCTAAACAGATTTTGATCAACTTTGGAGGGAGAGGACAGGCTACTTTTTACACCGTCACGCCGATATTCCCCAAGTGGGGGTGGTAGAGGTGTACTGAGTACACCCACTTTTCGTCGACGATGCTAGGTCCCATGTAATAGAGGGTGACGCTGTTGTCATATACCGGGCTCAATTCCGGCCTCATACTGGGAATTTTTCGTTAGAAAAACTGCATTTGTCCGACTTAGGATTTCAAGCCAGGACCTCGTGATCACAAAGCGATGCGCTTTACTACTACACCAACGAGGATACTTTTTATCTCAAAAAAATACACTTAATGGTGAGAAATAGGGGATGAAAGTTTGTATGGGGAACCCATCATTATTTATTAATTTATGAAGTGTTGCACATTAGTGTTGTTTCATGCGTTGTGGTTGCATTTAGACACATGAGTGTTCAATGCGCAAATACTCAGAGCAGTGATAGCCTACTGGTTAGACTGCAAAGTCAGATGTCTCGAGTTCAAACCCAGGCACACACCTCTGTCTTTACGAAAACAAGTGCGTATTAAAAATTAATTATCACTTGTTTTAACGGTGAAGGAAAACATCGTGAGGAAACCTGCATGCCTGAGAGTTTCTCGAAGGTGTGTGAAGTTCGCCAACCCGCACTGGGGAAGCGTGGTGGACTATGGCCCAAACCCTCTGAGTTTGAGAGGAGGTCCGTGCCCTACGGTGGGACAGTTTCTCAACAGGGGTAATATTATTATTATTGTAAAGGTTTGGTCTGTTCAGGATTTGAACTTTACTACTACGCTAATCGATCTAGTGTACTGCGCTTAAACTAGATCAAGCCGACACGACGGCGTCCCATTCAAAACATTAAATATAATTCCACACAATAAATTCATACATTTTAAATTAAATTAATGTTTATCTTGACTCACAATCTCTTCCTTTATTTTACAACTTAGCTGTTTGTTTCGTGTAACGTTCCGTTGTTTGCGTATTACGTGTTTTATATTTATACCATTTAAATGTAGCAGATTGTTTCAACCATCATTTTTCCTATCAGCCGCTACCGCCATCTGCGGCATCTTCTCACCGACCCTCCCGATGTCCTTACATCCCTTCTTTCGGATACAGATAGCGCACACAGGATCAGATTGCGGCCCTTGCCCGCCGGCCGGTGCACAGCACCACGGCGAGACACCTATTATACGCCTTTCCCCATAGCGACTCCAAGCCGAGGCCGTTCCTCATTAAAGCGCCCTTGAGCTAGTTGCCCCCTTGCCCTTCTGGCCCGAGCGTAGTGGTTGCACGCTCGCCCTCTTGTCCAGTGAAACTGTAAAGGCCCCGCGGCCAACAGCGTAGATCATTCACACGCACACACACAACTGTCATTTTACTAAACAAGTATTTTATTTATTTTTTTGCAGTTTCTATTCGCAAAGTAAGTTTTAATAGCTACCGTTGTCACAGGCTAATATTATTTTATAAATAATTTATTCGTAAAAATCTCGAAGCATTTCTAAGGGTACTTGACATTGCGGGAATCTCTAGAAAGTTGACACTTAAACCGGATTAAAGCATAGTCGAATTTGCGAGAAACCCCGCAGTGGAGTGCAGGTGTGTTTTGGATAAATACCTACCTACTTACATACGCTTACACTAAATTATGGCTTTGTTATTTAACGTGTCGAACTCAGGACCTCGTGATCACAAAGGGATGCGCTTTCCCGCTAGACTATAAATATGTATGTCTGTCTGTCTATCTATCTATCTATAATATCACGCCAGGTCCCTTGCGGGGTAGGCAGAGAGTACAGAGTTCCAACAGGTTCTTTCCTTACAGACCTCTCTGGGTTCCTCCACTCTCACAGTTCGTCTCATACACATACGTGTTTTCATATTAACAATAATACATAAAAATATGTATTGTTGTTAATATCAAAACCAATTTGTATAAAAAGAATGGAACTTGATAAGAAATATGCATGGTTAATTATAAACATAGATTTTATCGTGACATCCGCTAGCTTCTGTGGATATTTTTTGATCATTTAACATAAATTCTTAAGTCTTAACAGTCTAATAAAAAACTTTTAATATTATGATGGCTTCCTAAAATTAACTTTTTAGCTATTAGTTTAATTTTTGATGGCACTGATGAATTGTTATGGATTAGAATACGTATTAATACAAAATTAAGTAAAAAACTTCTTATTTTAAGTTTTAGGCTTGTTTAAAAACTGACCAAATTTTGTTTGTAAATCTATTGGTGGATAATAAAGATTATTCTACTTATCAACCTAATCAATAGATAACTGTATTAACATGCGTTAGCAATTACGAAAATGAATACAATTTCGCTGGGAGAAAATATTCAAAAGGTTCCCAATTCCTCTCTGAACAAGACAGATATATTTTAATTATATATTACAGACGATTTAACGCAATAGTTAAGAACTTAAGCCGCTCCGCCCATTGTGTCGAATTGTCGCGGGTTTGATTCCCGGACAAATCTTTGTGTGTGATTTGGTTGGTCTGCGTATTTGTGTATTTGAAATTTCATGTTTTTAAATACACCTACGACACAGGGATAAATAATAGTGTGGAGCGTTTTAAAAAAATTGTTATTACACTAAAAATCTACAAATTGGCTTTCATTGAAGTGACAAAGGAGGCTCTTAGCTCTCGAAGAAAATCCCTCTTATGCCTCGCTCGGTTGAATCCGTTTTGAAGAGAAATGAATTTAAATGACTACTAACCCATTAATCATCAATCAAAATGTGTAACAGTAGTGAGACCTTTGTAAGTAATGTTGAAGACAATATCATATTGGCTATAATGAACAGAATATTAATCTCGACCTTCGTGTCTAAAAATAAAAGAAACGCGTCCATGTTTTCTACATCTTGTCAACATAAATAGTTATGTTGTCGCCTCACAATGAAACACAATATCCCATATCGACCAGTTCTCAAAGCTAATCTCACCGAAGCCACTAATAATGAATTGCTTCAGATAATGAGTTGTTTTTTGTCTAAAATGGTGATTTAGGATCGGCGCCGCGGCGCCATATTGCGCTCGGAGATCGGCCGATAAACAGCGCACGCGCAGCCTTACCGCCGAGGACGATTTCGTTGTTTTGTCGACGATTTTAGAACGTTAGGATTATTATGTTTCTAACATTTCCTGCTATATTTTATTTCTGAGTAATATTATGTTTGCATATTTAAAACTATTGTATACCTACGTAGAGTTATTTAATTTATTTCGCTAGCAATATTTGGAACGTCAAGGTCTTGGATTCTCCACAAAACTAATAAAGATGTGTCTGTGATATTTGTGTCAGATATCTGTCAAGTAGCTCTTAAACATATACTTCAGCCACTATCGTCCCATTGTTGGGCAAAGGCCTCCCTCCTCTGCTTCCATTCGGTTCTGTTTTCGGCTTTTATATGCCAGTCTTCCAGGAATGAGTCCAGCTAGTTCCGCCATCTACGTCTGGGCCTGCCGCGATATCGTTTTGTGGAACTCAGTATTTTTGCCCAAGCTCTTAAACAATGAAGGCTAAATCAGACGATGAATCGAAATAGTCGTTAAGACATGCCCATCAACGATATCTTAGTCGTCATGCTTTATAGGGTAAGTGATCCAGTGACTGAAACATCAAGAAATTTTTCAACTTCAAAAATTCATATAACAGTTAAGGGATACGCTTAATATTTATATTTAGTAGTATGATTTTTTTAAATTAATGATGTATAGTATGAAAGTTTATTAACGGAGGAAATAGTATACCTATGACGTATAGGAAGATAAAGAAAAACTTCATCTCGCCGATATTCCTCAGACGGAGGTAGTAGAGGTGTACCGTCCTCTGCCAAATCACCGACGAGCCTATTGCCATTACATAAAAGTAAGTTCCAGATTGCAGACTGTTAGGTAGATGATGCGGTAGATAACCCTCTATCATAGTTAATCCGATAAGATTCGAATCCAAAAGTTAATGATCGCCAGCCGAATTATGCACCACTAAAACAACGAGGCAAACAAGATGAAGTGAAAACTACACTCTCACCATAAAAACACACTTAGGTCTTGGCACCGCATTATTACGAGTATCGTCATTACTCCTTCAAAACCCATAAACAAAGCATCCTCTTGCAAATATCAAGCAAACTTTGGCATCTGAATCCCGGCGCCGTAGTATCTATCCATCAAGATCCCTATCTCACATTCAGATTAGAGTTGTACAGCAACAGAGAAACTATCGATACTAACGTGATACCATATCATTTTGATTTAAAAAGATCTTTTTATAAACAAGCTTTCAACGCAAAAACACAACGAAGATATTTTGCTTAATTGAGGAGTTCGTAGGACCTCTAACCGGCTCATTTATCAGATCCTGCTTATCATCCAGGTCTACAATAGGTACTCGTCAAAACAAATACCACAGGGTTATGTATATTTATTTATTTTTCAGACCCTAAATACCATCTGGTTGTATAGAACTTGTGAATACCAATTCAACAAGGCTAAATACGAGGGGGTTATATTGTGTAGTTGACATGTTCCTATGGCCACCTTCTGACTCCATCATCAGACCAGCTCCATGTTACATATTATTGCCTTGTCACCAAACTGACATACGTATGCTAAATTTCAGCTCAATCATATATCTTGAAGTGCTTAAAAAATTGATCACAATATTTTAACCGGAAATACAGATAGACAGACATACTAACATTGCAAGTTAAATAAAATCTTGTAAAAATCGAAGACTATCGATAATATTATAGTATCGATAGTAATAATAATATAGATAGATAGCTTCATACAAAAGGAGGTAGCTTGGGTCGTAGATGTCGCTGTCAATGGAGCACACTTTCGTACTTTTATGTATAATTTATTAAAAATTCTATTTAATAAATGCATACACAATAACATTAGACTATATTGTCCCTGATGGTGGTCAAGGGACATCTCTCACAAACCGAGGTGAGAGAGATTAGGTCATACTCCACCACGCGGACCCAGTGCAGATTGATGGAGGCAGGTTTGCTTGCTTCAAACTATTAATACTATTCATTCTAACGATAGTATTAATACGCAATAGTATCGATACACCGATAGTATTGATACGTAATAGTATCGATATTATAGATAGTATTGTCTGCAACTACTAGTATTGACCGATCTGTACCGTCGATATTATTGATAAAGGGAGTATTTGGAAAGGGAGCATTATGACAAAGAGCAGCAAGATCGCATAGGGTCGAAGTGCGTTTGAGGCAACTCATGCCTAAATGCTATTAAGATAAGATACGATGATTGATGGGCGACTGAATCCAGTTAAGCACTTAGGCGGCTCCGCCCACTAGATTGAGTAGTCGCAGGTTCGATTCCAGCACGTGTCAAATCTTTGTGTGACCTAGAAATATTTGTTTCGGTCTGGGTATCTGGGTCGTTAAATTCACCAACACAAACGTGTCTATGAATTTAATGTTTGTAAGCACATACACGTTACAGGATAATTCCTAGAGTGGGGCTACGTTTTTTAGAAAAAAAAAATAAGATTAAATATCGATAGTACTACTGGTACTATCGATAGTCAAAATATAGAAAAATTTCGCAACTCTAATTCAGATGGCTGTAGATTTTCTCCGCTGTCTATGGATTATCGACAACATTGCCCATAAACCAGCGGCGCGCTTTTGTGTTCGGTTCCCACGTCCTGTATCGATATAAGAAATCGATTGTTAGTGACTATGTTTTCTCTAGTATCGATTTGGTGGGTTATCTTTTGGGATCTTAATTATAGTTTAGGATCAGTAGTTGCGATGTTTATTCGTAACGTAGAGCGATTTGGGTAGCTCTGTAATTTTTCTCCGTTAATTTGGACTGGGTCCGCATGGTGGACAATGACCTAATTTGATTCACTTTGATTTGTGTGACAGTGGGACAGAATACTCATTTATTATTAAAACGTTTTGGGGAACTAAAATTAACTGTTGAAATATTAAACTGTTGAAATATAAATATTATCCAAAATAACCTATTGGAATGTTTTCTTGGAAGAATAAAATTTTTTTACTAAATGGTAACCCTAATTGCACACCAACGCCCCCTGTCAATGTCATCCATGAGCCAAAAGATCCTTGTCGCACTATACTAGCTATAAAAGTAACAGATTATACAACAAAACCTACATATAGTTTTTGCCGCGTTCCGCCAGCTGGAACAATGGCAATGGTGTGGGTAACCGCCCCGCAACTTACGTCGTATCGTTGCTACTGTTATAATATGCTAACGGATCAGCCTGTGTCACTTAAAACTAGGGCATATACTAACGAAGACAACAGTCGAGTATCTGTTTTAGACTTCTCAAAATACGTGAAATTAAAACAAATTTTAAGAAATTTAACACTTCTGTATTCAAATATCTGACGTTTCTACGAAAAATGGCGCTATGTCATCCATCATTTATGACTTACGGAAATCTTCCGTGAGCCATAGGGGATGTGATCTAGTCACAGATATTGTAAAAAGTGCGTGTTATTATTACCTTATCTTAAACACCGTCACGCCGCCGTCACGCCTATATTCCCCAAGTGAGGGACGCCGGAGGTATACTGTGTACACTCACTTTCGCCGACGATGTTAGGTCTCATGTAGAGGGCGAGCCCATGCCAATACATGGACTCCCACATACCCGGCACGCTTCCAGACAAAAAAACTACATTTGTCCGTTCTAGGGTTTGAACCTACGACCTCGTGATCGTAAAGCGCATTATTCACCACTAGACCAACGAGGCACTTGTATTATCTGTAGGTTAGATGCTTGGCGTCAGACGTTTAAACGTCGTATAATAAGAATCTGCGATATAATCCACGAAGTAATTACTTAGTTTTATTTCAACCATAACTTTAATAATTCATCACAACAATCTTAGTTACCTAACCTTCGTTGGAAAGTACTACATTTAGTCAAGGATTGTCAGAAGCAAGTTTTGTTGTGTGAACACAATCCAACAACGCAATTAAAGCCGTGACACGGTTGATTTAAAAAAATCTGGCTAGGCTATAAATCGATGTCTCTAGTGTCTTTCCGGTTTCGGGATTAATTAAAAAAAATATTTTTGGTGTAAAGCAGCGATTTTGCTTTAGGTAAAAATATATTTAATAATATCAGCCTATACTGCCCACTGCTGGACAAAGGCCTTCTCTCACAAATCGAGGTGAGGGAGATTAGGTCATACTCGACCACGCGGACCCAGTGCGGATTGATGCAGGCAGGTTTGTGGCCACCTGCTGTTGTAACTTATCAAGCCGCCTTTTTAAGGCTTTCAACTCGGCTTAACGACTACCACATTAAGTGGTAGCCGGGACCAACGGCTTAACGTGCCTCCTGAAGCACGGGCCGACCGAGTCGAACGCTGCTTAACCTTGGTAATCGGTAAGGACACCGCGGTCGCACAACGCTACGAGTGCCACTATTTAAATTTAAAAATATATTTATCTGACTGGATTTGACTTTGTGGCCTATAAAATTGTAAAGGAATGGTGTACATGTTTTTGTCTATCTAACAATATACTATGAGTAGGATTTAATGTTAGACCTACTTGTAGAAATATTTAATTTATTGGATTCCTATTTATTAATCTTATGGAATTTGGTTTCGGAGGCATAAAAGGAGCATAGAATCAAAAATAATACATTGCGTGTAATAAAATTACATTTCGAGATGACGATAAAATCTAAAATAATAATTATTACGCTTCTAGCGTGTTTCGGCGATCTAATCGCTTACAATCCAATTTATATCCCATCAGAAACCCGTTCGTTGATCTATTGCCAATCGAAATTTACACATAGACTATAATTTTGGAAATCAATTGTGTGTGCAACCAGTACCGCAAGGAACCGCACGAAACCATCTAGGAGATCCGTTACCAACATTCAAAACACGACAATTTAATCGAATTTCCATCACATTGCGTATTTATACGGTAACTTCAATAGCTATTGTTATAAAAACCAGGCAATGAATTGCCGAAAAAAATACCGCTGGAGTCTCTATCGCACTAAATCCAATCTCGGTAGATAATTCTGGTTCTATGACAAAATAATCTAAATCACTGTCGACGAACTCGGATGTCTGTCTGTCATCGGCAAAAACATTTCGACTGCCCAAGCTAACACGAAACGGGTCGATAGCTTCGACTTTTTGCTTCGAACCGTGCATCGTTCGCAGTTTTGATATCTGCATTAAATAAAAATTGCTGTGGAATTTCCGGTTTCAATATCTTTCTTGTTTTACAGTAATATCAAATTAAACCTTAATTAAATTAAAAATACAAGATTAACAATAAACACAACATAAATAAATGAAAATAAAAATGACATCTGTAAAAGTGTCACCGTAAAAACCTATTAGTATGCATTTTGGGTTTATAGGGTAATAGAGAAACTTTTAGCAACGTCGGGCCATGATGATCGGTGACCTCCGAACTCGAATGGTTCATTGAGCATAGCAGCTGAGCGCCATCGTCATCCATTCAACCGTCGGCGTCGCCCCTCGCTCAGTGTCGATCCTAAACACGGAACGCGTCACACGCGCCAACATAGGCTGCGTAACCGCGTGCCTTTGCCTTTTATTTTTTTTTACGCGCGCTTGGCGGGAAGTTTACTATTTTTCTGACATTTGAGGAAGCCATTATAATTTTTAATCACATAGACTCATATTGTTTTTGGTTATTCGTAGTGAAATGTGTGTTTAGATCGTGATCGCTCCGTTTGCAAAACAAAACATTGAATTGCCGAGATGACGTCCGTGTATCATGAGGTGAGTGCACGACATTTTCCACCTGGCATTTAGGGTTTTTGTTGTGTAATTATTGTGTTCGTGAACTGGACCTACCGTTGTTAACCTTTCTGTTTTTGTTTATTTAGACTATTAAATGTGGCGAGCACAAAACATTACGGAGCGTTTAACGTGGCTTGAATAAGTCAGCTGATTTTTAACGAAACATTTTTGAACTCCCATTACGTGCTTGCCATTTATGAATGTATTTATTATGTTTAAATGTATGCTAAATGACTGCCTACTTAGAATAAAATATTAGACTTTCAATTTTAACTGGTTCTAAATATCTCTAAGTAGGTTTTTATTTAAATTAATAGGCAAGGCGTAAGTACCTACCTACCAATTTTTTTCGTTACCTAAAAGTATTTTTTAAAATATTCACCGGTCAGTGTTATTCAAACAAATGTTCTGTGTACCAAATGGCGTTACTTCCTATGCATTAGACATGGGGAACGGCAAATATTGAGGCGGCTGCACCTACAGCAGACAATTTCAAGATTATTTAGCAAGAGCACACATTTAAGGCAAATATTTTATCATAACTTTAGAGCGTGATTTGACGTGACCGTTTACATAATAACAATAACAAGTGACGTACGACCGTCACTTTACGGCGAATAAGAACCTTTTTACGTAACGTTTTACATTAGGTATAAAGTAGTTTCTTCACACAGAAATTATTAAAATTTGCTGATTAAATTATTGCGATAAAATCGTGGATTCGTATGTGGCGACGTATTTAAATAAAAAAAAAATCAATTATTTTTTTTGTCTATTCTATCTTGCTTCTAAGTCAGAATCGACATCTATTTATGGCCTAGTCTTTGTAACTTCTCACTATACTTACACGTAAAGATAAAAGATAACTTATATCCCCAAACCTAAGTTCCTCAATAGGATCTACATTCTATCTAACAGGTAAACAAGAAAGCTTGCCAGTAAAGTTAACCTCAATCCAAAATAAAACAGCCCCAACTATTTTCAGCGTCGATTAGAACGCCAGTTTTTGTCCAAGTTTTTTTTACATCTAAAGTTTGTTTCTCATGTTTACACAGATCATTATCAACGACGAATTTGTACGGACGTAAAGCAACCACGCAAGGTGCTATCGCCTAGCTTGTTAGTTGTGTTTACTTTACACTGTTTGTTTACAATTGGGCGAATGTTCCTTGTGAGATTACCATTTTTAGTGTTGGATTTTGTTGCTCCCTTTTTTATGGGAACCGTAAATAACTCATCTTGCCAGCTGCTGATTAGAACTTTTTAGGTATTGACTTTGTTTCGAAGGGTTTTGATGTTTTTGTTAGAATTAGGTTAGGAAAGTCAATATTTTGGTTTGAATTCATTATTAAAATAACCAACAACTAATATGTCCAATATTATGTTTAATCAGTAACTTAACACTTGGGGTTGCACATGCATATACACATGAGTGGCATAGTGCTACGTGGTACCTGGCTATCATAAAACATTAATGGACTTGTTGGTATTATTGGGGTTTGGCTACTGAATAATTCTGAATACCAATCCGGAGTCTAGAATTATGCCTGAAATGAAGGCTAAACGATGTTTATCATTTTTTTGCTTGAAAGCTTGAATTATACACTTTTCACATATCATTCGCCCAATGCTGTCTTATCAGCGAGCATCGTTAATTTTTTATCCGTTTGAGCTGTTTATAATATTAATATTGATTTGGGTTATCGCTCATGCAAATATTTACGTCTACTTCTAACATGTTTCCTGATATATACATCTGAATGATTGATTTTAAAATTTCTAGATATTGCTGGATAATATTTAGTAGAAGGGAAGATGAGACAGATTCTAAAAGAATGAAAGACACCGGCAGGAACTAATTAAAAAGATAAATTAGAAAATTGCAGCAATATGTAAAATTGCTTATTTGAAAGTATTCAATTTTAGTCCAATACGATGGATTTACAAACTTTTCTGATATAATTTCTAAAGCAGATCTTTGTATTGTGTAACGATATGTAGGTAAACGTGCCAAATTTCAACCCAAAATGTAATACACGTACTAAATGCAACTTTCTGAAAACTAAACGACAGAAACGTGACCAATCTGAATTGAAATAAAACTGAATACCTACTGGGTTTGCCATTGAAGAGATAACAGCATTAAATTGGTTAAAAAAGAGAGTTCTTTAGATTCAAAAACTTAAACTAGCCCAAAGACTAGCAGAAAGATTGCCATTACGACCAATTTTGTGCCGTGTGCATCCAATTTTAACTGCCATTACCTGGTTATCGGTCTATATTGTGCAGGAGAGAACTAGTGCTAATTGTCAAACTGTCGTTCTGCGAACTGCTGTTATTATGAAAATTCCGCGTTTTTCTAGTTTCTGGCTCGATATCATACAAAAAACTTCTCAAGTATACTTCTCTTTATTTCTCTTCATCATCACACACATTATATTTACTTTTAGCTTATTTCATTCTATAAATTGGTGCAATATTTACATCGCCATTCATAAAACAGATTTCTAAATAACAACCTAAAACATTCCATTGAATAACGCAGACAGTAAATTCACTTCTCTTTTTCTAGACCGAGCGACAATGTCGTATTTTTTCCTATATTTATAAGCCAATAAAAGATAAAATCTGTTCGGAGCTTATTTAACAGGTGAACATAACTGTATTTAATAGATAACTTTCACCGTTCTCAAAAGGAATGGTAATATTATGTGCGATACCCGTCATTATTCGTTGTTTTTGGGTTCATCGGACTGCTTTCACTATCATTATCATTGTTTTGACAATTATATTCGTATCAGAGGGGCTGTATATTCTGAGATTGCATGAAACACGGAATCGGAAATTGTTAGTTGGGAAGATTTTGCTGGGAATCAAAAAATTGGAGTTGGTGAAAAGATCAATTTAGAAGTTGATAATAAATGCTATCCTGCTATTGTAGGTAACTTACGTAGCGGCCTACTTCCTGCAATGAACTAAAATAATATGAAATAGATCCTTTCAGAAGGGATGTTCTGTAAAGTTTTGAACACATTAATATTCCAAACACCATCATTTCACCAAAATAATCTTACATAATAGTTACGGAGCTTTTGCCGTAAAGGCTGCTGATTATTGTCAAATTATTAATACTACTTCAATGGCGAGTTCCACAAATTATTACCTTCCTTTTGATAGTCAAGTACCAAGGTACCACGGTATGGGATAATAAAATAAACACAAACAATTTATGACAGCGCTATGGCTTCATTACACGTGACGACTACAGTGGCGAGAGAGTGCTCTCGCTAAATGTGAGGTTTCTTCTTATTATTGCCAATTGGTCACAATATTATTGCCAAAAAACCTGCTACCTAAACCTGCTATGGTATCTTCCCAGGCTTTATCAAAATTATCCTGTGTGCTCGTCCTGGCAAGAAAGATATCCACATTACTTATTATATGTATTATTTACTGCACTGATTCAGTAACCGACATGTTTAAACATGCATTCAGTGTAGTAGACACTCGCCTTAAATTCCTGCATTGCTTTGCGTCATACGTTTCTGTTTTTTTTTTTGTATGTATTGTTTTAAAGTTAATTCGTATAAACATAGACACTCAACCGCGTCTCTTTCTGGGTCTAGAATAAACAATCGTCCGCGTCATCTCTAGGCTTACTGCCATTTTTCTGTCTCGCTATAATGTTTGTTAAGTGTTTCAAGCCTTTATGAGGCTTAATTTTGAACGCGAGCGTTTATTTTAACCTACTTCGGCCCTTTAAGTTTATTTTCTGTAATTAATTTTATGTCTTCCTGATTTTTTGTAGAATTAACACTAACGCGTAATATTGTTATGAGTAATGGCTTCCTCTACGTAACCTGATTGGCGAGTCTTTCTTTGTTTTGCGATCGTCCTTAGCCTTCGTATAAATCTTTGCTTGAGAGACATTTTTTTAGTTATCTAGTCTTGCAGTTAAAGATTTATATAAGGTGAATTTGTTAATTTTCGTCATGTCCGACAGAAGATAACAAAAAGAGAAAATACTATTTTAATGGAAGTCTCTTTTGGCGAATCTGGGTCATACATAATCGATTTTTCAAACGCATCATTTAAGTTTCCGAAATATTTGAATTGAAAGCTTTGTCCAGCGTGTGCAAACTGCGTAATAGCAGATCTAAATTAGGTAATTGGATGCGTATTGTCATTTGAGTAAAATGTCTCTTTGTTTTCAACTTTACAACGTAAATTTTAAATCCGTTCGTTGTAATTCATCGTGTGTCCATATTAGCATAGTCGTATCTCAGGAGCGGGCGGGTCCGTGGCGCGTGACGGCGTCGTTGCCCATGCGCCACGGTGACTCAACGTGCCAGCTGCCTGCCCATTCACGATCCCCTAGCTAAGATTTATTTATAGGAAGAGTTCCCAACTTTAAAAACTAAATATAAACACCGACATGCCGACATACCTCAAGCAGGGGCGGTAGAGACGGAATGTGTACACCCACTAATCGCCGATGATGTTAATGTAACAAGGGATGAGCTATTCTTAATATAAGACTCCGGACTGTTATTGAGATTTTTTCTAGAAAAATCACACTTTGTAAGACCTCAAATGTGTGTTCTAAAACACACTTGTATAGCAGAATTATTTTCAGTTATAGAGCATATTGTTCAATATCCACTAAATTACTGATATTAATTTATCTTGATTGATATCGCTGGCCGAATAGCTCAATTTCTCCTTTCTTGCTTTTTTAATGATATCTCTATTTCATTCGGCTAATATAATTTTTTTGGGAGTTATATTAAATTAATGGCGTATCCATATTAACATAGTCATATGTCAGGACGGGGTCCATGTTGCCCATGTGATACGATGACTCACGTACCAGCCTTGTCTGTCCATTCACGATCTCCCAACTCGGATTTATTTATAGATCCAACAAATTACTATAATCACGATCGATTTTCAGCATCAAACTAATATAAAATAAATGAGAGAGTGTGGTTTGGATGTTTGTTACTCTATTAAACTAAAATAGCTAGTCTGATTTGGATGATGACGGGCGGATTTTGTTCTTATATATAAAACGGAAAATGTACGAGATGACGACATTTTACCACAAAATGCCATGCTTTCAGAACATGGCGCTATCTCAATATACATACCTTATTCTGATCACTTGACATGAGACCCTAGACAAGTTGCAAGCAATGTATGCAAAAAGCCTATTTTCGATTGCGAAAAGAGACTAGAAACATCGCTTGCAACTGGTTCTCGGGTCAGAATCGGTATAGTTGATATAGCAATAATAATAATAATAAATAACACCGTCATGCCTATATTCCCCAAGCGGGGGTAAGGGGAGTTGATATAGCTTAGCTTAAATTGACGTATTGTGAGGTGTTAAGATTTGTTATATTTTTACAACGAAATATCCCGTGCCCAGAATAAGGAGCAAGGCTTTAGAATGCGAAAAATTATAGAAACAATGCTTCCAAAATGTGTAGGATGTGTAGTCAAAATTGGTATATTCAATATCCAAATTGACCCATTTTCGGTTTTTGGTGTATGGATAAAGGGTTGGTCAAATAGCGCGACGGGAGCGTGACAGAAGCGCTTGACTACGTTCAGTCGTAACGTTTGCCGTCGCGCCGATCGGGGTTGCGCTGTGTGGTGTCTCCCGTACATTTCAGTACATAACAACTCCCCAAGCTGCACCACCGTCACGCTCCCGTCGCGCTGCGTCGGCTATGTGGCGAAACCTTTATGAATTATCATTTATCAAAGTGGTTTTGAAATCTAAGCTTTTTGTTTATTGAACATAAGTATTAATAAAATAACGCGGATGAATCCACGGGACGAAATCTAATTGCATATTCAAGTATTTATAACAATTATTAAAGTTTTTGTTAAATAGAAGTAGGTAGATAATATTTAATGTCCGAAAGCGATCGGTTTTGACCTGTGGGGTTTTGAAATTGCTTATCGAATGAATCTATTTTAAAACCCGAACGAGACAAAATCTCTAATTACAGTACTTAACGTGATTTTAATAATATTTTATGGTATTTATTTTATGAAACAAATAATCAGTTTTATAGCAAGGGAAATGACTGGTTGTTGTTTTTATTGCTTTAGTATTTAACTTATGGATTATATTCAACTTATTCGCGAGACAGTCTTTAAAGAAGTAGACATGATTATAAGCCAAACACGGCTTAATAGGTGGTATAGTTATTCTTATATAATAATTATAATAATATATAAGTAATTTATATAAAAATGAAGTTAAAAGAAAAATTATAGAGTATTCGTAACCGTCGAGCGTTTATAAGACGAACTATGAGAGTAGAGGAAGCCAGAGAGATGAGTAAAGAAAGAATCTGTTGGAACTCTGTACTCTCTGTCTCTAGGTAGAAAGAGAGAAATAGGAGTATGTAAATGCATGAGGTAATATTACTACAAACAAAATCATATTATTATCATTATCATTATGATTATCTGTTGAAAGAGTTATAGAAGTTGCATGTATTGAGTCAGAGCAGTTTATTGTTGTGTGCGTATACAGACCTCCATCTTCACATTATGATGATTTCGAGCGGTTAATGGAGGTCATTTTAATTAAAACCTCCACTTCAAATAAAACAGTTTATAACTCTTATGAAATCGTATAATATGTACAATGTTTTCCTGGAACCTACTAGAATAATTGCTACTAGTGCAACATGTATTGATAATACTTTTACTAATGTTAGACCTAGGTATTATTCTGTAATAAACAAACTAGAATCCGATCATAGCGGTCAGTTAGTTGTGTTTCCTAGGACTAGTAAGGTTCAAAAAAAAAAGGTTAGCTTTGTCCCAATAAATGTAGGCCGCTTAGAGCGTTTTAAATGCAATTTAATTGAGAAAATACCTAGGTTGTCCTTTCGGGATGATCCAAACGATTTATATAACTCATTGTTCCACCTTATCAGTGATGAATTTAATAACATTTTTAAGCCCAAAAATGTCATAGTTGGTGATCGTGCCGGTTTTAGTGAATGGGCAACCTGTGGTATTTTTAAAAGAGTACTAAGGTTATATGAACTTTATGATGAAAAATCTTATAACCATAAACCAGAATTTATTGAATATGTTAAGAATTATTCTAAAATTTTTAAAAGAGCCTGTTCCTGTGGTACGTCTATCTACTTAAGAAATAAAATTAAACAATCCGGTAATGTCATTAAAATGACTTGGAACGTTATTAATAGTGAAACCGGTAGGACAACAGTGCGAAACAGAGACTTTAATTTAAAAATTGGTGATAAAAATGTGAGAGCGGATCAGGAAGTAGCGTCGGAGTTTGAGACTTTTTTTACTAATATTCCTTTGTTAACTACTAAAACTCTGACGTCGTCTTGTTCTTCGGCTGAGTCGCTTCTTAAACAAAGTGTATCAGAATGCAGCACATCTTTTGAATTTTCGGTTGTCAGTGGGAAAGATATAATAAATAATTTTAATAATCTTAATATTAAAAACACTGCGGATGTATGGGGGTTGTCTGTAAAGACAGTTAGTTCTGTAATCCATATTATTGCCCCCCACTTGGCATCTGTATTTAACGGTTGTGTTGCTAGTGGTGTATTTCCTGATCTTATGAAACTTAGTAGAGTGATTCCTTTGTTTACATCGGATCCAAATAACTTTCGGCCTATTTCTGTGCTGCCCACGTTAAGTAAAATATTTGAAAAAATTATCCTAAATCAGTTGATAAGCCACTTTAGTAGTCATAAACTACTTCACAAAAACCAGTTTGGATTCACTAAGAATCGCTCTACTACTGATGCAGGTATTGAATTAATGTGAAATATTTTTATGGCCTGGGAGAACTCACAGGATGCTTTAGGTGTATTCTGCGACTTGTCTAAGGCGTTTGACTGTGTGCATCATGAAACTCTCCTCAGGAAATCACACCATTACGGAATTAGGAACAGGGCTCTCGACCTCTTGACATCTTATCTCTGTGATAGAATTCATAAGGTTGATGTTAATGGGAAGCGATCTCCCGGTTCTAACGTGACAATGGGCGTGTCCCAGGATTCGATTCTCGGTCCATTTCTATTCCTCATATATATAAATGATTTACCCTACTATGTAGGGGATAATCAGGACATTGTGCTGTTCGCGGATGATACATCTCTATTATTAAAAATTATAAGACTTTAAGAATATTTATAAATTAAATTAAAAGACAGCTGCTTAATTATGACGATGTGAACAGTGCACTGTCAGTGGTTGTTCATTGGTTCAACACGAATAATCTTCTCCTTAATGAGAAGAAAACAAAATGTATTAAATTCACAACGCCAAATATAAGACAGATTGCAACTAATGTACAAATAAATGGCGTGGATTTAGACCTTGTAGAGTCACTATTGATGCCAGATTACAATGGGGCCCCCATATTGATCAATTATCTGGTAAATTAAGCTCAGCGGCATATGCGGTATAGAAAATTAGATTACTAACTGATATTGAAACAGCTAGACTTGTTTATTTCGCTTCTTTTCATAGTATTATGTCATATGGCATACTACTTTGGGGATGCTCTCCAGAACTTAATACCATCTTTGTTCTTCAGAAAAGGGCTGTTCGAGCAATTTACAATTTGGCCCCGAGAGCTTCTCTTAAGGAAAAGTTTAGAGAGATAAATATTCTAACTGTTGCATCACAATTTATATATGAAAATCTTCTATATGTTAAAAAAAATATCAGTAATTTTGAAAAATATAGCGACATTCATCATGTAAATACACGGAACAAAGATGATCCCATTGTACATTCCACTCGTCACCACAGAATTAGTAATTCTTTCATGGGGCAATGTATACGCTTCTACAACAAATCACCCATAGATATCCGAAACATGCCTATCAAGAAGTTTAAGAAGGCAATTAAAACTAGACTCTGTAAGAAAGGGTATTTCGGATTATTTTGACGATAAAACAGATTGGGTTTGAGCAGCTCCTCAATCAGCAACATTTATAAATGATGTATAATACAAACTGAGTTCTTAGTTTTATTTCAGATGTATAATACATTTAAAAAAAAAAAACAAAAAAATGGTTATCGGAAAGGCCAAACAAATTAAATTAAAAGACTGAGTTCCTCGCCGGATCTTCTCAGTGGAGGCCGCGTTCCGATCCGGTGGTAAATGTAAAAAATGTAATAATTTTGACGTTTGTAAGTGCTTATGTATTGGCCTATACAAATAAATGATTTTTGACTTTGACTTTGACTTGACATATTAAGGTTACATTGACAGTTTCATTCATATGAAACTTTTACTGATGAAATTACATTATGAAATTACTTCTCCAAGTAATTGGAATACCACTAAATAAATCCATCAATTTGCTGAGAAATTGTGTGTCAATGAGTATCCACTGACACACAATTTCTTAGCACATCGCATATCGAAACCTTCAATTTCATGGGTTTAAAACCTTTCAAATCCGTTTGTGTCAGAAACCTCAACTACACTAAAAGCTCAACACCGTCCAATTTAATAGCATCGATAGTTTACTACTAGGCATCAGAATTGATTACAGAACTAGCTTTGCTTTCAGCTTTACCTATCCATCGAACCGTAAAAACCATGGAAGCCAATTTTTATTTCCGTGGTACCACGACCGAAAACTGGCACAGACCATATGGGCCAGATGAAATAAATTATACTGTGAAGGTCAGGTGTAAAAATCAATACGATCAATTATTATACTATGACAACGATTAAGACTTCATACACAATGTTAATATCTATTCCACCAAATCCGACCCGACGTCCTGGACATGGCGCTTCTGAAGGGTGTCACCCTACGGCTGCACTCCTTGGAAGTAGTCCAGGAACTCGACTCTGACCATCGACCTGTAGTCATGAGACTCGGCCCCCCCCCCCTCGGTTCCGCCCCTCAGCGACCCAAAAAGACGGTGGTGGATTGGCATGCGCTTAGCACGGCCTTGGCGGATGCCGACCCTCCCCCCTCCCCCTCAGCTCGGACTCCATCCCGTCCCCTCAGAACACCGATCAGGCCGTAGATGCCTTCACCGAACACATCCGATCGGCTGTCAGTCGATCGTCCAAGCAAGTCGAGGCGGAAGATCTCTACCTCAACCGCTTTCGACTGCCGGACGATGTTAGGGATCTCATTCGTTCCAAGAATGCTTCTATCCGAGCGTACGACTCCTACCCCACCGAAGCCAATCGGGCCCGGATGCGCGCTTTACAACGAGAGGTAAAGCGTCGTGTCGCGGAGGTCCGGGAGGAACGGTGGGGTGACTTCCTAGAGAGCATCGCGCCATCGCATCTGGCCTACTGGCAGCTGGCGCGTAGCCTCAAATCCGACTCCACGACTGACATGCCCCCGCTGTCCCGCCCTTCAGGCGCACCCCCAGCCTTCGATGACGACGAAAAGGCCGAGCTTCTCGCCGACTCCCTCGAGAGCCAGTGCGCCCTCAGCTCTCAGTCCGTCGACCAGTCCCACGTCGACGCGGTCGACAGGGAAGTCGAGCGCAGGGCATCCCTCCTCCCCGTCGATTCCTTACCTCCTATCACCCAAACGGAGGTCAAAGATCTAATTATGGATCTCAAAACTAAAAAAGCCCCCGGCTCTGACGGCATTTCGAATCGCGTTCTGAAATGCCTGCCCGCCCAACTCATCTGCCTCTTAGTGGCCATATTGAACGCCGCCATGGCGAACTGCACCTTCCCCGCTAAGTGGAAGGAGGCGGACGTCATAGGCATTCCCAAGTCCGGCAAACCTCGCAATCTCCCCGCGAGCTACCGCCCTATCAGTCTCCTCAACTCCCTGGCCAAGATATACGAGCGCCTACTTCTGGCGAGGCTCAAAGACTTCGTAACGTCCAGGGGTATCCTTATCGACGAGCAGTTCGGCTTTCGAGTCAGACACTCTTGCGTCCACCAAGTGCACCGCATCACGGAGCACATCCTCTCCGGTCTCAATAGACCCAAACCAATCTACACGGGCGCCCTCTTCCTAGATGTCGCGAAGGCATTCGACAAAGTCTGGCACAACGGCTTGATCTACAAGCTCTACCAATTGGGTGTGCCGGACAGACTCGTGCTCATCTTACGAGACTTCTTGTCGAATCGCGCCTTCCGTTATCGCGTCGAAATGACGCGCTCCACTTCCCACTCCATCAGTGCTGGAGTCCCACAGTTCTCAGTTCTCTCTCCCCTCCTGTTTAGCCTTTACACGAACGACATTCCTCGTTCGAGTAAGGCGCATCTAGCCCTATTCGCGGATGATACCGCTCTCTACGTCTCGCATAGGAATAAGGGTTTCATTACCAGAAACCTTCAGGCATCGGCCAATTCCCTAGGGAATTGGTTCAGGAAGTGGCGTATTGAGGTGAACCCGGACAAGAGCGCTGCGGTGTTCTTCTCCAGAGGTGCCACCCCGCGCCACCCCCTGCGCCGCCCTAGAAGTAATCTCGGCCAAGTGACCATGTTCAACGGACCCATTCCCTGGGTCAAAGAGGTCAAATATCTAGGGGTCACCCTAAACAGTACCATGTCCTTCGGCCCGCACATCAAGCGGTTCCGTCACCGAGCATCATTTGTGCTCGGTCGTCTTCATTCGTTAATCTGCAAGCGGAGTAAAATGTCCCTTAGAAATAAGGTGACACTTTACAAAACTTGCGTTCGACCCATCATGACTTATGCGTGTATTGTGTTCGGGCATTCGGCCCCCTCTCACATCGATAAACTCCAAGTGGTTCAAAACCGCTTCCTCCGTAAAGCCGTAGGAGCCCCCTGGTTCGTACGGAACGTCGACCTCCACTCCGATCTAGGTCTCGAACTTATTCGCGCATTTATTAAAAAGGCGTCAACACATCACTTCGCGCAAGCATCTACCCATGCGAATCCGTTAATCGTAGCCACCGCCGACTACGATCTCCCCCCCGACCCCTGCCGCCACCGCCGGCCGCGACATGTTCTCACCGACCCCCCCGATGCTTTGTCATCCCTTCTTTCCGCTCAGAATACGGGCGACGACGACGATGTAGTAGTAGATCCCCTCCCATAGCCGGCGGTTGACCGGTGCACTTAGTAGTGCACCCGTCCCCCTACAGCGACTATCCCAACCGAGGGCGCCTGCAGCAGTTTCATTGTTGATTCAATACCAAAAATCTATATTATTGGTAGTACTGCCATAGTAATAGTTATTCGTATTGATAAGTACCATCGCCTATGCTTTGCCTACGTGTCCTTTACACCCTGTATAATTCATGTGGAATAATTCGGAATTTCATCTTTTGTCGATTTGAAATCAAAGTTCCTTAATAAATGGTAGGTGTATAATATACATTGCCTATACCTTCTTTGCGGTGAAGGCGCTCGTAGCGCTGTGCGACCGCAGTCTTCTGAGCGATCTTTAAGGTTAAGCAGCGTTCGGCTCGGTCGGCCTGAAATGGGTGACCGTTTGTGGCATTTTTATATTTGAGTGTCTCCGTACTTCGGAAGGCACATTAAGCCGTTGGTTCCCGTAAGCACGTAATGTAGAAGTCGTTAGGCCAGGTTAGAAGCCTTATAGGTGGCTTGATAAGCTTCAACAGCAGGTGGCTACAGGCAGGTTATTATTATTATTATACCTTCCAAGTACTTTTATTGATTTACTTTTACTCTATCTGTTCAATTCCTTTCAAATCCTCACAGCCGTTTCGACGCACTTAAGTAACAAACGTCTAAACTCTCAGTATGGTTATACTAGTACCATAAAACGTTTGTCCCAGTGACTCATCTAACAGACGTCCTATTTGAAGGCGGAACTTTCCCTTGTTGAAGTTAATTGAACGATATAGGGGTACTCTAACGTTTATACGATCGAATCTATGACTCACATCTCAGTCAATTGGAATTTACTCCTTCTAGGATTGATTCTTATTCTCAGGAATGACATTATGAAGTGTTGGTAGTCTAATAGTAACAGAGATTTATACAAGAATAAAAATATTTTGATTCTGATCGCCAAGCTTTACTAGTTGTAAAGGTATCGATAGAAGAAGAATGGTATCGATACAGGAATGCTATTTACTTAATAAATAATTTAATTTTGTCATTAAAATAGAGTCGTCTGTGGAAGTAGAATTACCGGTGACTTGTCTAAAATCAACGCAAAATGCGACAGCTTAAAAGAATTAGAAAACGGCGTCTTCTTAAGTCTCTAAATCGTTGATCGTTCCTGTTTCAAATACAAAAAAAGATTTCGGTTCAATATTTTTAGGGTAGCCCCTAAAGGAATGTAAACCTTATGCGCAGAAAACTAACGTGAAGTTTCAAAAAAAGAATGCATTTTGCACGCCTCCACACCACACCACCCACCCTTCATGTCCATTTTGCATATCTCAGTGCAACTTTACTGACACTCAGTTCTCGCAACACTATGTCTATGTCACAAAGGGTCCAAGACTAATGATAAATGCCTACTGTCATTACCTTATACGAGTCAGCAAATAGAATTATCTTGTATGCCACTCGCAGATAACCTTATGGGTATTTTTTTACACTGATATGCATACGTGTGCGATGAGTCACAATAGTTAGTCTGTTCAGCGACACCTATTTCCGTTGTCCGTGACACTTGTACCGTAATAATATCAAGCAACAAAAGCCGAACTGTCTCCCCATCCTAATGTGTCTCACAAGTGCCTATTCTTCGCACCAGCAAGTTGTCTGTTGTCTCGCACACGTTCGATTTTTTGCTCCTTTGTGCGTCCTTTCGTCACGCCATCTGACTCTACGAGGTCAAGAGGCCCCAGCTAACACCATCTATCTTCGTTTTATCGCCGCTTTTTAGATATTAATCATAAAATAGAAATGCATGACTGGGAGCTTTTTTGCTTTCCAGTATTGACTTCCGCAATATTTTTGCTCGTGCAATTAATTCAATACCTCGCACTAGCATTACAAAACAAGTGCGCGATGATTGCTGTGATTATCTAAGTGCAAAAAACACGGATAACCACAAAAAAGTCTCGCACGAAATTGAACCAGCGGTTAATAATTCGAGCAGATCGCTTCATGACTCATTGAAAGCAACATAAAAATTATCGAGTCATTGTATCGTGCTGGCAATGAATATTTTACGGCCTCTATGCATAGCTCATTAGCCGCACGACCAAATGCAGAAGTTTATCCTATCGAAGCTTTTATGGCGCAACCAAATTGAAGACATTGTTGTGAGCTTTCGAAGATCTGTCCCTGACTTTTTAATTACCTGATTGTGTGACGTAAGTTTACCTTTCTGGGAATGAATATGTCTTGTTTGCGTCGAGATCGACCGTGGGAGTCGTCTCCTCTTGACGGTTGACTGGTGTTACCGATCACAAACAAATTGATGAATTGTTCACCATGAAGCAATCGGTCTCAGGAAAAAGCGTCGAGCAAACAAAGAAACATCATTCGCTTAATAGAGAGGAACTGCGCTCGGTGAGAAAGGCCACTAGGTTAATGCCATAAAGGGCTCCGAAAGTTCCGAAGTTTTATTAACGACTCAAGCACATAAATAACAAAATGAAATGAAACTTTTTATTAGATTAAGAGACAGCTTCTGACAAAATCGTATAACTGGTAATTTTATTTCATGCTTTTATCGAATAATTATGAGTATCTTCGCGCCTAGTTCGCCCAAAAATTTATATCGATCATTGAGAAGCGGGAAATTTTATACTCAACCGAAACATATAGATCTCGCCTCCGTTTATAAAATACCAAATTCTAGGCTCGTCTTAGTTCCGGACGGTCGACGCCCACAAATCACCAGTCTGGTGATACTGATAATAGTTGTAGCGCGGTTTTGATGTTAGAAATTCCAAGTGATTAGCATAAATAGAGCCGGTCGAGGCGAGGCGATTGAGATAGCCAACGGTTTGTTCGGGCACGGTGCACGGCGCGTCGGTGCGTATCCATTCAAACGAGATCGGTTACACCTTAATTTATTCACAAATTATCTGATATCTCTAAATATTGTTATAAATTAAACAATACGTTATTACGGATGTCAAACTTCTACGATCATCGGTCATTCGACGCGTGTGAATAATCATTTTGTGACTTTGCACTTGACCTTGTACGCGTTTGACTTGTTATGTCACAGATATAATCGTTTGCAGACCATATAATTTTACCAAACCACGATTGATGTCCAAAAGATTAACTTAACCACGCAATTTAATTAATTTATTAACCTTGGAAATCCATTAGGTTGCAGTTGATAAAGAATTAGATCGAACGATTTTATTTTATCAGTCCGATGGAACAATAGCTCCGGTATCGCCACATACTTTCCAATTGACCTTTATTGCATTAGATACAAAGGTGTGTGGAAATAGTCCAAGGTTAGCCACCGGTAACGGATTTGAGATCCGGCGGTCACGATCTACTTCGATCGAGCTTACTTAAATCTTTGATAATTGCTGTCCTGCAACCGCGCAAAGAGAAGGCGCGTGATAAGACCGGTATTAAAGTATAAATCGGTTTATTGTTAACCTATTTAATCGTGCATTATTGAGAATGTTTCGCAATAAGTGTGTGGATTTCTAAAACCTATACTAATGTATACCTAACTATACATTTTATATTACTTCTAAAATAATTAACTTTTACACATAATCAACGTGTACGAGTATGTAGTTTTTTAAAAATAATTTGGATAATTACGCAACGGTATTTCATCATTCTCAATTTCATGCCATTTTAAGATTTTTTTCAAGTTATCACAGTTATAACATTCAATAAAGCATGTATTTTGGGACTGCATTGTAAGCTTTGGTTCATTTGTATTTGTTGCTGCTAATTACATAATTATGAAATATTGCAACCCAAGTCGATAAAATCTTATAATTTCTGTCACTTCGACATGATATTCTCGAATTCCTCTAAATCTTCTGATTCCCATCGTTGTCCACGGTAACGAGCTGTCGATCCGCCGATCGTGTGATCGGCCGTTCACCGTGACTAACTTGCATTTTATGGAATTGCACTGTGTGAATCAATCATCTATCAACACTCGCAAATATTTCAGTAACTTGTATTCTAGTTAGTACCCTCATAACATTAGGTTAAACTCTGTCCATTCGACGTATAATTACCCAACTAAGATGACGTTACTTTTTTATATTCATCAAAGCTATTTACTCCAGCATTTAAATTCGCTTCCTCGTTTACATTAATAATTTCTCTCCTTTTAAGAATAGTTGCGCTTTTGATGAGATATCAACATATAAGTGTATAATATGCAAATATCTGAAAGCTGTCCGTGTGACCCACAAACCGGCCAGGTCGGCGGGCTGAAAGCGCAGGCGTCTTGGCCCAATCGCACATGATAGCGAATACGAGATAGGCACCGTACACAATGTTTTATTAATCGACCCCATTGTGTTGACTGTCCGCAGCCTTATAAAGCTCACTTGACTATTAATGAAAAAAGATAGTAGACATACACTCGTGATGTTTGTGTTTCTATATGGACGATTTATTCGCTTTCTCCGGTGCATTAATGTAATTATTGTTCGCGGCTTTAATTTCCTATAGTTTTTGCATTGTATGGTTCTTGCACAGGAAATTCTAGTCACAGTTCAGTACAACTAACTGTACAATACTAACTGTATCCGTTTAATTTTGTTTCGAAATACCTCGTTTGGGTCGTTGTAATCATCCACAAAATTAGATTCCGTTCTTTATCTTATTGGCATTTAATTAATGCAATTGGTGCTATTGGCAAATCAGGTTTTCATTCAATAAGAAGTTAACGACCTTTTTTGTCTAAGTGTTTCAAATATTCCGTTTAATGGACAAAATTAATTTGTTTAGGATCAAATAAAAAAGTCGGCTCGTAGTTTTCGCCAATGTCGCGCAATTCAACCCCTTTACTAAACGAATAACAGAAAGATCAGAATAAAATAGTGCTCACGTATCTGGCTCGGTGCATCTAGGACCACCGGCTGAGCGCATTTGCATATCGGCTCTCGCCTCACAGCGAACCTGTTGCACTATACGTACTAGTATCTATGTTAATTAACCGTTAGGAGTCCTTTTTTATTAAGAAACATTTCGTTAATAGCGGATCTAATGTGTTTTCCTCATTTATCGCTGTGCACATTTACATTCTAGTCTGATATTTCATGCCTATTCTTCTTTTTGTTTTACTAAAGACCGGCTGCCTCGTTTTGTCAATGAATACTTGGATATTCAAACTTGTTGTTTATTGAGGAAACACGCTCTGGTGCGAGTTATGTGGCAAAATTATCAGGTTAATAAAACTTAAGCTGCTTGTTACACATTCCAGTTCGCTGACGTCGTGCTGTAAATCCCTCGCTACATCCTATTACTGACGTGAACTTTTGATTGCAATCAGAAGCTGTTTCCTGTTCCGTCGTCGAAAGTTTGAAAGGTGCGAAATTTTTATACAACAAAATTACATTCATGATATACTTTTAAGATTGTAATAATTAAACGCTCCGATTGAATTAGATCATTTAACTATCATTATGTCAGCAGATTGCATTTAAAATATTGAGTCGAGACAGTGTAATTACGTGTAGATTGCAATTTTATCAGTTTTCCGTTACAAATGCTTGTAATTTACTTTATGTAACACATACGTTAGTAAAAGTAATCTAGACACTTGTGATATATTAACAGCGTTTCAAAATTTTTGCCGAGTTGTGTTTATACTTGATACATACTATTTAGCTTTTCAAGTTCTTAGATTTACGCAATCTATTTTTACTATCGTGATTTATTTTCTGATTTTAAGTTCATGGATCATTTTTCATGGATCATTTTTCATATCTTAATGTTATTTCGATTATAATAGAGCTTGTGTAAGTAGCCCTGGAATAGCAACGAATGTCTGGTAATGTGTGTAACGTTGTGAATTATTCACGGCCCTCTGATAGGTTGGCTGTTGATGGCTGCACTCAGATTGCATCGCCTACGCCTCTTAGATTAAGCACCTAGCGCTGACAAGTCTATTTGTTTGATTCGGACCGTGTTGGATATACTTTAGATTAACTATCATCATGTATTTTTTACATTTTTTGATACAATGTACACTTAATATATTTGTACATCTACATTAAATTTTTTACTGCCTGGTTAGTCTAGTGGCGAATAATACCCGTCGCGGTCACCAGGTCCTGGGTTCAGATCCTAAGTCGGACAAATGTAGTATTTTTATCTTACAATTCTCAGTATCAGTCTGGGGTCTGAAATTTTACCTGGTAAATGGCAATATGCCCCTATTACTAGTGACCTAACACGAAAAGTGTGTGAACATAGTACACCTCTGCTACCTCCGCTTAGGGAATGTCGGTGTGACGGTGTGTTAGTATTTATTATTTTTCTTATAGATCGGGTTTATTCAACATCTTATAATGAAACAAACTTTTGTTAACTTTCTTATCTCATTTTCTATTCAGACAGAGAATTACAGTCTCGATCGTGATTGATTTTGTTCTCAATTTCATATTTGATATTACAAAATGTTCTATCAACATCTAGAAAGTATATAGGTTTGTACATTTGTTGCGTGGGATTAACATTTGAAACACAATTTAGTCACGATTCTAAATGAATACGGGCTCGTGTCTTAGGTTTCGTTTTCTGCATTGGCATTCTAAGTTAGTCCATTAACAAAAATGTTTATTACATTGGGTCGTATGACACTCTCACTTTCTCCAGCGTAGGCTGTGTCATTAAAATTCTGTAAGTCGTTTCTTGATTGTAATTCAGAAAAGCTTGATTGGTGGACGAATGAGCGAGCTTATTATCAGTCGTGTTAACAATTCAATCCTTCTCGTTTAGTATTATAATTGCAGTCTTGGTTCGAAATTTATTAAGGCTCACAAGAATTCGAAGGCGTTTAACGTTTTGAGGTATTTTTTCTACATTGTTAATGAATTTCAATTCGTCTCGATTAAAATTCAGAACATTCACGTGATGTTCTACTTTTTGCTGATTACTTATATATTTTTACATGAGTTGCATAATTGCGTTTTAGTTCGAATTAAATTATCAATGTTGTTTCATTTTACGTGCAGTATCACGAATCATCTTCGATTCCATCATTTGAGTAGTACACCATAATTAATTTACGGTGTTGTTCATATTGTTTGCTATTTTGATTAAATTAATTTCAATCAATTAATGATCTATTGTGTTGAATGCCAGTCGGATTTTCTCCTAGCTCCAGTGGTGTATATATTTAAGTAAACAATCGAGATCGTAGGCCCAAAGCACACAACATACTTTCAACATCAGTAATAAGCCACATTTGGACTGCATCGCGTTTTGGCAGCTTTTGCAACATAATACTGGAGTATCAAAGTGCTCGTTTTAGCGAGTCAGTCGCATCAAGTTTTAAAACTAGTTTATCACCAACGTTAAAATGCGAAAGTGGAAGGGTCTAGGTATCGGGAAAAACCTAGACTATCATACCATGACCAAACAGACCATGTCATATTTGAAGGGCAAATCAAGTATTTTTAACCGACGAGCGTGTATGAGACAAACTGAGTGGAGGAAGCCAGAGAGGTCTGTAATGAAAGAACCTGTTGGAACTCTGTACTCTCTGCCTACCCCGTAAGGGATCTGGGATAATATAATATATTTTGTGCGTAGGCCCTTAATCCATTTTATATATATTATCCTTAGGCCCGTAGGCCCTTAACCCATATTAATCTTTGTTTTTATTGTTTCTGTTGAGCCTACGTACCATCGCAGGTACAAACAGCTATTGTTTGAGTTATGCAACTTTTGTTTTAATGAAGTGCAATCATTCTTGTATTGTTAAGTGATTGGCGGGTGATAAGCTCTTTATTTTTAAATCATAAGCGTTGAAGATTTTTAACGTTTCTGATGGTGTCGAACGCAAACTGCTTGCGGAAGATTAAAAAGAAAATAATTTTTGTTTGATGTAATCAATTTTTTTCATCATTAAAAAAATGTCTGCCTAATTCTAACGTAGAGTATCAATAAATAAGTATCAATAAAATATCGATTCAGTCCTTCTTGGTAGCAAAGTGGTTAAGATAATTTAGCCCACATTTTTTAAGCTACAATACACAAATACTATTGAAGGTTGAACACCTTTTTTGTTGTAAATACCTACAAAAATATATTTTTAGACAGCAATTGTGCAAATTGTGTAACAACGCTCCACCGTGTTCGTAATCTTAAGGAAACTCCTCAAAAGGCGTGGGGCCTTGAATATTGAGTTTCGTATAGATAAAGATTGTCTTTATATAACCTGTCATACAGCGAATGTCATCATACAATTGACTTTCTGGGTGGTGATTATAATTTTGAAGCCCCCTCAAGTGACATACCATATATAAGCATATGATGAAATATGTCACTACAACAACATTTTTAGCACAAATTGTCAATTTTAAGTGTACCAATCAAAGCACGTCAGATAGTCTTCCACAATGTGTACCCATATGAGATCTTTGAGTTTCTTAAAGATTTTTTTATAGGCGATATAGGTTTCCCTACCAAATTCCCTATTCATTTTATCACGCCAGATCCGTTGAGAGGGAAGCGGAAATTACGGAGTTCCAATTGGTTCTTTTTACGGATCTCTCTGGCATGCCCTTTAGGTCATATTTATTTATTTTTCAATCCTATCTGATACATTCGACTTAATAAATTCCTACCAGAAGTAACGCGAAATTTTGCCTCTGCCAATACGCACTGGGGCCGCATCTTGAAATATGTCCTATTCTCTTTCAACCAGTGCTGTATTATATTCTTATGTTTTAGTAAATCGCAAATCGCTTATATATTAAAAACACTTCCTATAACAAGTGGGAGTATTATTACAAACGCCACCAAAATTGCGATACTCATCTAACAGACGCCTACCATGTCTAAACAATGCTGAATGAGATGGGACGTTGTGCAAACCGTAACACAAAACTTAACTTATTAGGATGAATCCTTATAGATATGTAAATTTAGAAACACCAATCCGTTATGTATTTGCTTTTCCTTTACGGTTTTAGTGCTATCGCTGACGTGTGCAAAGAAGAAATGAACTAGATGAGAGAGAATAAGTCTTACTTTATCACGCTGGCCCAGTGCGGATTGGTGAAGGCAGGTTTATGGTCACCAGCTATTAGAACCCATCAGGCCGCTCATAATGTTTTCAACTTGGTTTAACAACCACCATCAGATAGACCGCAGAACACTGCTTAGCTTGAGAACGAACTTATTGCAAAAAAGGTACACGTGCCCGATTGTTCGGTACTCCCACACACACATAAAGATGTCACTCCGTCATTTCTATTATACCCACTCTTCTTCTTTCTTCTTTTCGTGTCAGTGGTTCATATCTATCCCGCTAAGTAAGTGGCTAGCACAATCGCGCCGTCCGTGGCCGCGCTCAGTTCTTCCCTTGTACAAGTGATGGGGCACCAAAGGCAAACCAGCAATTGCGACATAGTCTGTGAGGTCGCACCATAATTACAGGCTGTTGAATTTGGATCTCTGAACCCCCATGTGCACAGATTTTGCCTCCATCTACCTACTTGAGTGCAGAGTCGATTTAAGGATTTCCACACCGGCCATGGTTGTTGGTGCCCTGGCGGTAGTTGCTCATCAAATATTTATATATCCTTCCCATTGACCTAAAATCATGAAATAGCAAGAATCAAGTTTTACCAGAAAAACAGAGACGAGATACGATACATGGTATATTATATTAACAAACGTTAATAATCCTACTTGAATCCTACTAATATGATAAATGTGAAAGTTGGTATATTTGGATTTGCATGAAATTTGGCACACTTTTTATTCCGGAAAAATGTAAGGTTTCTGTCTAAAGTCACGCGAACGAAGTTGCGGGCAGAAGCTCGTAAGATATAATTAAAAGAGTGACATCTAGACGCACTTTTACAGAACCCACACAGCGCTGAATCCTGCTCGCACTTGGCCCTTTTTTATGTGTAAACATGCATTATAGTTGAAAATTGAAACACAGGCTTTATCACTCTAAGGTCAAAGTAAAATGTCCTCATTTTCTTTCCCGCCGTCATCATTGTTTATAACCAGAGATCACACCCTTAGCATTATAATCTCAACAAGCACCTGAACAGTATGATTGCCGCCAAGAGAACGGCGATAGGTGGTCACTGGACTGTAATCATAAACCATTTCAAGCCTTACGAGCTACGTAATTCAATTTTAGTCTCCATTTACACTATTATAGAGTTTGAATTGTGGTGTAATAGCGAAAATTAAATAATACCTCTTATTGTAGTATGCTATTGTGGGACGTGCGGTGTACTGTTAGCAAGAAAATTTGCTGAACATTCTCAGTTTTTATATTCGATTATACTTTAAAAAATACCGTTACGCCTATACTCCCCAAGTAGGGTGGAAAAGGTGTACTATGTACACCCATATATGGCCGACGATGTTAGGTCCCAATGTAATGGACGAGCCTTATGCCTATACCGGGCAAAATTCCACACTCCGAGCAGCGACTAAGATGTTTTTCAGTACAAAAAGCGAACTTTGTTCGACCTAGGATTCGAACACAAGACCACGTTATCGCCCTTTACACCACTAGACAAAAGATCCAGATTTGAAGACTACTTTTGGATTGCATCAAATGCATTATGGTAAGAAAAACTATAAAAGACTACGCTATTTATCTACCATCCTATAATCCTCCACCGGATAATTACAGTCTTTGGAAGCGATTGCAATCTGAGATCTCATGGCCCTGAGCACCGGAAGGCGTCCTAAGTTACCCGACGCTTCCTTGTAGCCAGGCTTATCTTGGTAACTCGGAAATCACAGGGTTATCGCCTTTACGACAATCGTGCCATTGTGGTGCCATTAAGGCCTTGTCAAACACAGCGAACCTAACGCGCGGCGAGGCTTTTATTTTGTATCTAGTGACCAGCCCGTGCCCAGCAGTGGACTGTTATATGTTTATGATGATGAACTCGTGACCCGACCCGACTTTACACGGGTATCATGAACAAATATACTCGTAGTTTGCCTAATTCGCACAAAATATTGATGTAATCTTATTATTCACCTAAAAGTACCTCGTGAAACATAACTATTAATGAAAACTAAATTAAAATTCGTGTAGTTGTTTCTAAGATTATTGCGTACATAAAGTGGAAGGATGTAGGTACCGGGGAAGATCTAGACTATCTTATCACGGCCAATTAGACGGGGTCTTATCTGAAGGACAAGTCAAGGGTCTCCGTAACCGGCGAGCGTGTATGAGAAGAACTATGAGAGTGGAGGAAGCCAGAGAGGTATGTAAGTAAAGAACCTGTTGGAACTCTGTACTCTCTGCCTACCCTGCAAGGGATCTGGCGTGATGATATAGATAGATAAATTGCGTACATACAATTGGATGCACAATTTCTTTAGGCTATGATTTTAAATTGTGCAGAATGTTATTTTTCTATACAAATAAATAATAAATCAGGCACGGCGGGAGACTCAAATTTACATAATAGTAGTTTCCCGCGGCTCCGTACCCGGTTGATGACAGTGCCACTTATAGCTAAGATCCAGGTGACCATATGTCATAAGTACAAAAAAAAAATCAGAATCGTTCAAGACGTTTAAATCATTACCACATCGGAATTTTATATATACAGGTAAATATGTACCTTGTTGCTTGAATCTCGTTACATAGAAATGCAATCATGATTTATAAATAAAAATGCCTCGCTACGCGTTCGGTTCGCTGCGTCTGACAAGGCCTTTATTGTTGTTTAAAATACGAGACGTATCTTAAATATGTCCTTTATTCATATACAAATATAAAGGCACATTAATAAATTTTCTCACGTCCTTTTTTTCTGGGGGCTTACAAAGAATCGCATACGATATGTGGTTTTATTAGAATCAAGACATTTATAAAGAAAAATAAAAAAATATTGTAAGTGACAAACATTACCAAAAGAACACTTTTTGTCCTTAACGATGTTTTTCTAACTAAAGTTGACTCTCGAAGCCTATGCGTACACGAGTGTACCAGGTACTTTAACACTTCATTTGTATTTTGACAGAATGCTTATAAACTTTTGGAACAAGAAAAGTAATGAGTTTGCCTTGGAACTTTGTACCCCAAGAGGAAAGCATTGTAGAAATAATTAATTAATTACGTAACCTATACGGTTTAATGATATTGTTACGTTAAAAAAAAGAGCTTAAAAATATAAACGGGAGCGAGTTAATTAATAATTTGTTGCAATTAATAACCAGTTGGTTACATTCGTGTCTAGCAAACCTTCAGTGGACAATGCATTTTAATTAGTAAAGTGACAATTATGACTTAGGTCATGTTTACAAATCGTTCGAGTCACTTACACGGCGGGTTTAAGTTACGTGCATATTTATCAATGACTCAGATTATAATGAGGTCTATTTCGGTACATGTATTGTGTGGTATATGTTTAAGTCCATGGTCAGTTGGATTTCTATAAGTACCTATGTATATACAAGGTAGATTTCTGAGACGGGGCAGTAAGTGTCTCAACCGTTGTACCTACAGAAAAATGTTCTTAGGAGACTATCCTTAACTTTTTGCGACAACTTGAGCTGCATTTACAGATTTTGAAAAAATGTGCAGTCAGCAAGAAAATGGGCAATTTACAGAAAAAGGTTTTTTTGTTGCCAATCGATCCTGTATCTTATAAGGATCAAAAACCAGACCAATAGCGATTTCTGTTGGTTTCAAAACGTTTGAGCTGCTGTTACATCCCGTATAATTGAAATTAGACCTTGACCACCGTTCATCGCGGGTAACAGCTAAATGAGTACGAAACGAAGCCGATTGTCATGGCGATCTTTAGTGGAGGCCCTTGTCCTTCAGCGGCGGTCTGTCGGTTTATGATGATGACAGGAATTGGAAATCAGTCCTATATTTAGATCTCCGTCGGGGTAACAGCTAGATGCGTAACACAAATTCAGGTTGTCATGGCTATATTTAGATAAAGGCCTGACTCGAAAGATGTTCATTGCAGTCCTGCAATTGACATCTTTCGAATGATGGTGAAATGAAAATCAATCTTATTATTATTGCTAAAGCTTATTGCATCTAAGTATAATAACAAATATTCTTCCTCTGATAAGCGACCGAAAGAGAGCATTTTATCGCCCCCGCAAAAGGTTAATGACGATACGTATTTGAGGTTTTTATACTAACATTCAAGTTCAAATTATGCGGGACTCGAACCTGCGACTACACGCTTCTGTTAGTCGAACAGCTGATGCTCAAACTACTAGACTAAGTGGTCGTGAATCACTTTACTAGCTTCACAAAATATTCAGTGCAGTGGATTTGCGGTATTAGTAATAACATAACACGTTATGTCTCGTACATATAACACATCGTAAGTAGGGTTGCCTTCTTTGAGTAAACTAAGAATAAATTTCATTTTAGACAGAAAATGTACGAAGTGTAAAAATAAATTTATCTAATAATAGATTTAATCGAAATATTTTATCACAATAGTGAAAAATATGCAAAAAAAAAGCAAAACTAAAAATGAAACATATCATAGAAAAATGTGTAACTGAAATCTGACAATGACAATTGACAGTAATTTTATGATAGTAACTTGATGAAAATAAGTCAAATAAAGGGCTTTCTTTTAAATTTCTGATTGCGGTTATAACTATTTTCGCGTACTCTATTGCATTCGTAAAGTTAAAGTGCGTTAGACTAAAATAGAGTACAATACGTTATTGTAAAGTTCCTACGGATGGCAACCCTAATCATGAGGTATAATCGGATTACTGGAGCTCTCGTCACGACTGTGCCACATTCGTGCCAAGGTCTCCAGTGTTTCGCTAATATTCGCTTTGTAATGCCACGTTATATTTTGATACTGTTAAATCCCGACCAGATAGATCTATCTATCTATCTATAACCTCACGCCAGATTCCTTGCGGGGTAGATAATAGACATTATAAACATATTATGTATATTGTTATGGTGGAAATTGCTCTCAATTGACATAAAGACCTGCAAACGTAATTTCCACCATTCTAGTGCGCTACCGCCTTACGTACTTCATCAAGGACTGTAGGGACAATTTCATAGTTAACTAGCGGTTTCCCACGACTTCGTACCCGGTCAACAACAGCGCCACCGAGTCTATATTATATTGCCTATGTTACTTCTGGATAAGGTAGCTTAGCCTAATGGTGAAAGTATTTTGGAAATCGGTCTAGTTGTTTTTGAGTTTATTCGTTACAAACATACAAAAATACAAATCTTTCTCTTTATAATATTAGTGTAGATATAAAATTTACAACTTATAAAAGCTAAGATTAAGTAAGTCTGTTAACGTTACGCATAATTTAAATATCATTCCGTCTCTACCAACTTCAGAGGATAAAAAAATAGAACGATGATAAAATTATGTTTAACGAAAATCACATTCAGTGGAATTATACTTAATTGCAAAAAACAATCCAACTTATTGCTTGCGTGCCAAGTAGGCTTGTCACATTGCCATCTAGTCATCTGCCTGTCAGTCTTCTTAGTATACTGCCAACTAACAGCGATTTGGCACAAACTGTTACTTCGACTAGCAATTTTGGTAATATCGCCCAATATGCAATGTGCATAGGATTCTGTCTGATACTGCCCCAAACTGCTATTTGAAACGAACATTTACTGGAACCCTTACTGGCGCACCACTTAAGGGTTCCAGTAAATGTTCGTATTAAGTAGGTAATATTTAATGACAGCCCCCCTCGGAAAGGAATGTAAGCGATCATCCGTTATGGTTTGTACGTAATCGTTTTAAAGAGCATTTTCATATTTGTACAATACGATGATAAATCAAAATTATATATGGACTGACCCGATATAAATTCAATACTCGACCTCATACTGACAATCTCATCGAAATCACAATCTTTACGATTCCACGGCTTTCATCTCGACCCATTTCCAGTCGTGACTTTTCCGATATCGATATTCAACATAAATCTCAATCGATAATCTTCTCGATATCTACGTTGGCGTCTCGCTGGCTGGTTTTGGCGTCTCAGCTTTCTCCAGCCTAAAAAAAAAGTTGATACGCAAGTGTGGGACCTGTTCTGTCCGTCTATTGATTGTTATTGTACTGTTTATTTTTTAAATTTATCAGCAATTTTTCCATAGTTTTAATTCTAGTATACCATTAAAATGTTTATTGTATATTTTGAATCTATGTTTTTGATAGATGTAACAAAATCTTATATTTCCCTTATCAAAAAAATCAAATAATAACGTACTCCTATGTTACTTAAGCACAAAGCCGGTTGTCGTCGCCTAAGGGAGGCCTTTGGCCTATAGTAGACGAATTTCAGCTGATAGAAAAATGATTTTTGTAAAAGAATTTTATTTTAAACGATAAAACCGGCAGTCAAAAAGATAGATTTATTACATCTACTTATCTCATTAGATTGATATTATGGCACTATACAATTTTAGTTGAAAAGCTTATTTCCAATGTTTAACGACAACATAAACCTTAATTATCCAAAAATTTTACACGCGCTACAAACCGACTGACTACCTCCACGGCTCCATCACTAAATATGTAAGCAATTACGATAATCATCAAATATTAATTGGTACTTTTGCTCTCAATATAACCGTCAGTAGACTCGTGTACGCGAAGGAAAAAGTGTTTTAACCATTCACTCCCTACAACAGCAGAAACACTCAACATACTTCTTTTCTTTCAATAGAATAGAGTTCAAAATCAAAAGTAATCCCATTGATAGACTCCAAGACAAATTGTCCGTATGTAGTTGTTTTTTTATGCAAAACTTGACTAGGTATGAAAGTATCGTACAACCGGATCTTGTTCGACTGTCGGTCTATCAGCCAGGGTCACAAAGTTCATCAATTGTGTCTTGAAATAATTCGTCTATTGACTGAAGGCGTCACAACATCCATCAAGTAATTGAGAGAAAGGAGCGTCTTATTGTTGGAAGGTTTGGAGATTAAGTTTCGGTGTTGTAAAAGTGAAATTCTTTTGTTGGGAATATCGGTCTTAAAAGACATTTTACATGGGGCTCCGAGATTGACGGAGCCGATACGAGATTTGAAAGTGAAAGAAAGCAGGATCGACGATGAAGATCAGATCAGTACGATCAAATGTCGCCCCTCATTTGAGGGATTTCATGTTATGAAACAGAACTAAGTAATCAGAAAGTTCCAGTTCTGAAGCAGATGGTGATGTGTCAGAGCGTAAACCGAAAATTACTAGAGGTAACAATTGCAAATTGGATTCCCGAGTAATAATTTTTAGTAGGTAAATGTTTCGCATAATATGCTTGGTCTGTGTGCCCAATATTACAGTACCCATATATTTAAATTTTGTGTATGATCCATTCAATAAAGAATTTCTTTGTAAACACAAATCAAACCTACTCCTTACTTCGCCAGCTTTCTGTACAAAGGCAATCAAGTTGTCGATGTTTATTTATTATTCGGAAATCGTGTAATTTTGTGCATGTATGTAACTTGGTGGTGTCTTGTAAATAAATCACGTTACACAAAAGGAATACTTATTAATAGTCGTAAAGTTCGATGTTTACAACCGCAGAGCTCTCGCGGACGCTCCTTACTTATTTAACAGAGTTCGCGACATTCTTTGGTCGGAAGAATGAGTGGCTATAAAACGAACAAGCGTTTCACTGCGAAGGTAAAGCTTTGGTATCATAAAGAGGATAAAGAGTAGTTCAGTCTTCAAGTAGTATAGTAACTCTATGGTAGAGGTCACAAATAAAGTTATATAATGTATATATACTTCACGTATTGCCTGATGAAATGCCAGAATATCAAATTCTGCGATTTACTCCACTCCATCCATAGATATCAGAATAGTCCGTTATATACTATAGATATGGGTAGTAACATTAATTTTCTAATACCTTTAGTCTTTTTTTTACTTAAGATTATTGTCATCGCCCTACGAAGGTCATCGCTCCAGCTAGCCTGAGAGTGTCCTGCATTACGTTTGCTAGTTCGTGGTCTCCACTCAAGAACTCGTTTGTCCCAGCTGGCAGAAACTAGATGCGAGTGGCCGAGGATCGTACCCGGTAGCGTGCACTTGGATAGGCCTATGTCCAGCAGTGGACTGCTAAAGGCTGATGATGACGATGATTATCATCGAAATAGCTGATGGAGTCCTATTACCAAATCAGACTGTGCAGTAATGCGTCAATCGTTAAGATTATTTTGCTCATCATTGGATTTTCAGGTATCAACGTGTCTAATACACTTCGTGCTGATACTTTATTTAAATAATAAATTACGGTAGGTATGTTTTAAGAAAACAGTGCTTTAAATACTGGTTTTAGAATTCAGTTCAAGTATCATATTAAAGTCCTTTTTTGGCTATCTCCGAGGCTACTGTCCGCAAACTGTTTTAGCCTTATCGTTGCTAATTGCAAACTTTTGTTTCTATAATCTCAACGGTTACAGTAAATGATTTTGAACTTAGTATAATGTTATCTTATGGTAAAATGAGGCTGATAAATTTGATTAATTTGACAATGTTATCAGCAGATATTAAGCATGAAGAGTAATTGTTATCAGTAAATATTAAACATGACAAAAACAGCTTAGCTGTAAACTCGTGAAATACATCATTCTGAAATAAATTTCAGTATTGGTTTTTAGGAATTGAATAAGAGTATCTGCGGATCGTACTTAGTTGTGTGCAGTACTTAGTAGGAGGGGCCTATATTCAGCGTTTGATTGATAGATATGATGATGATGATTTTTAAAATAAGTAATAGGTAAAATATAGGATGGTAAGACAAAAAAAATCAACTGTTCGCTAAATGTGGGCGACTATGTAAACTTCTTGCAATTTTTTTCTGCGAAACCACATGGAGTAACTATTTCTTTATTTACTTCCTATAATATATTGCAAGTCCCAACTCGTCGTTCAAACATTCTTTGTAAAAAGGCTTTTTATTAAAACCGTCACCCTAATATCACCCCACATTAAACTTTAGCTATTGCACTATACAAATTCCGCAACAAATATTTCTTTCATGCATTTTAAAAGCTCTAGTAATTGGGTAGTAGTTTCATAGGGGTGTGCGGCAGATGGCCTGTGTTTTAACATCTGCTTGGCACGTGTGGGGAGTCAAAGGACCTACTTCGCAACCGGGTCACTTGAATGAGGAAGTATCATATTGGTTTTTTTCATATGTAGATCTATTTTAAAATTATTTTTACACATTTGCTCCCTCTTGCGTGGATTTTTAGGGGAGTTATAATCGAAAGAGGCGCTCGTAGCGCTGTGCGACCGCGGTGTTCTTACCGATTAACAAGGTTAAGCAGCGTTCGACTCGGTCGGCCCGAGATGGGTAACCGTTTGTGGCATTTACATATTCGAGCGTCTCCGTGCTTCGAAAGGCACGTGAAACCGTTGGTCTCGGCTACCGCTTAATGTGGCAGTCGTTAAGCCGAGTTGGAAGCCATAAAAGGCGGCTTGATAAGTTCCAACAGCAGGTGGCCACAAACCTGCCTCCGCCAATCCGCACTGGGACCGCGTGGTGGAGTATGACCTAATCTCTCTCATCTCGATTTGTCCAGCTGTGGGCAGTATAGGCTAATATTATTATATAATCGACATTTATTTTGATGGGATGGGAACTATTTATTGAAGGTTTTTACTACTCAATGTTCCTTTTTATAGAATGATTTTTATTGTGGAGATTACTGAAATAAAAATACACTTAAACGTGCTGAAAGAAAGGAATCAGTTAAAGATAGATTGGTCGATTTTTATTCGTTTGTTTGGTTGTAATTAATTGATCTTTCAACACTTTTATAGATTTCATAATCTCTTTGTTGTTATTTGTGTAAACAAGCAACTCGATATATGACTTTGCTTTTAGATGTTGTCCTTCCCTGATATTATTTCAGTTGCAACTCTCTCAATAATTAGACGAATCAAATTACATTACACAGAAGCCGTCTTAGTGCCATTCTAAAACTAAAGATGTAGAAATGTATGTAGGTTATTCACATTCATTGACTTTACCATTAACTGGAAACATTCTGCCGTAAAATGCCCGACTTTTACAACTGCTCCAAACTTAAAGTACCCGTACATTTAGTAGAATTACGTATTTAACACATTTTTAAAACGCTTACCTCCCACTCGCACGAACGCTTTATCAAAACTCGTTTTGAAGCGCTTTTTAAAATTAACCTTTTAGAAATTTGTTTCATTTCAGCGCTTTATTAAAGCGCTCGTGCAGATGCCATCTTATTTGCAAGTTACCAATGCAGCCAGCGTATTAAGTGCACTCGGTACAGTAACCATATGTCTTCATACTAGCATGTGAGCCATCAAAGTGGATCGCTATGTCCTTTTAATGTGTCCTGTTAAGATCGTAATCGCCTAATTTACGATCTTGTCCGTAATACCACAATCAAACGCCGACGCACCAAAGTTGCCCTTTACGGGACGCCGCGCCGCTCACCGTCAACGAAGGAATATAGTTTGAATTGAATTCGAATTATGATAATCGATATAAAAAGTGCATAAAAAAATCTTGATTTGTTCAAAAACTTTCACCCAAATCAATGTTAGGCTGTCAAAACCGGTACATATTTTTATGATATTTTTATTTTATGACAGTCAAATAACAACTTAATTTTTATTTCCACGCCATTTTACTGAAACACAGGGTATGGAACCGAAATAAGCCATTTAAAAATGTGTTTAAACGTTTCCAATGACAGAAGAATTAGGCCCCGCGGGTAACGTAAATGTGGCAACGATTAAAACTGCAAAATTCCAAAAATTATACGCACATTATTGGCACAAGCAGACAGCCTGGGATATAGCTGGAGGCTCTTTCAGGTGTCTTCCATCCCTTTCGAATACTATAAGGTTAGAAAAGGAGCGCTAATCGGTAAGTTGGAGCGAAACACGTGGTCCTAACTCGTGGGAGTTCGCCTGGAGGTATTGCAAATCTGATGGGTTTGTACTCTGAAAACTCGATTCGAAATCGAAATTATTATATTTATCTCTAAACTACACTTATTCTAAATGTTTGAAAAAAATGCATGAAATTATAAGTTAGAATTAACTGCTTCAAAATTCGGCAATGCCATTTTGAGTGATATAATATTCTGGGAAACTAATGCCGAATTCTACATTTATTACATCTAAACTTTTAACAAATTACTTACTAAGCCGTAAAGAAAGCAAGATGTATTTTCAGTTAACGGGATAAAAGATTTGCACCATACCTCCTAAGGCAACGTCTATGAAAGGGTAAATGAGAAGGCAAAACCTAATAAAGCTCGTCATCAAGGGTGTTTTTAAAGGTCTTGTTAATGTAGACCTGGTTAATGGAGAGTAGTTAGTAAAATGTGAACTTTGAAAATATTTAAAATTTATCAAAATCATATATCATTTATTGCTGCACACTTAAAAGTATTTCTGTATCATAGCTTATATACAAACACAAATCAATATCATATGAATAAACACATTAATTGAAACATATGTTTGTGGGTTCTCTCTCACAAACATTTGTGAACACTTTGAAGATAGTTGGTCTTGGGAACAGCACCTAGATCAACCGTCTTCAAAGCGTTCACATTTGACCGGCCCATCGTAGATCTTGAAAAACAAGATTTAGGTTACAATTCATTTTGAAATAAAACCATATTCATAGTGATTCACACATTTAGACCTTATCGTATTCTATAAGATATGACAAAAGTGCCCTACTGTTCAGAATTCATCATTTGTGTCTTAAACAGTGCAAAGATTCGAATCCTAATGTCTCATTTGGAACATTGAATCAGCTTAATTCAAACACAGTCGCGTCGTGTCGAATACACGTTCGTATATTCGTTCTGTAAAACGGTAAGTTTAGTGAATGTAAGATCGAGATTCACATTCAGATTGGAATGAACTATGAAGCATTTTGTTTGTTCTGTAAGTTCAGCGCCTTCGGATACTGACTGGTGAATGTAAGATCGAGATTCAAGTACAAATAAGGTATTTCTTCGTACAACTGTTTCGAATCTTTTAGTCCTCGTTCATGTTTCATATCACTGTATTGTACAAGGTATGAAATAATATCCATAAAATAACAATCAGTATCCAGCATACTATATTTGCTATAACAAATTGGTTGTACGTCCCTGCCTGGTGTCATGCAAATTGAAATTTTTGCAACGGCTGGCCCAGTAGGCGTGATTTACTGTCATACCTATCCTTTAGCACGAACAGTATGATGTAATTTGATCGAGTGTTTATGGTAATTTTATAACGAACACATACCTACATAATCGGGTGATTTGCTTATTATAAAATTATACGCGTTTATGAATTGGAAATGAATAAAAATCGATTTATTTAACATAATCGATTCTGATTTAGAGTTAAGCGTGAAGTGCTAAAATGTAGGATGACCAATCCATTTTTAGGATGGCCAAGATATTCCCACCGCAGTGTTTGAGGATATCTGGTTTGTGGATCGGCAATGTAAATCAATTGACGGAATCGACTATTAATTAAAATACCAAAAGTATTACTATGCCATTAAAACCATAATAATTACAAGATTATTTGCAAATGACATATTTCTAATAGTAGAGAAACGGGAGCTTGAGACCACGAACTTACCATCGAAATGTTGGAAGACAACACACAAGGTGAACTGATGAACTTGACGAAGGTGGTTGGAAAGAATTGGATGCGAAAAACACAAGACCGAATAGTGTCATGAAAGAGATCACAGAGTCACTCAGCATTGGGTAGCTATGGGTTGAAGAAATTGCAGCATTAGAGGATAAAACTAAAAATATATGCAAAGAAGGTGTACTGCAGTGTATTATTCAGTTTGTAATTGTGAGATTTTCTTCACTGGTTCATATAATGAGGTAGCTCTCCACTTCCTTCGTTTTGTTCTTCCGTGGGTGGCACCATTGATTTACACCACAGCACCCGCCTTTCATTACAAGGCATTACCAGTCCAAGAAAGCATAAACGCAGCTATTTATAGCTTTATTAGCACACGCTGTTACTGCTTACGGTGTTATTGAGACGTTGTTAGCGAGCCGACCCAAATTGAACTGGTTTTGGGAGATGCATCACTAATTTGAGTTAGGGGCTTTTGATAAGCATGAATTGTAAAATTTATTGTGTGTGAATAATCTACGCTGTTAGCCGATGGTGTAGGCAAGAGGGCGACACTGTAATAACTACACTTCAGCCGGAAGGGCAAAGCGGCAACTAGTGCAATGGTGACTCAATGGGGTACGGCTTCAACTTGGGCTGTCGCTATGGGGGAGGGCATATACTAGGTGTTCCGCCGTTGTGCTTTGCACCGGTTGGCAAGGGTTTTTACGACCTCGCCGGTAAGGTCGGTAAGGTAAAATCTGATCCGAGTTGTGAAGAATTAATTGTATGGATAGATTGACAGGTATAGGTGTTGGGAAGGTTTACAGGGGCTCGAAACCCTATGGGCCTGTGGCATGCTTACCGTTCGTCTCGGCTGGTCTGAAATGAATGCCTGTTTGTAGCAATTCTATTTTCAAAGTACCCGTACTTCGGAATGCACGGTAACCCATTGGTCACGGCTGCCTTTTAATGTAGTAGTTAAGCAAAGTTAGATGCTGTATAGACAGCTTGGTAGTTTCCAATAGCAGGTGGCCAATAACCTGCTTTTACCAATCCACACTAGATTCGCGTGGTGGAATATGACCTAATCTTCTTCACCTCGATTTATGAGCCAGCTGTGGGATAGTCTAGGCTGATTTTCAACAGACACATCATCTAATTCCATTTCATAAATTCAATTCTGATTTTCCAGTAATTCGAAGCTGACTATAGAGCAAGGGAAATTATCCGCTATCTATTGCTACGCAATCTTCCTTACGCCGCTAGATCAACCTGGTTCGGTTGCAAAACTTTCTGGCCGATTGCACAAGACCTCTGTAATTTACCATTCGTTTCTGCGTCTTCTAGATAATTGGACGTAATTGATGAAAATTCATTTTCATTAATTGGTTAGCTAGATTTTGGTAGTTAGGGGCTAATTTGTGCCAATTCTGCAAGACAATCAAGTCAATTTGGTCCGACTACTCAACGGATTGTAAGAGAATGTTTTTAAAAGTATAATGATAACATGTATAAACAATAGTTGTAATATAAAACTCGTGAGAAGTTGGCCGCGAATATAAATTTAATGAAGTCCAATCAAATTAATCAATAAAATGTAACTGTTTATTATGATGCGCACGATTTGCGATACTACTGCCATCTGTTGTACCATTTTTACAACATTAGAAAGTCAACAAATTGTTGGAACTCTGTACTCTCTGCCTACCCCGCAAAGGATCTGGCGTGATTATATAGATAGATAAAAAGTCAATTTTCAACTCCGTAGAAACCGTCTTAAGTAATGCTATTTTGAAATTTTATGCAAAAGTTTTACATACTTTGAATTTAATTACTTTAGTAAGGCTGGAAATCAAAACCTACATTACAAAACTTAGTTAACGACTTCTAACCTAGATAGGTTGAATCTGCTGAACCGTTTGTGACTACCTTGATTTTATTTAATCCATGATTAGTTTTAACGAGATACCCTTATAAGGTTTACCAATTCGCAGATCGTAAATAACTATCATCCACTGACTTAGATTAAAATATAAGTGTTTATAACATAAGTGGACTAGATTCTGGACTGAGGCGGATCTAGATTGAAATTCCAGTCTAGAAATTACAATGTATTTATATAACTGTGTCAATCAAGACATTCACTCGGAAAGCTAATAAAACCAACAGAATAGTAAATCGTGAAATTAATGACGCTAATAGAATCAGTTTATAATCGAGATGTTTGTGTCGAATGAAAGGTATCGATTGAGACTTGGACTGGCCGAGAACAATAGGGCTACCACAGGCAGCGCAACAAAACATATGTCACGGATATTGTCGTCCAAGACATGAGGTAACCGTTTTGTCTTACGTTTGGAGATGGGCAAAAATTAATTGTTAACTAAACGAATTTAAAAAAATTCGCATTTTATCGCAGTATATTTTTGGTTTTTAAGTTCCCAACGTTTAGAGTACTTAAAGTATTCATGGTCACGGGAGTGACTGAGTCATTCGTCAACAAAAAGTCATTGTTATTCCCGAGTATTTATAGGAAGATAAATTTAATTGCAATTGAAATTTCAGTTTATTCATCCTACAATTTAAAAAATAATTGAATAATACCCATACTGCGTGATAGTATAGCGAGCCATGACAAAAGTTTGAAACGAGAAAACTCGTTTCGTGTATTATATTGACGTACCGTTACCGTACGTACGACAAGATCGTTTTCACGTACAAGACTTGTATCATGGGTTGACAAAATTTGTCACAAAAAAGTATTGCCGCCCGCGTCAGCCCTGCTGAGAACGACAAAATGTATTGTAGGCTTTAGGTTCCGGGTAGCAACGGGACGAACAGTTAACGAGTGGTGTAAATGAAAAGATAATGGCGATAAACAATTACGATAATTTTTAATTCGTGGACATAGATACACCATATCTATTGTTAGTACCAAAGTGTTAATGTTTCTAAGTGGTAGGTACTCACCGAATTGGGAGAATTTTTCAGGACGTGCTCGCGTAAAACAATTTAGTTTTAATATCCAGGTAAATTTTAAATCAGTAGTTACAAAAAAACTAAGTACCCTTGTGTCCTTATAGTATGCAAGTGCATGCATCCAAATTATGTTCAGATAGTGCGGTCTCTTTGCAATAGATGATTTCTATGAAGAACGATTTTTATAATAATTAACTTTCAAAATTCGAAGGTCTCATGCAAATCAATTTAGTAATTTTTACATGATGCCCAAACAAGCAATTAAACAGTCTTTTTTTGTGTTCAGGAACACAAAAAAAGACTGTTTAATTGTTTGTCTGATGATTTCTAAATAGTCAATCCCAATAATTTTTCTTTTCATTCGTTCTTCGTTTTGAATGTAGTCCAATTTATACAAATATAACGCACTTATCGCAATTAATCCACAAACCTCGTTATAGACCTCAGCGGCCTCTACAAAAGGTCAGCCCCTTTATAATAGTTAAATAAATGACAAAAGTCTTCTGAAATTTGACAATTTTTTTTACAATACAATATATATAGATGCTCTTTACTCTCTTTATTTACGTATTCCACGAGCTCTGTGTTGTTTATTAATCTATTCGCTATCTCCAGCATGCTCCGTCACGGTACTCATCGACTCCTCATCTGCCTCGCAAGACTTTGTTGCGGTTAACTTACAAACTTTTTAATATACGAGTAGTATATACTATGAGAGTAGAGGAAGCCAGAGAGGTATGTAAGGAAAGAGCCTGTTGGAACTCTGTACTCTCTGCCTACCCCGTAAGGTATCTGGCGTGATGATATAGTATAGTAGTATAGTATAAATATCACAGGTGAATTGCAATCGGACGAATCGTCCACGATATTCAGAATACCAGCGCTGCATGCTGCAACCAGTATAATGCTGAAGCGGGGCCCTATGTGGTACCCATAGGTAAATATACGTGCTTGATGGCAGTATGAGTTATATATCATTATGTAACACATTATATTATGTTAATTGTCAATGTCATCTTTTGTTTTGCTTGTTATGTACCACATTAAACGTTTTTCCTTGATTTACCTATTCCACACATTTTGTGTTGTTTACTAACCACCTCGCTATCTTCTACATCTTACGGCACGCCTCTCGTCGACTAGTCGTCTGCCTCGCGAGACCTTGTCGCGGTTAACCCACAAACCGGCCGCTCCTGAACAAACTGCCGTGTTGTCTGCCTGTCTGTCGGTTCTGTCATAGTATTGTTTAGTGAAAATTATATTCAGGTTTTGTTTTACCTGTGCATGTTATTAAACATAGTAAATAATAGATGGATATGCAAATATAATTGATGGACTTAGAGGATAACTATTTAGCAGTATTATTATAATATTACTTTGTCGTGAGAGAGGGTCGTCTCTTTTTCTTAGCTAATAAAGAATACAATATTGCTGGTGAAGAGATGCGATGGGCCTGTGTGGTTATTAAACAATTTTTAATTGATATTTATTAAAAAGACACTTTCTATCTAGCTATCTATATTATCACGCCAGATCCCTTGCGGGGTAGGCGGAGAGTACAGAGTTCCAACAGGTTCTTTTCTTACATACCTCTCTGGCTTCCTCCACTCTCATAGTTCGTCTTATTCAGGCTCGCCGGTTACCTGTCCTTCAGATAAGACACTTTCTACTTCTTAAAAACTATCTTTTACCTACGGCTATCATGAAAAAAATCCCTTCGTACTGTGTAACTTCGTTTTTCCAGGAAAAAAGAAACACACACAGCAACTTCAGTCCTATTTAATTAAAATTATCTATATCACTCAAAAACAAAAGTTTTTTATTCATGTAGACCAAGAACTTATGAATAGTCAAGAAAAAAAAAATGCTCACTTAATACTCTACCACCCTTTCGGGATGTCATTCCTGTAGAGAAGAAGGGTAAGAAACTCCACGGGTTAAATGAGAGTTTTACAATTCTTTTTGTATACACTGCTTTCATAGGGTATGGGAGAACAATGCAGAACGAGTTAAGTAGATGGGCTTAAGTATAGATTAAACGTAAATGTACTTACACTAATGGTATCAATCATAAAAATATATATACATATATACACTAAGTATAGTAAATTATAGATGTTAAAACATTGTACATTCCATACAAACAACATTTTTCAAATCAGTTCGATATTCGAAGTGAGTTAAGTAACTTAAAAATTGCATTTAAATTGGCATCAAACGGAAGTAGACCCTTACTCGATACATATTTGCGATAGATTATATTCAACATTTTTCTATGTAAAGCTTTTGCTCGCAATTATTAGTTAATATGAATTAATTGGGAAACTTCTTTAATAAAATGTTTATGTCCCTGATATAGTTATTTTATTAAAAGGTTCAAGTAGATTGTAATTGCCTTATCACGAAAGAACGTGTTTTGCAAGCCCACTTCTGATTATGTCATTCAATTTGGCATACAAGATTTTAAAATAATAATAACAATTTTTATTTGATTTCAAAATTGAAGAGATACATTTCGCCATCTAGTGTGGGCATAATATGTGTAAAAGGTGCAGTTAACGAACTCACAAGAAACTGAATCAATTAAAATTATTCTCTATCTATCTATCTCTCTATCTATAACCTCACGCCAGATCCCTTGCGGGGTAGGCAGAGAGTACAGAGTTCCAACAGGTTCTTTCCTTACATACCTCTCTGGCTTCCTCGACTCTCATAGTTCGTCTCATACACGCTCGCCGGTTACGGAGACTCTTGACTTTTCCATCAGATAAGACTCGGTTTATTTGGTCGTGGTAAGATAGTCTAGGTCTTCCCCGGTACCTGCATCCTTCCACTTTCACATTGTATATCTGTTTTGTCATTCTTTCCTCTGGCATTCTTTCTATATGCCCGAACCAACGGAGCATGCCCTTTCTCATCTTTACACCGATACTATCTTTCATACCTACTCGCTGTCTTACTATGCTGTTGCTAATGCGGTCGGTCAGCTTCACTCCGCACATCTTCCGCAGAGCTCGCATTTCTACCGCATTTATCCTACTTTCATTCTCCTTCTTACATACCCAGCTCTCGCTACCATATAACAGCGTTGGGACAAGAACTCCGTTATGAATGGCCAGCTGCGCCTTATGGCTTAAGTGCCGGCTCCCGAGTAGCTTTCCCATCGCACCATTCACTCTGTTCCCTGCACTCACTCTTCTCTCTATGTCAGCGGTGTATTTCCCATCCTTACTGAAGGCGCATCCAAGATATACAAACTCATTCACTTGCTCCAGCACATCGTTACCAACCACAATCCTTACATTCGTTCTGGTTTCTTCCCTTTCAAAAACCATAATCTTGGTTTTCTTCACATTCAAGTGTAAGCCATTGATCATGCAGTCGTCTTTCATAACTGTGACTAGTGTTTGCAGATCAGTGGCTGTTGGCGCTATTAAAACCGGGTCATCTGCATAAAGTAGATGGTTTACCACTAAGTCACCCATTTGTACACCTTCATTCATCGCTTTCAGTCTTTGAAGACTTTTGTCCAGATATATTATAAACAGTCTAGCGGACAACACGCAACCCTGCTTGACGCCGATTTTAACGTCAAACCAGGGTGACCTGTTACCACCCACCCGTACGCATGCCTTGCAGTCCACATAAGTGGACTGGACGGCTCGCAACAGAGTGCCATCTATACCATACTCTGGCAAAATGTCCCAAAGTCTCTTTCGCACAACTCTGTCAAATGCCTTTTCCAGATCTACAAAACCGCAGAAAACCTTCCGGCCCACTGCCAGATGCTTCTCTACGATGTTGCGGAGTGAGAAGACTTGATCCGAACATCCTCTTCCAGACCTGAAACCCCCTTGTGCCTCGCACAACATTCATCGGACTTCACGCGCATTCTCCGTTCAATAATTTTACCGTACACCTTGGCTGCCAAGCTGATCAAACTGATGGCTCTGTAATTGGCGCAGTCATATTGTGAACCCTTGCCTTTATACAAGGGTACTATGACTGCGCGGCGCCAATCTGTAGGGACTCTACCGGTCCTCCAGCAAAGGTTTGTAAGGGCCCGGAAAGCGTCCCGGACGCAAGTTCCACCATATTTGATCATCTCGGCAGATATCATGTCTACTCCCGCAGCTTTATCGTTTTTCATACTTCCTATCGCCCATTCAACTTCTTCCATAGTGATGTCCTCCGTTGATTCTGGTGCCGCAATCTCGCCTTTAGGCACGTCTGCGGCATCAGCATCCGGGTCATCTCCATACATTTCTCCAAAATATTCACTCCACCGGTTTAGCACAGCTTGTGTGTCTGCAAGAATGTCACCATCTTTAGATTTTATCCTTTCCATTCTGGAGCCTGACGAATCACCTCGAGCCTTTCTCACCTTGCTCCAAAAGAGTTTGGTGTTGTTCTCGAAGTTCTTCGCCAGCCTCTCCTCCTCAATCATACTGGCTCTTTCACGCTTTTCTTTCACTAAAGTTTTAGTGGCATTCTTGCATTGCCGGTATATTTCTTTCCTCATCTCTGTCATACTGGCATTCAGGTTCAAAGAAGATACATAGTCCTGCCACGCTTTCTTCTTACTTTCTACGGAGCTTTGCAACTCCGCATCCCACCATGCATCACCTTTTGCTGTAATATGTTTCTTTGAGCAACCACATACTTCTTTCGCGGATTCCACCAAACTCTCTTTCAGGCTATTCCAGCATTCATCTACATTTGAGTCCGAAGAGCCTGCTGTCAAAAGCTTGTCCCGGACTCTGTCTTCATACATTCTCCTCACGCTCTCATCTTGCAACTTTTCAACCTTTAATCTTTCAAGGTCTCCGAAGGGGATACGCTCTCGCCAGTGCCTCCACTTCCTGAACAGACCACTAAACCGCGCAACTACGAGATAGTGGTCTGATTCCAGAGTGGGGCCTCTATACGCACGCGTATCTTGTAGTTTGCTTCGGAGACGGTTATCAACCAGGATCAGATCTATCATGCTTTTTTGTTCATTCCTTCTCCACGTATACATATGTATGTCCTTATGCTGGAATATCGTATTAGACACAAGGAGACCCCTTTCCAAACAAACATCTACAATGAGCTTACCTGCATCGTTCACTCTCTTATCACCATAAGGACCCAGAGCAGCGTCGCAAGTTTGCCGCCTGGTTCCTACCCATCCGTTCAGATCGCCACACAGAATCACCTTTTCGTTAGCCTCAGCCAAATCCAGAACTTCCCTGACATTATCCCAAAACTTCTCAAGGTCCTGGGGTGTCGACGAGCTTACGGGAGCATACGCTGCGACCAAAAATACTCTAGTGACACCCAGTTTTAAACGGACCCAGAGAAGTCTCGCATCGCACAGGCCATAATCTCTCACTCCAGAGGCCAGGCGACGGGACAGCAAGATACCCACCCCCATGCTGGCACGACTGCTCTGCGGTACACCAGACCACAGAGCCATCGTTCCATCAGGCAGATCACAGGTTTCACTGCCCCTCCGCTTAGTCTCTGTTACACACAGAGCATCCAGGCGTCTCTCTTTCATTACATCAATCACCTCATGCATCTTATCTTCCATACCACCTCTTACATTCCAAGTGCCTATTCGGCACTCTGCACCCCACGACTCGCCAGTTCGGGCCCGGCGTGATGGGTGGCGGCCCCCATCGCCGCTTCCACCTATATTCGTACCGACGGGGGCGGGCCGGTACGCGTCGCCTCGGGGGGACGCCCTAGCCCGCACTGCGGTACGTCTTCGGTCCAAGATTGCAGCCATAATGACTGGCAGGGGTCGCGACGAGCACGCTCTTGGACAGACCCCTCTTCTAAATTATTCTCAATATTCTAAAATCCTAATTAATCGTAATCATTCCTTTAATTTCGACGAACTCAATAATATTTAGTGAAAACAGGGCAAACGATTTAAATGAGTCTTTATTTTCCGTATCCCTTAAATCTTTCATTCGATTCATCTCCATATATAAAATTACGGTGTGAATAAGTTCGTAATCCTTCTTCGCCTAAACGGTTTGACTGATTATAATGAATTTTTCAATGTACTCATCAGGTCACCTGGAAGGTTCTTAGCTATAGTTGGATCCGGTAGGTGGTGCGGTGGTCGACCGAGTTTAAAAGTTTGGTCAAATAGCCGGCGGAGCCCGACGGGAGCGCGACAAAGCACTCGGCTACGTTCGGTCGTGACGTCTTCCGTACATTTTAGTACATTACAACTCACCAAGCCGCGCCACCGTCGCGCTGCGTCAGCTATGTGGCGAAACCTTAAAGCCTCCGGAAACTGCTGGTACATTTATGCGGGAAATGTGGGTTTACATGTATTTATTTCATTAATCCTCTTAACTCTAAAAACACTTTTGAAAGAATATACGGCGCCTGCACAGTGCTAATTTAGCACAATCAAGTTTTAAATCCAAGCCGCCAATATTAAACCATTGCCATTCTAAGTGGTCGTTAACCGCGGGACCTTGTTAACCAATATACTGCTAAGATTTCTGTTCAATTACTTATCGACCTATCTTTATGTAATCACTTCGTCATGCCCACAGAATTATGATTTCTATAGTCATGCCACCTATTCTGTATTAAAATCAATTATATTAATGTTAGTTGATTAAAGCGAATTAAGGTTTCGCCACATAGCCGACGTAGCGCAACGGGAGGACGACGGTAGCACGGCTTGGGGAGTTGTAGTATACTGAAATGTACGGGAGATGCCACATAGCGCAGCCCCGCTCGGCGCGACGGCAAACGTCACAATCGTACGCAGCCGAGCGCGACGGGAGCGCGATGGAAGCGAGAAAGACTAAAACTTAAGGGTTTTTAAATACTCCTTGTATTACAGAACCCTTATTCGCTATGATTAACTACACGTAACGCGACGCGTTCCGATAACTTCGTGAAATTATCGTTTCATGGTATTCGAGTGGCACACAGAATCACGATCTTTACATGAAGTAACCCACCGCATTTAGTCATAGTAATTTAAAGCCCTGTTAGCTAAGGGGCCCTTACAGCTTCCCTCACTTACACTGGATAAGAGGGCCAGCCTGAAACAACATCGCTCTAGCAGGAAACGCAAGGGTGGCAACTACTTCAAAGGCACCTTAGTGAGGAACAGCCTCAGATTGGGCAGTCGCTATAGGAGAAGGAATATACTTTGTGTGCTACCGAGATTCTCTAGACCCACTAGTGGGAAAAGGATTTTTCGACTGCCATTAATAATTTTTTGGTTGAGAAACTTTAATAAAACACTTTCTCCCAATCTATGATTTGAATTGAGGACTATGTATCACTCTACATGACAAAAGAGAATGAGTGATGGAAAAAAGAGAATTAAACAAAAAAGACAAGCCTGTTGAGTTTCGCACCAGATCTTAGTGAAGGCCGCGGTCCAATGGTAGTCGATTTAAAAGTAAGTTAAAAAAATGTAAACTTGCCAATTTGTGAGTGCCCCCGGAGGGTTTTTAAAAATAAATGGTTTGAGATTGAACTAAGTTAATATTCTCTCTATCTATATCATCACGCCAGAACCCTTGCAGGGTAGGGAGAGAGTACAGTAGTTAATATTAGTTCCAATATTATATTGCTGATAATATTGTGTGCTCACGGATATAAAAATCCTATTATAAATACAAAAATAAGTCAAACATCTGAATTAGTATTATATAGGTGTAATAAACTTAATTGGAGCGTACAAAATGACGTAAACGAAACAAAAAAACATAGATTTATGTATTTTAATTTAGATTCACAATGAGCTACCGAATCGTCCCCATTGTATACTAAATGTCAATATGTCAAAATTAATTACGGGTTGAAGACGAGAAATAAACTGAAATTATTATTAGAATTATTATAATATCCACTATTGTCAAAGTAAAGGTCAACTTATTATTCTACCAATATTTTAAATGTGAAAGTTTGTATGTATTGACGTTTAGATCCTTGAATGTTTGTTACTCAGTCACGCAAAAACGGCTGAATGGATTTGGATGAAATCCGCAGATAGTCTATTCTCTAGTTCTCCTGGATTAACACATAGAATATTTTTTATCCCGGAAAAATGTTACGTTCCTGTCTATACTCAACGCGGACGAAGTAACGGGCAGAAACTAGTTCTAGTAAGTCTATGAAGTCCAATGTTTTTCGTAGAATATGATCTTCTCGAATAAGATATATGTTAGTTTATAAACTTTACATAATTTGATAATAACAATCTATAATATTTTAATACCTACTTAATAAATCGTGTAATATCATCACGATTCCACTGACGTTTTTATCTGCTAAACATTTAAAGTGCGATGCTTTCGATATAGTATTTTCTATATTGTTATTAATTATTAAACCAAATATTACGAGAATGTTATTGGGTTGAGTTAAATGCTCTAAGCCAGTGTCCGCACGGGCGTTTTTTTAGAGCATGTGCTGAAGCGCTGTAAGCGCTTTCAAAAAGATGTACTGCTAGACGTTTATTTCATTCCATCACTTACGCATTAAAATAGCGTACGAGCGAACATCAGGTAAGAGTTGCGACATCTGCTGTCACGAGTTGCCTAGGAACAGGATTTAGCATAAAAATATTTTTTATATTTGCGTCAGTCTGGGTGTTTTATTGTGTGACTAAATCTGTATTTATTAACGGTCGCATCGAAGTCTGGCATCTGGAGTTATCCTCATAATCGTTGGTTAGTCTAAAACTATTATTATATGATCTACTAATGCTTCTTAAAACTAAGACAAAGTTAAATCTGATCCACAATACTGTTGGAACAAGCTTTATTTCACGCATAAACAAAATGAGAAAAAACATTTAAACAAACAAGCACCATACTACCGACTTCTACGTCACAGCTAGGGTTGTCAATCCTAATTTTAAAGAGATAATTGTGTTCTATTTTATGTAGGTGTATTTTTTAGTTTGAAGCACATACTTAAAATATTGTATTTACGTATAAAATTCGTTATACATCTCTGATTTACGCTAACTCTGACTATTTGACACTAAGGCCCACTTGCATGAACTAGGGTTAATGTTACCTATTGACTAAATCGAAGTTATACCGTTAATTTTCAGGAAATTGAATGTTATACCCTTGTGTTAGTCAATAGGTAGCGCTAACTCTAGCTCGTGCAAGTGGTGGTTCGTGGGTCTAAGTTTACTACTGGTCTTAACTCACAAAGACACTTTGTTCTAAAACTTGTGCCTTAAAAATTTCAATACATAATCTATCTATCTATCTATCTATAACCTCACGCCAGATCCCTTGCGGGGTAGGCAGAGAGTACAGAGTTCCAACAGGTTCTTTCCTTACATACCTCTCTGGCTTCCTCGACTCTCATATTTCGTCTCATACACGCTCGCCGGTTACGGAGACTCTTGACTTTTCCATCAGATAAGACTCGGTTTATTTGGTCGTGGTAAGATAGTCTAGGTCTTCCCCGGTACCTGCATCCTTCCACTTTCACATTGTATATCTGTTTTGTCATTCTTTCCTCTGGCATTCTTTCTATATGCCCGAACCAACGGAGCATGCCCTTTCTCATCTTTACACCGATACTATCTTTCATACCTACTCGCTGTCTTACTATGCTGTTGCTAATGCGGTCGGTCAGCTTCACTCCGCACATCTTCCGCAGAGCTCGCATTTCTACCGCATTTATCCTACTTTCATTCTCCTTCTTACATACCCAGCTCTCGCTACCATATAACAGCGTTGGGACAAGAACTCCGTTATGTATGGCCAGCTGCGCCTTATGGCTTAAGTGCCGGCTCCCGAGTAGCTTTCCCATCGCACCATTCACTCTGTTCCCTGCACTCACTCTTCTCTCTATGTCAGCGGTGTATTTCCCATCCTTACTGAAGGCGCATCCAAGATATACAAACTCATTCACTTGCTCTAGCACATCGTTACCAACCACAATCCTTACATTCGTTCTGGTTTCTTCCCTTTCAAAAACCATAATCTTGGTTTTCTTCACATTCAAGTGTAAGCCATTGATCATGCAGTCGTCTTTCATAACTGTGACTAGTGTTTGCAGATCAGTGGCTGTTGGCGCTATTAAAACCGCGTCATCTGCATAAAGTAGATGGTTTACCACTAAGTCACCCATTTGTACACCTTCATTCATCGCTTTCAGTCTTTGAAGACTTTTGTCCAGATATATTATAAACAGTCTAGCGGACAACACGCAACCCTGCTTGACGCCGATTTTAACGTCAAACCAGGGTGACCTGTTACCTGGTTCAATAAATAATAACTAATATTATAAATTTGAAAGTTCTTATGTTCGGACGGCTGAACGGATTTGGATGAAATTTGGATTAACACATACATTTTATCCCAAAAAATTTAAGGTTCCTGTCTAAACTCAACGCAAACGAAGTCGCGGGCAGAAACTAGGATATAATAAGGCTTTTATGTATACTCTTTACTTAACCTCTCTGTAATCATATACTTTATTTCTTCGTAAACAGGACCTATAACCATTTGAACAACTACCTTATTTGGGTGCAGAGCACCACAGCGACAGCCCAAGCTGAGACCATTCCTCGAGACGCCACTCGAGGCGCCCTTGAGCTAATTGCCCGTTTTGACCTTCCAGCTAATAGTTCTTGCACGTTCGCCCTCTTGTCCGGTGAATCTGTAAAGACATAAAGGCACTTCGGCCACACCGTTGCCAATTACACACAAAACACTTTATTTCTTTTTAAAAAAGATTTGACCTAATGGCGAATAATGCTCATAGTAATCACGCGGTCCCAGGTTCGAATGCTAGATCGGAAAAAAAAAATTTTTTGATAAAAAAAAAATCAGTATGAATTCGGAGTCTAATGCCCGGTACAATGGTAAAAGGCTTTCCCTCTATTACATGGGCTTTTACATCTTGGACTAACGGTGTACACAGTACACCGCCCCCGTAAGCTTGGCCGTGTTTATTTTGTTTATAAGTTGGCAACCCTAGTCGGCAGCGGTCTCGAGTTTTTGTTGAATTTTGTTTGTGAATTGCAAGCATTCCTTGTCTCTGCTCGGATACTTTGTTCGACATCATTGGGCTTCAGATATTCGTTTTTTATCCCAAGTACCAACTGTGGTGGAGTATTCCGCCTGATTGATCTGTTGGCACTTGATCAACGAGTCTTGTGCATATTTTTTTACTAATTAGTGAGTAATTACTTATTACTTGATTATGAATATTCTTGTGTAGTTTTTAGTAGGTCACTAAACTTAAAAGTTTGTGTAACGATGATTTCTTGTTTTCAGTAGCACGAACCCGACCCCTGTCGCTACCGCCGGCCGCGACATGTTCTCACCGATCCCCCCGATGCTTTGACATCGCTTCTTTCCGCTCCGGATACAGACGACGACGACGAAGTCGTAGATCCCCTAGCCCGCCGACTGGTGCACTAATTACACCCCCTCCCCCCCTAGCGACTGTCCAAACCGAGGCCGTTCCTCCTTGAGGCGCCCTCGAGTATGTCGCCCCTTGCCCTTCTGGCTCGAGCGTAGTGGTTGCACGCTCGCCCTTAAGTCCGGTGACGTTGTAAAGGCCTCGCGGCCAACAGCATATATCACTCAAACACACACACGTTTTCAGTAGTTTTGCGCTTTTAAAAACATAACTTATCCTTCTTTTAACTAATTTCAATGAAAAATATTTTAGATGTTTTCATGTGTTCCATATTTACCGCTGGGCCATTTTGTCACGGGCGGCGTTTTGAAGCCATTTCGCGTGTTTCCGCAGCCTAGGCTAGGGAAGAAAATAATTTTCGGGTGAACCTCCAACTTAGTATATAAAAACCAATTCTTCTTATTATTTTCGTGTCAATGGTTCAGTGAGTGGGTAGTTTATCGCGCCGCCTGTGGCCGCGCTTAGTTCTTTCCTTGTAGAGTTGGTGGGGCATAAAGGGCAGACTAGCAGATGCGACATATTCTGTGAGGTGGCACCACAGTCGCAGGCTTTTAAATTTTGATCACTGAATCTTCATGTACACAGATTTTGCCTGCATTTACGTACCTGTGTGCGGAGCCGATTTAATGATTTCCACACTGGCCATGATAGTTAGTGCCCTAGCGGTAGTTGCTCCTGACATGGGACGAAGTAAAGCGGTGGGGGTTTAGTTTTTCTCCATAGTTTCAGTCTGGCTGTTCATTATAAAAATCAATAGCAAATTCGATCTTACATACATGCACAGAGAAAACTTAAGAACAGAAACACCACCATCACCTTTTTCATGAAAAGTTTTATTTAGGACTTATAATTACAACCAGAGATGGGCAAAATGTTATCAGATTAATGATTAACGGGGTTGGTTTGGAGTATATAGACGTGACGGTGTGTGAATGATTAACGCTTACAATTACATTTTGTAATCTTCAACGATTACGACTACACTTTTAATCTTGAGTCGTGATTTTATTTCAGAAAATGCAATTGTAATCACACATCTTGCCCATCTCTGATTACAACACTACTTTTAATGTTATTCTTGCGCCTTATTTATTTTTTTACATTTCATTATCGCTGTATGATGAAATAATATGGAGCCTCTAATAAGTAATCAAAATAATTTGCAATTTCGTAATTAATATTCTCCTACTAGTAAATAATCTACATCATTATTAAGATCGGAATGAACAATACGTCCTCTGACGGCATTATCCGTCATGGCGAGAATGCCATTGTTCGCAAAGAGCACTAGATTGGATCAAATTAATTAATATTAATAATAAAATTGATTGCGGTACGACGTGAGCTGATTGTGTGAGGCAGTAACTTCATAGCATAGATACGGTGAGCGAAATAAGTACCTAAATATTCACTGTTTTTTTAAATCGCTTACAAACTTTCGTTTTCCATCAAATCCATTATTTCCTTGGTTTAAGTAATATTTAAGTATGTTGCTAATATTTAGTTATGACAATATTAATCAAATAAAAAATAAATAAACACCGTCATGCCTATACTCCCCAAGGTGGGGGTAGAGGTATACGGGGATGTTAGATCCCGTGTAATAAGGGGGCGAGCCTATTGCCATATACCGGGCACAATTCCAGACTCTGGGCTTACACTGGGGAGTTTTCGTTAGAAAAACTACATTTGCCCGACCTAGGATTTGGACCCAGGATATTCACAAAGCGATGTTCTTTGCCACTAGACCAACGAGTCAAGGCAAGGCAATGTTGATCAACTTTTATAAAATAAAGAGTCTTAGCGCTTTGAAACTTAAGAAAAGTACAAAGACTTAAGTGTTAGTCAAGTAGCATTGAATGCTCGTAGCGATCACGAGGTCTCAAGATTCGAATTCTGGCTTGGACAAAGTGTGGTATTTCCATAGAAAAATTTCAGTTCAGACCGTAATCTAGAATTTTGCTCGATTTAATGGCAGTAGGCTCTCCCCTTATCTCACTAGGACCTAACATCGTCTTCAATATGTAGGTACACCTTGCCAACCCCGCTTAGGAAATATAGGCGTGAGGATTTGTATTTAAAGAAAAAAAAGTGGTGTAAGTAGTCCACATTTCAAATTATAACCCTTTCGTCAATACAGGACCTTTTAACCTGAAATTCAGATTATTGTCGTGACGTTTTAAGTTATTTTTCTCAGTACAACAGTGTAACGGTAACAGCATATGTCGGTGAGCACTCGTAAAGCAGTATTGACCTTTACAAAGCGACATTTAGTTGCGTTCAGTTGCGTATGAAATGTCAAATCCGTGCCTTCGTTACGGAGATAAGTGCGCACCGACGTATCGTGCCGGGATATTAAGGCGTGACACACATGTGAGTTGAAATTTAGATCGCGGAATGACAGTAACTGCTAATTTTATGTGTGTTTTTATTTCTTAAATAGGTACGTAAATTTTTGGGGTTTTGAATATGGAAGATCTTACAGAGGTGTCGACGTAAGATTGATATAGATGTATTGTTTTAAAAGCCTCTATTTGAAGACTTCAGAATGACTAACATTCAGAATTAAAAAACTCACAAGAAGACAGAACTGACAGGCGGATACCTCAGTATTTATTATGCTAATTACATACCGGAATTAGTAAAATTAGTTCGCAGCACTAAGTTATTCAAAAATAATAGTTGTAGATAATACCCTTTTCTTTTTGTAATTTGACTATAAACATACCTATTTTGTATTAATGGCCTGGTGGATTATAATTCATTTAAGATACTCTGCAGTTTCACTTCTAACTGATTGATTATTTTAATTAGAGAAAAGACTAACATCAGCAAAGATACATAGCATTTTCCTAATTATTTCGAAGGTTGCAGATTCCAGTGTTTAAACTGAAAATTGACAGCAGTCACGCTACATTGTCTTAGTCAGTGTATCTTAGGTCTAACAATTTAACAAATCACTGTACTAAATGAAGTTTATTAAACTTAATGTCTGCGTATAATGATTTCTTTAGAACTAATAGATTGATTTATCTATCGGAAATGTCAGTGGGATGTTTTATTGATACTTGTATTGACATTTCGTTGCTAGATTGAAAGCTCTATGAAGATCGTCTTTGCTCGTTACTGTATCATCTGAGTATTTTCAAGGTGGTCGAAATTCTTTAGGAAGGTTGCAGACGAACGACACTACAACGATTATAGTCCAGTCATTATAGTTAGTTCACCTCGGAATTCGAGATACCCAAAAAAACAAATAAATTATGAATTAATCTTTTTGTTAAAAAATATCATTCATTACATTTATTTTTATTAAAATTAAAAAAAAATGAAATAAAGTGTACAAAAACTACAATTTATAATTTTAATCATCTTCAAATACAAATAGCAAAAAACCCATAGGAAATGAGATATTTACAAAAAAAGCGCAAAAAAACGATTTTTGTGACCTTTGACCTTGAAATTTAATAGTTGCGTACACCCTACCATATGTAGGTTTTGAGACAACTTTTAGGGTGTCAATATACAAGTATTTACAGACTTACAGCTGGGTATCTCGAATTCCGAGATTCTTAACTAATTTAAGCTTAAATGACTGGACTATTATTGATTCGACAACGAATATCGATTCGTCGCATTATAACTTGTGTTAGAGCCTCATTTTTAAATAATAATTTATATTTAAAAATATATTGATTCACATTTTCAAAACGAAATTCGAAGTATCAAATTATTTTAAACAAAAAACCTAAGATGCATGCAATTAACTATAATAGAGTTGTATGATTTGCAGTGCAATTAAATTGTAAGCTATTCATGCATCAATTACCTATTGCATGCGGGCATGCATAAATTGGCGTAATTATTTTCTGCCTTTTCCTAGAAATAAAATTACATAAGAATGTAATTTTTCTATTAAACATTACACTTAGCTATTTTTAAAGTTTACAGTCTCTAGCATATCGGGAAGTCAGAAAATTAGTACCGATCATACAAAAATATAGACGTAAAGACAAAAGGCAGTCCGCCTTAGACTAGTGGCAAATCCTAGGTCGGAAAAATGTAGTTTTGCTAACGAAAAATTCCCAAGATGAGTCCGGAGTATGAAATTGTGCCCGGTATATGGCTATAGGCTAGCCTCCTATTACATGGGACCCAACATCGTCGACGAAAAGTGGGTGTACTCAGTACACCTCTGCCATCCCCGCTTGGGGAGTATAGACATGACGGTCTTTATTTTTTTTAGACAGAAATAAAATAGTAATGATATTGTGAAAATAATAATATTTGTCGCTCGTCTATGTACTCCCTTATTTTTAACAAAAGAATAGAGTGGCATAGAAGATATCGCTAGGTTTTTTCGCGGGAAATCGAAGAGTGATGTCGTCAATTTGTTTTAATTTCCAAAACTTGTGTTATTTCGATTAATAATGTGTAATGTTGGTGGAATATTAACAATTATGTATTCTTATATGTGCATGAGTGAAGGTAATTGTAACAAAGTGATAAAACGTGCCTTTCCGATTTCCCTCAAAACGACCATCGCAATTGGTAAAGTATCCATCACTTTACTATCCAGGGTGGGGTACTTCATCAATTTCATTATCATTGTTATCATCAAGTTCATCGGGTTCATATCAGTTGCATTAATTTAAAAATGAATAGTTATATTCGTAATACTTGACACTGGCAAAATAAGCGACGTCGTGATGCCATAAACAAAAAAAAAGATATCTATACTCACTCTATGTACACATATCATTTGTATCAAATCCAAATTCCGAATAAGGAATGCGCTCTGTACTTGATGTTGTCAATTGATCGGAGTATTGGATACACTTACCTATAATTTATTAGTTACGCCTATAGCACTTATTATTTTGTACCAACAGTAATTTTCACATAGGATTGACAGTTCTAATTGCCAAACGAAATTATACTTTATTCAATAGCACTAAGAGGTATGCCCGTTTCTATACTTATGGTTTTCTGCCTTAACACCATTATATTATATATTAATTTCGTTTGGCAGTAATAACTGTCAGTACCCCTCCTTTATGAAAAATACTATAATGAATGGTATAATCTAAATTATGTACCGCACAGTACTGTAGATAACTAAAGTTCGTTTTGTTTTAGATTACAAACAATTTTATGTGGCTTTGATAGGCTAGTGGTTAGACCCTTGGACTGCAAAGTCAGAGATCTCGGGTTCAAACCCAGGCACGTACCTCTGTCTTTTCGAACGCATATTAAATTGCGTGCGTATTAAAAATTAACGATCACTTGCTTCAACGGTGAAGTAAAACATCGTGAGTCCAACATGCCTAAGTGATTCTCGAAGGTATGCGACGTTCGTCAACCCGCACTGGGCCAGCGTGATGGACTATGGCCTAAACCCTCTCAGTTTAAGAGGAGGCTCGTGCCCAACGGTGGAATAGTTTATTATTTATTTTATTATGTGGCTTTTATCGTATAAATGTTTTCTTTAGAATACGAAAATGCAAATTTCTTTCAAGAAATGTTTTATACGTACGAGGCATGCGTTTTAAGTTCTGTCGTTTCCATATTTCCCGGCAATTTTGAATTTGGAACTGTTTGTCTATATTCGAATGTGTTTAAATTTTGAATCTTAAAACAGTTGAAAGTATTAGGATTAATGCTATTGTTTAGTCACAGCGTCGATTGGAGTCTGTCAGGTTACGTACGAAAATGAATCTTTCTAAGGAAAATGTACGTGCAATAATTTTCTACAACTTTAGAAGAGGCCTGACAAGGCTTCAGTGTTTTGAAGAGCTAACATCTGTGTTTAGTGATGAAGCCCCATGTCTGCGGACTGTCGAACGCTGGTATTTAGAATTCCAGCGTGGACATACTAGTGTTAGTGACAAATCTCGCGAAGGACGCCCAAAATCCGCCTTCACTGAAGATAACATCATTGCTGTGAGACAACTAATTCTCGAAGATCGTCATGTGACGTATCGAGAGATAGAGGCTCTATTAGGCATCTCAGGGACAACCATTCAGAAGATCTTGCATGAAGCGCTTGGTGTGAGAAAGCTAGTTTGCCTTTGGATACCGCATCTGCTTTCCGACGATCACAAGGCGGCCCGCGTCAGATGGTGTAAGAAAACTCTGCAAAGGTTCAACCGAGGAGAGTCAAATCACGTCTACGACATCATCAGCGGTGACGAATCTTGGATCTATGCCTACGATCCAGATTCCAAACAACAATCTACAATCTGGGTCTTTCAAGACGAGCCAAAGACGACTAAAGTTGTTCGTTTTCGAAGCACTTCAAAGAAGATGGTGGCCACGTTCGTTGGAAAAACCGGCCATGTTGCGACTATTGCACTTGAAGATCGTAGAACGGTCAACGCAGAGTGGTATACCACAGTTTGTTTACCACAAGTCATCGCCGAATTTCGAAAATCTAACTCAAAGCGACGCATCATCCTGCACCACGGCAACGCAAGCTCACACAGCGCTCGTCAAAAGATTGAGTATTTGAAGCAGGAAAAAGTAGAAATTCTTGACCATCCTCCATACAGTCTTGACCTAAGCCCTAACGATTTCTTTACATTTCCTAAAATTAAGAAAAGTCTTCGTGGTCAAAGGTTCCAGTCCGGTGAAGAAGCAGTCGACGCTTTCAAGTCAGCCATTTTGAACAACCCCAATTTAGAGTGGAATAAATGTTATAATAACTGGTTTGAGCGAATGGTATAGTATATTAAGCTACGTGGTGAATACTTTGAAAAACAATAAAAAGTACTATAAGGTTCTAGTTGTGTTTTTTTCTTCAAACGACAAAACCTAAAAGGCATGCCTCGTAGAGTAATTTTTCTAAATAAACACCGTCATGTCTTAGTTCCCCGAGCGGGCGTGGCAGAGGTGTATTGTGTACACCCACTTTTCGCCGACGATGTTAGGTCTCATGTAATAGGGGGCGCAATTCCGGACTGATACACAGAATTCTCGAATGAAAAACTAAATTTGTCCGAGCTAGGATTTGAACCCAGGATCTCGTAATTGCAAAGCACATTATTCGCTACTAGACCAACGAGAGAGTAATTTATCCTTAAAATGTATGCAATGAAATGAATCTATCTATCTATCTATATCATCACGGCAGTTCCCTTGCGGGGTAGGCGGCCAATCTAATTGCGATTTTTTAATCTAAAATCGGAATATATAAATGATTACAATCATTTATATGATGAATGATAAGTGAATGTAGACTTTTTCTGACTGCACTCTGGGGTCTAGGATTGGTCATGCTCACTAAAAAGTCTATGCTTGCAGTGGCTATTTGGTACGTATCACTTTCTTCCCTCTAATATGGTCGAGGGAGGTGATGGCTGCTCAAGTAGTCGTACTCGTGAACGAGTGCTGCTTGTGGAGACTGGTCCACCCAGAATCCTCTAGCTTTTCACTATATCATATATTTAAAAATAGTCTTATATCTCAGTTGTAACGCATCACACTGGAGCTGGAGCGCATTAATGATTTTGATTATAATATAAAAATTTATGTACGTCTGCAAAAAATGATGAAAAAAATGAATGGAGAATTAGACAAAAAAGACATGCCCGCTAAGTTTCTCGCCGGATCTTTTTAGTGGAGACCACGTTAGGATCCGGTGGTAGACTAGTAAGTTAAAATAAAATGTAAATATGACACTTTGTAAACACCCCCGCAGGGTTTATGCAAAACAAACGATTTATGTTTGATTTAGTTCTACAATAATTTAAGTTTGTTGTACTGTAATAGTTACAAAATTATAATGGGTTATTCTCTTAATAACATTTTTTTTGTTTTTTTAAATAAAACGTAGCCCCCCGCTAGGATTTATTCCTGTGTCGTGGGTGCGTTTACACACATGAAAATTCACATACACAAATACCCAGACCGAAACAAATAATTGTGAGTCACACAAAGATTTGTCCCGTGCGCGAATCGAACCCGCGTCTATTAGACACAGCGGGTGGAGCGGCTTAAGCTCTTAACCACTGCGTTAAATAGTCCGTCAAAGTTTAAACACTATGAAATCTGCAACCTTCGAAATAATTAGGAAAATACTATTTATCTTTGCTTTGTCCCGTGCGGGACGAAGATTTGTCCCGTGCGGGAATCGAACCTGCGACACAGTGGGCGGAGCGGCTTAACCTCTTAACAACTGCGCTAAATCATCCGTCATCAATATTGTAACACTTTTGACAAATTACTAATAAATATTTGCGTTGCGTTGGTCATGTATAACCGTGAATGATACTTTTAAATTTAGAACACTTATAAACATTAATTATGGTTTTATGGCGGGAAGTCGAAGAGTGATGTTGTCAATTTGTTTTAATTTCCAAAACTTGTGTTATTTCGACTAATAATGTGTAATGTTGGTGGAATATTAACCATTATGTGTTCTTATATGTGCATGAGTCAAGGTAATTGTAACAAAGTTAAAACGTGCCTTTTTAACTTTCCTCAATCGGCCGTCGCAATTGTTATGTAAAGTATCCACCGCTTTACTATCCAGGGTGGGGTACTTCATTCATTTCATTATCATCGTTGTCATTAAGTTCATCGGGGAGTTGAATTAATTTAAACAAACACGATTATATATCTCACTTGACACTGGCAAAATACACTTAAAATTAGTGTGAAGCCATAATTTAAAGAAGAAGAAGAAGAACATTAATTATTGTGAACTCTCAGAAGTGCCATCGTGTGGTACCAATAGTTTAGTATTATGGTTTAGTATTTTACTGCAACCGAGGCCGCCAAATTCGTGTGTGAAAAATTTTGTATATATTTTAGGCCATTAGACGTTTATCTTGATACAGAAATACCTATATACATAAATAGGAAAAAGGGTTAATAAAATGACTGTTATTGTTCCAGGGCAAATCAGTGATCCGTCCGATAGCGTTCAAGCCGCTGGGCGGGCGCCTCTCTGCGGGCGGGGAGCGGTATGGGTCCACCCCGGTGCTCGCTAGCAGACCTCCCTCGCACATGACCCTATATAGCAGTGAGTATTACTTTTTTCTGGGACACACATTCCCACCATTTTAACTGCTGTAAGCTAGGATCCACGATGTTCTCCTTAGATGACACCAAGGTTTGAGCCTTGGGGTATTCCGGGAAGCGCTTTAATTATCTTGGAACTCGCAACAAATTTAATTAGAAAGAAAAGCAGGAGGACTTCGGAAAATAAAATTCCACCCCTTCTTTGCAAAGCAACCACAGCTACACGAAAAAAAATATTAACAGGGCCTATTTGTGAGCCGCATGTTTGATTCCAGTAATAGGTATGGCAAAAATGCTTGAACTCACAGAAATTATCTCGAGTTTCTACAAGATCCGCGTAGTAGATTACCCCAGACGATTTCGCAGACTGCTTAACATTATGGTACGCTCGTTATGCCAGAGACTGCACTCCTAAGGAATGTGGTGTGCTGATCGTTCATACTCGCAGTTAGAAGTGGTACTGAGATAGTGAGTATTACTTGTATAAATTAAGTTATTCAAATCAGTGAAAACTGCAAGGACGCATACAAAAGGTACCTACTAAAATTTATCCGTTGCGTTAACACCGTGACTTGTTGTAGAATGCACTTAGATATTTGTACCTAAAAATATTTCTGTAATGCGGCCCTTAGATGATAGAAAATACACAGCAGTTTATGGGACAAAGCTGCGAAAAATCTGACACAGGTAAAAGTACTTATCTGTCATCCATTTTTTTCTCTTTCATTATTATTTTGTATCTATCTATATCATCACGCCAATTCCCTTGCGGGGTAGGCAAAGAATACAGGTTCTTTCCTTACAGACCTCTCTGGCTTCCTCCACTCTCATAGTGCGTCTCATACAGGTTCGCCGGTTACGGAGACTCTTGACTTGCCTTTCAGATAAGACTCGGTCTATTTGATCATGGTAAGATAGTCTAGGTCTTCTCCGGTACCTACATCCTTCTACTTTCGCATTGTATATCTGTTTCGTCAGTCTTTCGTCTCACATTTTCTTTAATATTGCTAAATTGCAAAAATATGTTTATAGGTTCGTCAGATGTTCGCGAAGGCCGATGGTGTGGGTCCCCACAGCCAGCGTCACTGTCCGCACTGCCGCCCGCCACGCACTCCGCTCCGCTACATCAGAGGCACCACTCTGCCATAGTGTAAGTAGTATTGGAAAACTACCAAACAAAAAGAAAACTATCAGTCTTGGATATTTCCTTACTTCTTTATTGACGCCCATTGTTCTGCAATTATAAAAAAAGTAGTTTTTTATTTATTTAGCCGAGTAGTGCCACACAGTGTAGCACGTATGTGCAACAGTGCATAGATTTCTATGTATACACTAGAATTTTTTTTTATATCTTAATTTTTATTTTTTTCGCTTTGTGATCACGAGGTCCTGGGTTCAAATCCTAGGTCGAACAAATGTAGTTTTTCTAACGAGAAATTCCCAGTATGAGTCCGGAGTCTGGAATTGTGCCCGGTATATGGCAATAGGCTCGCCCCCTATTACATGGGACCTAACATCGTCGGCGAAACGTGGGTGTACTCAGTACACCTCTGCCACCCCCTCTGGGGAATATAGGCGTGACGGTGTGTGTGGTGTTTTTTTTCCTCATTTTCTACTTAGGTGCTCTCTTATTTCTACAAACTTCATACCCTAGTTTTATTATTATCGCACTGAGAAAGATTTTACTCTCATAAAAATAATAAATAAATTCAAAATATGACTGCTTACAGCAATATGACCATGATACAACGATACAAAATGACCCAAACAGACCGTTCGATATAACTTATAATTAAAACCATGACTTCACAAGTTCAAGAACATTAAACTACTTAAACTCTACTTAACAACAAACTATCAACAATAATTTACACACTTTCCAAATTTGAACTATATTTGCTTCGCATTAGAACATAAAATTGCGTGTTGATATTAATTTAATAACACATTACGAGTATCGCCTACGCAAAATTTCACATGACAGTAGATCACCAGCTTTCTACTACAATCGAAATGTCAATGACACTAGGGCGTATGTTCATTTTAGTGCAATTAAAACTGTTAACTAAGCGACGGCGAGATGTGCACACGCCTTAATAAGTCGTGAATGGGATGGCAGACGGGGCGATAAAATGCTGCTGCACTGATGTAGGACGACTTTTGAAAATTAGGTACCTACCTATAATTATGCTTTATTGGAAATATTCTCTTAAATCTATCTATATCATCACGCCAGATCCCTTGCGGGGTAGGCAGAGAGTACAGAGTTCCAACAGGTTCTTTCCTTACATACCTCTTTGGCTTCCGCCACTCTCATAGTTCGTCTTATAACATATTCTCTTAAATATGTATGCATAATAAATAGAGCACCACTAAAATAAATAAAAATTGTTACTTTCTGTAGCAAGTTGACTAAAGGTAAAGACAATTTAAGATATAGTACGCTATTTATTCCTTTAAGGCGTAACAACTTCACAAACAAAATCCTTATTCTTATCCTTTGTGAAATAGAAACACTTAATATTATTATATCTATCTATAACATTACGCCAGATCCCTTGCAGTGTAGGCAGAGTGTGCAGATTTCCAATAGATTCTTTCCTTACATACCTCTCTGGCTTCCACCAGTCTCATAGTTCGTCTCATACATGCTCGCCGGTTACGGAAACTCTTGACTTGTCCTTCCACTTTCGCATTGTATATCTGTTCATATGTTAAAGTTAAATATCCTAACATTTTAACCTGTCTAGTGGCATCACCTGTCTCACCTTACACTTGACAAAAATACTTCAATAGGAAATGTTTGTCTTCCTCAATTAGATTTAATTAAGAAATACACAATAGAAGTGTTTATAACGCAACATAAACATGATTAGTTTATCAACGAGATTCATTCACAACGGCTGACCGGCGCACGCGCCTATTCGACGGCGCACTCGCACGTCGTCCGGCGCGTCGCGCGTGCGTACTGCGCTTTATTTGTCGATGCATTTATGCATAATAACTACAGCACATTTAGTTATGCATTAAGTGAAAATGTTCAGTAAAAAGTGTTAAAGTGTATATACTCGTACAACCTCTATGTTCGGGTGAGTTAGTCAGTTTTATGAGTTTAAGTTATTCTAGCCTTGATTTGTATGCAAAAAAAACAATTTCCGTACACGAAGAATAAGGAAAATAGTGTTTTATAGTAATCTGGTTAGCTGTTGTACTAGTCATTGTTTTTATAGTATGTAGTATAAAATATGTTAAACGTTACTGAAAGAAAGTGTTTCTTAAAACTGTTCCCGTAATATATGTGTGTAAATTACGGGAACCATTTTAAGAAACACTTTCTATTTATTGATTGATTATGAACGTGTGGTGTAACTATAACTCATATGCAAAAAAAAACGAGATTTAACCTAAAATGATAGTATTTTTCAAAACAATAACAGCCTTTATTAATTTTGTTAATAGGCTACTCTGGTTTCCATAGACTTATAATATCATGATTCTAAATTAAAATATTGTTTTATAAGTCGCATCCAGAAGACATAACTAAGGATCGACTTGTTAGTGACACATCCCTAAAGAATTTCCGCTCACAATTTAACTTGTATAAATTCTTCTTGGTTTCGATTTTAGGCATTCACAGTCCATTGCATTTCCCTTGTCGTTAATAATCGATAGTGTTAAGTAATGTTAGGTTGAGGTCAATTGTTAATAAAAATCTCGCGCCATGTCTGTATAGATACAATATCAAAATTGGTACTTCAAGAAATTAACTAGCTTCAAGTTTTAATTAAGAATTCTAACTATGAACTAACGTGTGCTAGGTACTTTAGTCTGCTAATCGAAATACGATAACCTGAAACAGCTATCCTTGCTGCCGTTTTTTCTAAAATAATTACATTGTTCTTAGCTGCATCGAGACTAGTGTTTGATACAGCCATGAATGAGCCCATTCATCTACCAGTCATTAAAATACAATAGAGCAGTCACACATTTCGATTGGCTTCGATAATACGCTTAACTAATAAATTAACTAAACCCCATCTTCCATTACCTTGATAGACTTAAAAGTATTTACTGAATTGAAAATTCCAAAATATGTATTTCATCAATTAAACACGTACAAAATCATATTACAATAAATTAACCTATACGTTTACTTCTGGGCAAAGGCCTTCTGTCAAATCGAGGTGAAACATACGAAATATTAATCAATAATAAAAGTTAATGCTGCGCATTTTGAAACTTTTATCTACTGGCATCAGTTCCCTAATATTTCTACATTTTCAGCAACTGATTTCAGCAGCTGACTTACGTACTTACGTCCTGTAAAAAGTATCCACGTCTTGGACCCATGCCCCTGCGCAAGTCCTACAAAAGTCCCAATAAAGCACGTAAATCTTAGACATATCAAAAGTACGCATTTTGAAATTCAAAATTAAACTCAAAATAGCCTATTGTTATATCTATGACGAAAACATGGAATATAAACAACACAATGAGTTGAGAAAACAAAAAATAGTCAAAATATAGATCCATCCTCAATCAGAAAAGAACCTAGAAAAAACTTTTATAACCACCACATGTTAATGTCAGATATACAACTCATTATTGTTATATTTTTGTATCAATTAAAACAAATAATTGTTAACAAGCGACACGGGAATGTCGTTACTCATATTTCGATTACAAAATAATATTTTATCAGACCAGTTCACAGTCACCAACTATTTCCTTTGATGCTACAATCAGGAATAACGACAATGAATTTCCTTCAGTGATAAATGGTTGTTTGATAAGAACGATGGCCAATAATAATCCTAATTATCTGGATCTACTTATGCCTATTAAACCTAATTAAAAGGTCATAACTGTTAACTGTTTTAATTTTAACTCAGCTGGAATAGCCTTTTGATCTATTGTATTATTACTTTAGAAGATAATGATAATAAGAGAAGCTTCTATTTATGCTTTATTTTGTGAAGCTGTAAAGTCCCCACAACTAACAGCCTTCTCTTTCACACACAAAATGAAATCCCCTTTGTTAATATTATTGAAATCAACTTCAAACTTTAGTAAGAAGATTATTACCCAATAACTTCCAATGCACATAACCCACATTAATCCAAAGCGATTACTCAGTGAGCAGGGAGCATCATAATTTTCTTCGCTTGCAAGATATGGTTAATAAACAACCGTGGCTGTGCTCTCGTAATTTCCTACGTGTTAGTTAACACAGCTACACAGATAATGATACTAATGTCTGTAGTTACTTAATCTATTCTTAAGATCTCGTTAAAATTGTTTTTAATCAATTCATATGAGCTTTCTGTTTCTCATTTGTTAAAAATTTCTTGCATCGTTTACTCAATGTAACGTTATTACGAGTACGAGATTAGAGTATTTTTGATTTTATCTATGGAGTTATGTGCGAGACTTCATGTACTGCTCTTACGTAAGGCTTTAACTTTTTATTTATTTTGACCTATATTTGGTCCATCAATATATCATTTATATTTAAAGATCTAGATACCTCGCTTAAAGATAAAATAAATTATGAAAAAGTTTGTTTCTCTAAACCAATTGCAGTGTGGCTTAGGATAAGTAGGTATTTCTTTAACAACCTTTGTAGCTACTGGACCGAACCAAATAGACCTAAATCAGGGCTGTCTCAACAATGACCTAGATTGATTTTCATGATATTTTGACATCATTAAGTGCGCTAACCAGTTGTTATGGTCTTCTTTTTCGCTTGTGGTCAATATTGTGACGAAGATAATTAGGCTGTCCGATTTAGCTTAACGACTACAGTCTTGTGGAAACGACCACTACCGACCTTCAGCATCGTTCCTGCGCGAAACGCTTTTATTATATCATTCATCCACTAACCATTATTCATCTACAACGATAGGTTTGTTTAATGGTTTGAGCCACGAAGCTAGATGAAGCTTTAAGGGTTTGAGCATAGGTCTCTTGTGTTACTAGATCAAGCAGGCTCGGACCAGGAACGGACCCCCGAACGCACAAGCTGGTTCGACGACAAATCTATGCGGGACCTTCCAATACTTTGTTCCGATCTTGGTGTTCGTAATAATGTATGTGTTTCAATGAGTACACTGTTTGCTGATGAGCCTTAACTACCAACAACTACGCTATAGCCGAAAGCGTAATATTACACCCATAAAATTCATGTTTATACGCATTCACGACAAGATTTCTAGACTGGAACAACATAACCAATCAGGGTTACCAATGCCAATTCTCCGAATTTCCCAAAATCTAGGTCACATTCCCCAAATTTGGAAAGAAAGAAATTTCGATTTCCCTCAAATTCCCCACAAAAATTTGTTTGTTTCAGGGTATTCTTTTAGCTGTCTTTCTTGTAAATTAAGCTGTAATTTTAATTATATCGTATACATATCTAAATCAGCTCCAATTCTTTTTCCTATAGGGTTTATAAATATAGGATTAGTTTTTGAGTCGTTGAAGCACAATAATAAATCATATTTTATGGCCAAAACAGGAAACTGGAAAATAAATGAAGTCAAGAAAAATATTAACATAAATTGAGTGGCTTCTACTACATAACGGGTAATACTCACGAGAAAAGCTCTAAAGGGCCTTATATTAAATACTACAACAGGGACTATAGGTCCTTGTGTGAGTAAAGTTAAAATAAGAAATCTGACGGACGATTTAGCGCAGTGGTAAGAGCTTAAGCCGCTCCGCCCACTGTGTCTAATAGTCACGGGTTCGATTCCCGCACGGGACAAATCTGTGACCCACAATTATTTATTTAGGTCTGGGTATTTGTGTATGTGAATTTTCATGTTTGTAAACGCACCCACGACACAGGAATCAATCCTAGTGTGGGCAATGTTTTTAAAAAAAAAAGAAAAGAAAAGTAAAATATGTTTTCCGAAATCTCATAGACATATACCATAAAACAAGAATTTCAATTAATTAAATCTGTTCCATTTATTTAAATTGATCCCGCGTGACAAAACCTCTTCTTATGTCCAGGAGGTGGCATTAAAAATGCGCCTAGTAAATTCCCAGGACATAGAACAAAGTTATGTAGATTTAATCATTTTTTGTCAAAATCCCCGCATTTTCCCCACATAATGCCTATGCCCACTAAACCCCCAATCGACCTTGAATTCCCCGCGATTTGGGGAATTCCCTACAAATTGGCAACGCTGTTACCAATAGGCTAAGTTGCATTGCGGATACATTTTGAAAGTACGATCATTTTGTAGATTGGTAGGTTGTTTTATGTTGATTTTTAGCTACAGTAATTTTATAGCTTTTTTTTGATTTTGAAGGTAAAGTCCTGTACAGTCAACCTTTTTTTTGGGACTTAGCCCGCCACACATGCCCACCATTGTAACTCCTGTAAGCCAGAATCCACAATGGTCTCCTTAGATAACACCAACGTTTGAACCTTGAGGTATCCCGGGAAGCGCTTTTATTGTCTTGGAACCCGCAACAAATTTAATTAGAAAGAAAAACTGGAGGTATAGGAAATATAAAAATTCCATTTCCCTCCTAAGCAAAGCGGGTGCCACAAAAAAAATGGTTGATCAGCCGAAGAGAAGGAGACTACAATTAGGTTAAGCCCAGTTCTAAAGCACCACGGATACGATAAAAATATTACGACGATTTAGCGCAGTTGTTAAGAGCTTAAGCTGCTCCGCCCACTGTGTCTAATAGTCGCGGGTTCGATTCCCGCACGGGACAAATCTTTGTGTGATCCACAATTATTTGTTCCGGTCTGGGTATTTGTTTGTGAGTTTTCATGTTTGTGAACGCACCCACGACACAGGAATAAATCCTAGTGTGGGGCAACGTTTAAAAAAAAAAAACTTATATAAATATTACTTACACACTGTCAACCTTTTACTTAATTTACTCTGTAGTTAAAGTTTAATGTTCTCTCCGCAGTAGGTTAAACATAATATAGGTCCAGCCGTTTTCCTGTTATGCGCAGACATACAAACATTTCAAATATTTCCTTTGCGAACATCAGCTGTTCCCGATTTGCAAGTCGATGCAGGCATACAAAGTTGAATTTACATTATTTTAATACGGCATTTATATGTCTTCTTGTGTGCTATGAATTTAAATTATTTATTAAAAGACTACCATAATATCTACAAGAACATACATTTCAAATAATTATTAAGTATAAGCCACTGAAAACTAACTTAAAAAGACTATACATAATATTAACACCGTCACGCCATTATTACTCATGCACAAATGTGCCATATTTTGTAGATGATGTCGGGTTCCAATATGATAAGGGATAAGCCTATTGCCACTGTACCGAGGGCGATTTCAGACTTCAACCCCAATGAGTTTTTGTTGGAGTTCGTTCCTTATCATCGTCTGCCGCAACATGACCCATTAAACCAAGAATCTAAAGAGAGAGATCTGTGTACATACCGTGACGCCTTTATTTCCTAAACAAGGGCGGCATAGGGTGTACACTAGGGTTGCCACCTTTTATTTGAGCAATTAAAGGTCATTGGTTTTTTGTGGTAGCCAAAATTTTTTTTTTTTTTTTTATTTATTGAACAAAATCCACAGCTCTCAAAATTTATGTGATTAACTTAGATATTCTACATACAGCCAATAACGGATTTACATTTTATGTAATTTGTTGTTGTTACATTACATTTTAAAATAAAATATTGTTTATTTCTATCTATCTATCTATCTATAACCTCACGCCAGATCCCTTGCGGGGTAGGCAGAGAGTACAGAGTTCCAACAGGTTCTTTCCTTACATACCTCTCTGGCTTCCTCGACTCTCATAGTTGGTCTCATACACGCTCGCCGGATACGGAGACTCTTGACTTTTCCATCAGATAAGACTCGGTTTATTTGGTTTGTTTATTTCATTTTACTATTTTGTTTAAAAACATATTTTTTATTACTTTTAGAAATTTTCAATCATTTTTATCCCTATTAAACAGCTTCACAGAAAAAAAACCTTTGTTTTCTAAAATCTAGCATGCCTTATATTCACTTTACACTTTTCGATTACTCCAGTTAAGTCACTCAGCCGTTATACGTAAAATTGCGATCATTTATTTTTATTTTTAATGGTTTTTGTAAAATGGATCATAGAAAAATCAAATTATGCGAAATAAAGTATTTTCGCGTACTTTATAGTTCTCATAAAGTATAAAGTATTACCCTAAATAACGTACAAAAATTTTATAATAAAGTAGTGCACACCTACATTTCGCTGAAGACGTCGCTGAAAAAAATCCATTTCAAGTCATAGTCCGGCCCTAAAGATTGCTACGATCGGCTTTGTACTTCTCATCTAACTTTAACCCCCGACCATTACCAGGTCATCTTCAGACTTAAGTAGCAATGGGCGGAGCATATCGTTCGCAGAACCGATAGCCGTTGGGGTCAAAATGTTCTTGAGTACCACGTACACTACAGATGAATAGTATAATAATAATAATATGAATAGCCCCGTTGGACACGGGCCTCCTCCCAAACTGAGAGGGTTTAGGCCATAGTCCACTACGCTGGCCCAGTGCGGGTTGGCGAACTTCACACACCTTCGAGATACTCTTAGGCATGCAGGTTTCCTCACGATGTTTTCTTTCACCGTTACATGAATAGTATTTTTCCAAAAACAAACAATTACATAAAGCCTTCATAAGCCGCGACAATGGATGTTGCGCAGATGAAGCCAGGATCCACGGTCCGGCGCGCGCGCATCAATCTCATTTACATTTCGCACACGCCACTACACGAGTAATCGTGCTATTTCGCAAGCTGGTCCCTTATTCGCTACCAACAAACGCAACGCGTTATGATAACTTCGTGAAATGATTATAATGTGAAAATTGACGGACAATTTAGGCTAGTGGTTTAGGACTTAAGTCGCTACTAGTCGCGGCTTCGATTCCCGCTCGGGACAAATCTTTGTGTGATCCGCAATTATTTATTCCGCTCTGGGAATATGTGTATGTTAATTTTCATGTTTGTAAACGCATCCACGACACAGGAAGAAATCCTAGTGTGGGGCTGCGAATTTTAAAGAAAAAAAAAGGTTGACTAGAGTACTATTAAACGATTATTTCACGCAGTTATCGTAACGCACCACGTTACGTGATTAGTTGGTCATAGAGAATAACGACCTGGTTTGTTTTCAAGCCGCGGAAACTGACATGGGCATAAGGAAGAGGTTGTAATTATGTATACGTTTCTAGTCCAGCAATGTATATTTCCTGACTGTTAAAATTTGGTGCGCTGGGTGGTTACTGCAGAAGTGCTATTTGGATATTGTAAGGACTGGAATGGCCGTCGCAAATATAGACGACACTAAATAGGTATCATCGCTAGTTCGTATCCTACGTCGGACAAATGTAGGAACACTTCCCAGTATAAGTCCGCAGTCTGGAAACAGTTCCAGACACCGGACCGGGCACAGGCCCGGTATATGGCAATAAGCTCGCCCCCTATTACATGGGACCTTACATCGTCGGCGAAAAGTGGGTGTACTCAGTACATTTCAGACGAACATAGCCGATAATTTTATTTGTAGTACATTCTACGCCTATAAAACCATTTTACGATTGTTTTTGTTTTCATTTCGTAAATGCCTTGTGCTCACAATTAACAAAATGGACCCAGCAACCGTAACGGGCCACTTTCAAGGGGGTTCTTGTAATACAAAATTATACATAATTGGCGCTTATTTATTCACGTTACTGCCATTTAGAGCAGAAACTTATGTGTATGAAGCTATTATTGGGCAAACAGATATGCAGCACGGGTAATTATTATTGTCTTAATTTGGGTTACCTTGATGTTAGTTTTAATTATATACTGAGGTAAGTAGGTAACTATTATGTTTCGAGGTACCCTGTGATGCCAATATTTGTCAGTGGCGTTAGAAGAGTTGTACTGTGAATACCGACGACGCGACCGAGAGACGCTCGTAGCGCTGTGCGACTGCAGTGTTCTTATCGATCACAAATGTTAAGTAGTGTTCGACTCGGTGGGCCTGAGATGGGTGACCGTTTGTGGTATTTTCATATGCGAGCGACTCCGTGCTTCGGAAGACACGTTTAGCCGTTGGTCCCGGTAACCACTTAATGTGGTGATAAGTTCCAACAGCAAGTGGCCACAAACCTGCCTCCACCAATCCGCACTGGGTCCGCGTGGTGGGGTATGACCTAATCTGTCTCACCTCAATTTGTGAGAGAAGGGCTTTGCCCAGCAGTGGTACAGTAAAAGATGATATTATTATGTATTATTGTGAACACCGAAGATTTTTGTGTGTGTGTGTGTGTGTTGTGAATAATCTACGCTGGTGGCCGCGAGGCCTTTACAGCTTCACCAGGTAAGAAGTCGAGCGAGCAACCACTACGCTTAAGCCAGAAGGGCAAGGAGACAACTAGCTCAAGGGCACCTCAAAGAGGAACGGCCTCGGCTTGGGCAGTCGCTATGGAGGAGGGTGTACACTAGGTGTCTCGCCGTGGTGCTCTGCACCGGCCGGCGGGCAAGGGATTCTTCGACCTCACCGGCGAGGTCGGTGTTTGATCTTGTGTGCGGTATCTGTATCCGAAAGAAGGGATGTAAGTGTATCGGGAAGGTCGGTGAGAACATTCCGCGGACGGCGGGAACACCTAAAATGTTAGGTGCAATATAATAGGGATTGAATCCTATGGTCATTTTACCGCACACAATTCCAGACTATGTGCGGCTTTGAATTGATTTTATAAAAAAAATTTAACAGTTTCCTTTCCTTTTTAGTCTAGACCTTCAAATCCAAGACCCTAAGACATGTGGAGTATCCATACTTATCAATTTTATGGTGTGGCAGATATCTTCTGCAACTAATCATTTCGTTTATAGTTCATATTGGTTCGATATGAGACCATTATAATGTAAATTTGAACTAGATAGTTAGTATTACTTAAATAATCATATATTGTGTGATATTTAGGCCATACATATAGGTAAATCTAAAATGCATCTACACAATTTCACCAAGTAGCCAGTCTTGTCACACAGTGGCAGTTAGTTGCTTATTTAATATAATTACTATTTAGAATATAGGTTAAAATTCTTATCAGACCAAGAGGCTAATGAACTAAACCGCCTTATCTATTAGTATTCATTCCTGGTACAGAATATTCAACGCTGTTTCCATCCTCACCAAATCTATAAAAATCTGCTGGCTTGGTGAAAACAGACAACAAGTCAACCTTTGATATTATGTATCTTCACTTCTTTGGTCTGATGTCGCATGGTGCAGCTGGCGAGTGTAATCGTGGCATTGGCGAAGTATGGGTGTACTTAGTACACCTGTGCCACTTCTACTGTATCAACCGAATGACGTCCACTGCAGCGCATAGATCTTTCCCAAAGAACTAGATTCGTGTTCTCCGCATCCAGCTTTCCTTTTGTCGGGTTATCGGTCCACTTAGTAGGGGTCGGTTGGTCTACTTAACGTATATTATACGGTACGTGGTCGCCAAAAGAGAACTTTTCTGCCCCAACGGCCGTCAGATCTGTAAGTCCCTTCCAGCTACTTAAGTTTGGCAATTTTTAGAGTTATGTCGGTGACATTTGTTATCCTCAAGCCAAAGTCAAAAACTATTTATCTGTATAGGTCAATAAAAAGCATCTTTACATTAAAAATTATTACATTTTTACGTCTATCACCGGATCGTAACGCAGTGCCTAGTAAGAAGATCCGGTGAAAGAGTCAGCGGGCTAGTCTTTTATCTTAATTTGTTTTACACGACTGGCCATTCTAAAAACCATTTTTATAGTATTAAGTAACTACTGATTCAGGACCTACTCAATCTGTTTTCATTTCGGATTCAATCGTGGAGGGAGACCAAGCACTGCCCTGCGACTCTGTGAGATCCATCTTAAGCGACTTCTACACAGTGACTATAGGCCTGACATTCTACGTATATCGACCACAATATATCATACTCGTATCCCAATCACTTTTATTTTTCTGACATTGGCGCACACATCAAGCGTAATTACTGGCGCACAATAGTTATTCATAAGCGTCTAACCAGACCAGACCGTGCCGGTCCGCTGGTGATGCAAGACGCTCCGCCGACCGCGACGCACCTTTCATATTACGAACATTAGGAGCCATTAGTGCACTTGTTCGGTACTGTTAGGGCTATGGTGCTGAAGACGGTAATGACATCGTTTAATGAAGTAACTTTTTCGGTTTATTGAGATTCGAAACACGTACGGGCTCCCGCAAGGGAGCCGCTTGGGGACCTCTAGGTAGACACTGATAGCGATAGCGATTTATGCATAGTGTAATCACACCCGGCAATGCGTCTGCGGAAATTTCCTACAAAATGAATGTAGTGTTGGACTGCAGTCGTTAAGAGGCTACCGTAAATAAGCCACTGGCGATTACCATAGGTGCCAGTGACTTTTAAACACTTTTCCATACATTTTCTAACGGCTTCCACCGGCTCTAAGTGTGCAACAATCCATTAGAAGAGTGACTTATAGGAGTTATCAAATCGGTTGGATTCTCATTGAAAATCAACATGGAAAGAGGCCTTTCTTCAATGACTTAATTCTACACAAATAATTTGGTATCTATCTAACACCCGGTGACTACAATAATTTAGCTCACTTCTATGACGTTTGCGTTATCGATTAATCTATTCTTAGCATTCACATCAAGCACACTAGTTAGAAATGCGGTCGATAGCGTTCGTCGCTTATTCGATATTCACTGTCGAATTCCTTACATAATACAATAACGACTTAACATTGTTTTTATTAAGTCTGTAGACATAACATCCAAACCTTAGTTGCCCAAGAACTGGTAAAAAGCATAATTACATATATTTTTTTATTATCTGCCTTACTTTCATCCCAGCAGTAATGGCAATGGACAAATTTTAGTCTTGCATCACGCAAAAATTGTTACTGAGGTTCTTCAATTGAAAAATTATTTACTGCAGTCCGAATTTAGAAATCGTGCCTGGTATAATAACAATAGGCTCGCCCGTTATTATTATAAGGACACCGTAAACATCTGCCACCCCCTTGGGGACTATATTTCTCAAGTGGGGTGGCATATGCGTGACAGTATAAAATCATTCGCGGAGTAGTGCCTTCTGCCTTCTCCACGAATGATAATGCCATTAAAAACTTGGCTATAACAGAAACATTACTACACACACATTGCGTAGGTATTACAGCCGGGCCGAATGATATCAAAACGTAATGTAAATCCAGTCTTAATTGAGTTTGTGTTTATGTAATTGGGTATTCAGGTAATCATCGCGGCAAATTATAAACAAACTCATAAAATAATACATCCACCTTTACCGTTTCATTCCAATTGAAGCCTCGATTGATAAATACAAGTATGAATTCTGTACCCTTCGGCTCCTTAGGCCCTAGTGCAAATAAGAATCCCGGTTTGATAAATAAAATAGCCCATGGTACTATACTAGATCTTTGAAATAACCCAAGAAACCTGTTATTTAATCAAAGGACATAAGGTTGATGTCACTCATCATTCAAATTTATAGCATAAAGTCTTTGAACTTAAATATTATCCTTATTATAAAGATTTTTGTAGCCGCACTCGTGAGAACTAGCCTTCAAGAAGTAATCGATTGCCCCTGCTAGCTATTGGCTAATCAATAACTGGCAGGGGCAATATCATAAAGTAATCTAGATTCTTTATGATATGCTCGATACTTTCTTCTGAACCAGTAATTAATGTCCCCTTAACTTCTGTAATTAATGACCCTAATTTCGTGTTATGTTTATTAAAGCAGCGAAAGCCTAGTAGTTATAGCGTTTGACTGCAAATTTAGAGGTATCAGGTTCAAACCCAGGCACGCACCTTTGTCTTTTCGATAGCATGTGCATATTAAAAATAAACTATCACTTGCTTTAACGGTGAAGGAAAACATCGTGTGGAAACCTGCATGCCTAAGAGTTTCTCGAAGGTGTATGAAGATTGCCAACCCGCACTGGATTAGCGTGGTAGACTATGGTCTAAACCATCACAGTTTGAGAGGAGACTCGTGCCCAACAGTGGGACAATTCCTTAACAAGGCTAATATTATTACTATTTTGTTTTACAGAACGAAGTCGAGCTCTGGCCTGAGCGGGGACAGCAAGGAGCCGGCGCCTGCGCCCTCTCCCGCCGACTCCGGCGTCTCCGAGCTCGAGAGGGACCATCATGACTATAGGTACGCCTGATAAAACCGCCACTGCTGGGCAAAGCCGAAGGGTTTAAGAGAAACTTAGAAATCAAGGTGAAAGTAATTTGATAATACTCAATATTAATTGCACATCATAATGTGCCCGTGTCACACTACCACGCGGAACCAGTGTGATTGATTGAGGCAGATTTGAAGCCATCTGTTGTTGGTACTTGTCAAGCCGCCTATAAGCCTTCCAACCTAGGTTAACGAACAAAACCAAAATACGTACCTCGTACACACGACACCAAGACATGGTAAACGTGAAAAGATATCTCATTTTCATTTATAAGGTGTGTAATTATAGTGCCTCATATTGCTTTATAAGCAATCTACTTTGCTGTTAAACTACTGTGCCATACTTTTGTCAGGCGCTATTTTATGATGTGTGTGTGTAAATGATGTACGCTGTTGGCCGCGAGGCCTTTACAGCTTCACCGTACTTAAAGGCGAGCGTGCAACCACTACGTTCTAGCCAGCCAGAAGGGCAAGAGGCGACATACTCGAGGGCGCCTCGAAGAGGCGCCCTCGGTTGGGACAGTCGCTGTAGGGGGACGGGTGAGCTACTAAGTGCACCGGTCAACCGCCGGCTATTGGAGGGGATCTACTACTACGTCGTCGTCGTCGCCCGTATTCTGAGCGGAAAGAAGGGATGACAAAGCATCGGGGGTCGGTGAGAACATGTCGCGGCCGGCGGTGGCGGCAGGGATCGGGGGGGAGATCGTAGTCGGCGGTGGCTACGATTAACGGCTTCGCATGGGTAGATGCGTTCGCGAAGTGACGTGTTGACGCCTTTTTAATAAAGGCGCGAATAGGTTCGAGACCTAGATCGGAGTGGAGGTCGACGTTCCGTACGAACCAGGGGGCTCCTACGGCTTTACGGAGGAAGCGGTTTTGAACCACTTGGAGTTTATCGATGTGAGAGGGGGCCGAATGCCCGAACACAACACACGCATAAGTCATGATGGGTCGAACGCAAGTTTTGTAAAGTGTCACCTTATTTCTAAGGGACATTTTACTCCGCTTGCAGATTAACGAATGGAGACGACCGAGCACAAAGGATGCTCGGTGACGGACTCGCTTGATGTGCGGGCCGAAGGCCATGGTACTGTTTAGGGTGACCCCTAGATATTTGACCTCTTTGACCCAGGGAATGGGTCGGTCGAACATGGTCACTTGGCCTAGATTACTTCTAGGGCCGCGTGATTATAGGCACCTATCTTTAGGGTTTTAGTCTAATATATGTTAATATATTGAACAAAGGCCTACTTTCTTTTACATATCGAGGTGGGAGAGATTGATCGTACTCACTTTATGATGTGAGATCCTACCCCATAGCCTGTTCAGGCAATGCCTTCAGAACTTACATTTCGATCCTATTAATCTTGATTTCATTTTCTTTAAATGCTAGCTACAGGTAGTTTATAATGACAGACGGACGATTAAACGCAGTGGTTAAGAGCTCAAGCCGCTTCGCCAACTATGTCTAATAGTCGCGGGTTCGATTCCCGCACGGGACAAATCCTTGTGTGATCCACTATTATTTGTTCCGGTCTGGGTATTTGTGTATGTGAATTTTCATGTTTGTAAACGCGCCCACAACACAGGAATAAATCCTATCGTGGGAATCCTAGTGTAGCTACGTTTTCTAAAAACAAAAAAAAAGTGTTAGTATGGATATAATAAAGTTACAAAGTAAAGTTTATAATTTCTTTTCACACAACACATTAATTGGAACACATCAACTAAACTAGTATTTATATATTCCAGTACAACAGACCGTCTCAGAAGCCACGAGGTGCGCCTGCGCGCGCCGCGTGGTCTCATGCTGCAGAGCTACGGACGGACTCGCGACGAGCGCGACGCAGAACTTGCGCGCGTGCGGCGCGACCGGGCCTTACTGCGCCAGAGACTCGAGGACACCGAGTGGAGCCTGTGCCAGCGGGCCGGGGAGATCGCTCTGCTCAAGACTCATCTTAAAGACGCTCAGGTGAGGCTTAAATTACTAACAGACTTGGAAGACATCACACGGAGCTGCTATTAGAAACCAGAAGATACCGAATGAAAACTATGTCAGCACGCCAAAGAGATCGCACTACTCAAGATACTCCTTAAAACGCTCAGGTGAGGCTTAAATTACTAGCAGACTAGGAGGAACATGACACACAGCTGGCACCAGGGACTAGAGGACACCGAATAGAGTCTGGAGCCTTGGAAATCGCACTGCAGCAGACACTGTTTCAAGATGCTCAGGTGAGGCTTAAATAACTAGCAGAGTTGGAGTACCGAAAATCAGACCTTTCATTAGAGACCAGAAGATACCTAATGGAATCTATGTCAGCAAGCCGAGGAGATCGCACTGCTCAAGACACACCTTAAAGATTCCCAGGTGAGTTTGAAGTTACGGGTGGTTTCGCGAAGAGCGTGACGCAGAACTTACGCGCGTGCGAAGCGACCGAGCGTTACTTCGTCAAAGACTTGAGGACACCGAGTGGAATCTGTGCCAGCGAGCCGGGGAGATCGCACTGCTCAAGACACAGCCTAAAAACGTTCAGGTGAGGCTTAAATTACTAGCAGACTTTGACGAACATGACACGAAGCTGTCATTAGAAACCAGAAGATACCGAATGGAAACTATGTCAGCACGCCGAGGTCTTACTTTACTAGCAGACTCAGACGAACGTGATACAGAGCTAGAGCCACATACTTGAAGACGCCGAGTGGAGTCTATGCAAGCGCGCCATGGAGATCAAGACTGTTCTGTTCAAGACTTAAGACTAGCTTAAAGACGCTTAGGTGAGGTTTAAGTTAAGAGTGGAGCGAGGACGTGGAGTTAGTGCCAGAGACTTAAAGACACCGACTGGAGTCTGTGCCAGCGCGCGAAATTGCCTTACTCAACAGTTTAAAAACGCTCACTTGAGGCTTAGGTTAGTTTATGTGGTTATTTCGACACGATCGCACTGCTTAAAACACAGCTTAAGGACGCTCATGTGCGCTTTAACTCCTATATTATATTAGCACTGTTAAGAAACTGTCCCACCATTGGGCACGGCCCTCCTCTAAAACCGAGAGGGTTTAGGCCATAGTCCACCACGCTGGCCCAGTGCGGGTTTCACACACCTTCGAGAAAGTCTTAGGCATGCACGTTTCCTCACGATGTTTCCTTCACCGTTAAAGCAAGTGATAGATAATGTCCTATATAGAACTTTAATGTTCTCAAGTGAGATCAACCCCTCAAGTTATTGGGAATCGAAATCGACGGCTCGGTTATGTTTGCAGCGAAAATTTCGCAGGGATCTACGTGGATCTTCATCACTCGAAAGGCCCCTTATAATCCCAATTAAGTTACGCCTCTATAATGGTTACCTAATATCCCATTGTTATTAGGTAAATATGTCTTAGAAGCAGCAATTTTTACGTTGAATCACTAACGTAACTTTTATTTACATTCCAGAACGAACAAACAGCGAAAGGCCACGAGTATCTCACTCTAAAAGCCGACTGCCGCCAACTAAGAGAGAATCTCGACAAAAAGGAGAAAGAAATAATGAGGCTCCGGGCCGAATCGGAAGACAAAGAGAAATCCATCAACCGACTTCAAAAGGAAGTCGATAGACTAACTAACGACTTGACAGAGAGCGTCGCAGACCTTACCAAGACGAAGGAGACGAGCAAAAACGAAATAGAAAGATTAAAAACCGAGTTGAAGGAACTAAGACAGGAGTTGTCAGACGTTTCTTTAAGCGGGTATGAAGGTATAGAATGTGGGAGGACAATGAGAGGGATATACGATGTTTGCAAGACGAATGAATACCACTGGAACTCTAGTGACAGCGCTTTAGAAGATGCAGAAGTACAAAGACTGAATGGTGAACTGCCTGATGCTTGTGGAGAGTCTTGCGTCGCAAGCGAAATGGTTGAAAGACTCAAATGCGAGATGGACAATAAAGAAACCCAGTTTAATAATGAAAGGAGGAAATGGTCAGAGGAGAAGGATAAAGTACTGAGATACCAGAAACAGTTACAGTTGAACTACGTACAGATGTTCAAGAGATCTCGCACGTTGGAAGCAGAAGTGGACGGTTTGAGGCTAGAACTGGAACTGTGCAACAAGAATGTAAAGAACCTTAACAAACACGGCAAGACTATCGAGCTGTAGATTACCAAATTCATTATAATTTAATAATTTATATTTAAATGGCTATTGTAAATATAAACTTTAAGGGAGACGATTTATGATGCAATTGTAAAGGAGATTACTTAACTAAAAAATGTTTATGAACAAACTTTGTAATGGAAGATTTTGGTTTTGACTGTCATACAAAGATCAATTACGTTATTTAAAACAATGCATTTTTAAAAGAATGGTCTAAAGTGCCTTGAAATAAATTTCTTGCCATGAAAATAACAATAACTAGTTGAGCTAATGAAACTAAGATTATCTCAATATTAATTATTAACTAGCAAAGATAATACTGTTGAATATACTTACCATATGCAGTTACGAATGAAATATTGAATTCTACATTAATCTTTAATAGTAAAAATTTCGTCAAAAAGTTATAATAAAATCATTATTAGTGCATTTATTATTAAACTATATTCAACTCAACCAACCTCTATTAGAATCAGCTCTCAGAATCTTGGAATATGATGGTGATGATGATGACGTTTGGAATTTTTCCACTGATGATGGAGAAGATACTCTATTTCACGCTAATGCAACGTTACGCACTAAAATAAATAATACCAAACATATTTCTAATTGTATAGTTTCCAGAGTAACTTCCAACATGTTAGACAAACTTTCTAACTACCAACTACAAAACAGGAATGTTTATAGGTCTACCTGGGTAATAATTATATTTGGGTATAGTTCTGCCTAGGTATAGTTCTACTTGGGTATAGTTCTGCCTAGGTATAGTTCTACTTGGGTATAGTTCTGCCTAGGTATAGTTCTACTTGGGTATAATTCTACCTGGGTATAGTCCTACTTGAGTATACTTGTCTGAGTAATCTTCTACCTGGTTATAATCCTCCCTGAGTATTGTTCTATCTAGGTATAGTCCTACTTGGGTATAATTTTACTTGGGTATAGTTCTAACTGGGTATAATTCTACTTGGGTATAGTTCTGCCTAGGTATAGTTCTACTTGGGTATAATTCTATCTGGGTATAGTCCTACTTGAGTATAGGTGCCTTAGTAATTTTCTACCTGGTTATTGTCCTCCCTGAGTATTGTTCTATCTAGGTATAGTCCTACTTGGGCAAAGTTCTACCTGAGTAGACTACTAACTGGGTATATTTCTACTTGTCGATGGTTTTACCTGGGTGTAGCCCTATTTGGGTATAGTACACCTGGGTATATTTCTATCGAATATTGTAAAGTCTTCGATTCTCATTTATATCTGTAACCGGTCGACGCCTGTGTTGCCTATAGTGTACATTACCTATATTAGAAGTATGTTGATCATATTTTATACGTTAGATACGTCTTAAGTTATTGTAGATAATAAAATTATTACGAAATATTATTACTTGTTTCAATTACGTCTAAAAATGGCAAGATACCTTGTTTGTATTCAAGTAGAGTACGGTTGTTAAAGATTTCTAATTTACTAATTCTATCTATCTATCTATCTTTATCATCACGCCAGTTCCCTTGCGGAGAAGGCAGAAAATACGCAGTTCAAACAGGTTCTTTCCTTACAGACCTCTCTGGCTTCCTCCACCATCATAATTCGTCTCATACACGCTCGCCGGTTACGGAGACTCTTGACTTGTCTTTCAGATAAGACTCGGTCTTTTTGGTCATGGTAAGATAGTCTAGGTCTTCCCCGGTACCTACATCCTTCCACTTTCGCATTATATATATGTTTTGTCATTCTTTCTTCCGACATTCTTTCTATATACCCGAACCAACGGAGCCAACCCCTATCTCATTACATTACTAATTATTCTTTATAATAGATTTTCTGGCCTTTTCTTGTAAACAATTCAGTTTGCTGTTGAATTTACCACTTAAGACGAACAAATTGGTAAGTTAATAATTTATTATGAAATCTACTAAGACAAGATCAAGTTTATCTTCAATTTTCATTTTTGACACTGCAAAAAAATACATGAGGTTAAAATAACTCGAAAAATGCAGCTATAAAGATGACTGTATTTAGAATTACTGTATGTAAAACTATGAACAGGTTAATATAGAGGATAAATAATATGGTATAGGCAGAGATGGGCTAAATGCAATCAGATTTATGATTACAATTGCATTTTGTAATATTCAATCATGATTACAAAATGTAATTGTATCCGTTATAATTTTTTTTTTCATTTTTTTTTTAAAAACGTTGCCCCACACTAGGATTAATTCCTGTGTCGTGGGTGCGTTTACAAACATGAAAATTCACATACACAAATACCCAGACCGGAACAAATAATTGTGGATCACACAAAGATTTGTCCCGTGCGGGAATCGAACCCGCGACTATTAGACACAGTGGGCGGGGCGGGCTAAGCCCTTAACCACTGCGCTAAATCGTCCGTCAAATACACTATCACGCCTATATTCCTCAAGCGGGGGTGGTTTATCATTAATCTGATTACATTTTACCCATCTCTGGGTATAGGGTTAAGGATAAACGTATCTAGTGCCAATTATTTATTGCAACACACATACTTGGAGAAAGACCTACATAAAATAAATAATACTTAAAATTAAATCTGAGTTCAATGAAAGCATAGAAAATACTCGAAGATTAGAAAAAAAGTAAAACCGACAGAAATTATCTAGAACTTAGGCTTTAGAGTAGATAGACCTAAATTCCTAGATCGAAAACTGAAACCTTCTTGTTTGTCTAAATTAGATCTGGTCGATTTTGCTGGTTCCACCTGAAAAAAGAAAACAAAAATGAATCAAGGTGACAGTGATTGAGTCAGGTTCTGTCAAAAATGCAAAATTTTATGGACAAAAGCAACAATTATTATAATTTATTGTTTTAGCGAAATACACGTGTGGGACCATTCATTAAAACAAGAAGAAGCGACCACGTTTTTTTAGTAGTTAAGGTATTTTAAACTGTTACTGTTTTCTAAACTGTGTTAAACTAAATTTACACCGTCACGCTTATAATCCCCATGCGGGAGTGGCAGATTAATAGAAATTGTAAGCGAGTCCGATTACCATTATTGCCATTGGACGAGCGTTAAAATAAGAAGCCTCACACGAAATTTTTTTTTAAAAATTGATATAAATTCAACTGACTAGTAATATTCAAATACCCATTTTAGTGAGATTAATTATATATATATATATATATATATATATATATATATATATAATATCGCACCTTCAGAACGGTATAGACTTAACTCAAAAATATAAGAAATCAAGTTACGATAATAGAGGGCCATTGAAAGGTACTCTCTCTCTGGTGAATATTTAAACAGCGGCGTTTTTATGGTAAAATTAAGAAATACGATACTTCGGTCTCTTTCAGTATATCCCTCTACCCGCGCCGCTCGGTTCTGAAGGGACGCAATTAGTTTCCCGAAAAATTGTTTTTTGAGATAAGTCACTAAAATTCTGAAGGTGCGATATATTATCATTGGTATTTGTGTATATACAAAAAAAATGTGTTATGATAATCAAGACAATGAATTTCGACGGACGATTTAGCGCAGTGGTTAAGAGCTTAAGCCACTCCGCCCACTGCGTCTAATAGTCGCGGGTTCGATTCCCGCACGGGACGAATCTTTGTGTGATCCACAATTATTTGTCCCGGTCTGGGTATTTGTACAGGAATAAATCCTAGTGTGGGGCTACGTTTAAGAAAAAATAAAAAAAATATATGTAATTTTAAATACCTAATAAGTTATTGTAATAACGAACTACCTACAAATATATGAGATATTGTTTTATAATACCACTAGCGATCCGCCCCGGCCTTACTCGGGTGAATTATACACATAAATAAACCTTCCCCTTGAATCACTTCGTCTAGTGGTGAAAACCGTATGAAAATCGGTTCGGTAGTTATTGAGTTTATGGCGTTCAGACATACATACAGACGCGGCGGGAGGAGTTTGTTTTTAACCGACTTCAAAAAGGAGGAGGTTCTATGTTCGGTTGTATGTATACTTTTTTTTTTATGTATGTTCAGCGATATTTCCGTCAATTGTGGACCGATTTAAATATTTTTTTTTGCATTGGGTTCAGTATATATCCAAGGTGGTCCCATATTAATTTTATTGACATTGGACCTTGGACTTAGAAGATACACCAGGGAACTCCTTAACGACAAACAATAGGCATGTGTAAATTGAGATATTATGGGTATTACGTCAATCCTATAGGTACCCTACTATAGAATAATTCACTGGTCACTTAAAATTGTAAAATAAAAATCTTTTATAAAAAAAGGAAAACCGACTTCAAAAAGCAAAAAAATAAAAATATTTGAAGTCGGTGCCAAGTAACCGACTGCACCAACCAGCACCGACTTCAAATATTTATTTTTTTGCTTTTTGAAGTCGGTTTACCTTTTTATATAAAAGATTTTTTATAATATGTAGTGAAGTAATGTTTTTTATTTTAAAGTTCGTTTGTGTACAATTTAATATATTTGTGGGCCTATATAAGATGGTAAGTGCGCGTGTGTATGTGGGTGTGTGGGAGTTTATACATGTGAGGGCATCGATAGCGGCAGAAAATGGAGTTAAGAGTTTTCACAGTAAGTTTTAGAGTATATTATGTTCTATTTTGTGTACGTTCATCAATATTTAGAACTAACCATACTCTCTTTACGGGGGGATAATTTACATGGTAACTTTGTCGGTTTATGTCAGAACTATGATATTGATGTCGCAATAATTCGTATTCAGATATGCAGGAAAAGCTAATAATTTGTTGCGGGGCTGTGCTTGCTCTAGGGATAACGAAGGGTAGTTGACGGAGGCACCCTCTACCCTAAATCCTCGAGTCTCAGTAATAAACTGTCATTTAGATTGGCGCAAATTACAACGATTTATTATTCAATACTCATACAACAGAAACGATATCCCAATCGTGGAAGGTCAGTACAAAGATTCGTATTTAAAAAAAAGAGACCTTCACTAGGATTTGATGGTTGTCATGGGTGGGTTTAAAAACATAAAAATTCACATACAAAAATACCCAGACCAGAACAAATAATTGTGGGTCATACAAAGATTTGTCCCGTGTCGGAATCGAACCCACGACTATTCGACCCAAAGGACGGAGCAGTTTAAGCTCTTAACCACTGCGCCAAATCGTCTATTAAAGATGGGTGGATGATGTCGTTAAGTGCGTAGATAAGGCCTGACCAAAATTGGCCAGGATAGAGATAATATAATATCAGCCTATACTGCCCACTGCTGGACAAAGGCCTTCTCTCACAAATCGAGGTGAGAGAGATTAGGTCATACTCCACCACGCGGACCCAGTGCGGATTGGTAGAGGCAGGTTTGTGGCCACCTGCTGTTGGAACTTATCAAGCCGCCTTTAAGGCTTCCAACTCGGCTTAGCGACTACCACATTAAATGGTAGCCGGGACCAACGGCTTAACAAGTGTGGTAAGGTAGCCGGCTCAGTATTTGCTGTCCATATATGCACAACACTGATTTTCAGCTAGTCCCTAACATTTGCACAACATATCTTAACGGTCCGGCTTAATTGAAAAATAAAGACAAAAATTTTAACGAAAAAAAATTATAATTGTGTTTGTGATTAAGCTGTTTTCCAGGTCTTAACCTGGTTCTTAAATAGAGATCAATTGACATGGCGCCCATCTAAAGTAACATCGATTTCTGCGTACATACAAGTACATACAAGGCTTAGCCCGCCCCGCCCACTGTGTCTAATAGTCGCGGGTTCGATTCCCGCACGGGACAAATCTTTGTGTGATCCACAATTATTTGTTCCGGTCTGGGTATTTGTGTATGTGAATGTTCATGTTTGTAAAAGCACCCACGACACAGGAATTAATCCTAGTGTGGGGCAACCTTTTAAAAAAAAAAAAAAGAAAAGATGTTTGGGACATACTTTTGCGTAAGGGAGATATGTGGGGGGGGGGGGGGGGGGTGGAATGAACTGGAAGTGATGATGATGACTACAGCCTACCTGTGTAACATCGCTGACTACAGGCCTCTTCCTCCACTTATACCACCAGTACTCAACTCCAAGAGTGACGCAAGCTAATCCTATCCCCATGAATATAACTATAAACACCCCTCCAATGTTCTGGATGGAGATGCCGTCGGACTGGTCATCTTGCTTCTCGCACTTCTTGGAGTCAGGGTTATTGCTCCACCATGTTTCTTTCAGCTTTTCTAGCTTTCGTTTGTTTAGGAGCTGGAGGATTCTGAAATAAAGGCTCGATGTTAGGAAGTTGGTTTTTCTGAAGGCTCAATGTTAGTATGTGGGTTTTTCTGTCTTTAGTGTTTGGATAGTGTGATGGGAGTGTTTAGATAAAGAATAAAAAATGACTCAGCTATATTTTTTTTCTTTTTTTAAATCGTTGCTCCACGCTAGGATTTACTCTTGTGTCGTGGGTGCGTTTACAAACACGAAAATTCACGTACACAAATACCCAGACCAAAACAAATAATTGTGCGTCACACAAAAATTTGTCCCGTGCGGGAATCGAACCGGCGAATATTCGACTCAGTGGGTGGAGCCGCTTAAGCACTGCGCCAAATCGTCTGTCGAAACTGTGTGTGTGTTCTGTCACACTGCTAGCCTTGCCTTCTTACAATTCGAAGTGAAAGAGATTAGGTCATACTATAATATAATAATATTAGCCCTGTTAAGAAACTGTTAATACGCGCATGCTTTCAAAAAGACAGAGATGCATACCTGGGATTGAACCCGAGACCTCTGACTTTGCAGTGCAACGGTCTAATTACTAGGCTACCACTGCTTTTTCAGGTCATACTGCACCACACATATTCAGTGCAGATTGGTGGAGGCAGGTTTGTGGCCAACTGCAATTGGAACTTATCAAGCCTATAACGCTACTAACTGGCTTAACTACTACCACATTAAGTGGGTAGCAGGACCAACTGCTTAGCGTGCCTTCCTATCAAAGCACGCTCGAACCATAACGACTGCCCAAGCCGAGGTCGTTCCTCCTGGAGGCGCCCTTGAGCTAGTTGCCCCCTTGCCCTTCTGGCTCCAGCGTAGTGGTTGCACGCTCGCCCTCTTGTCCGGTAAAGTTGTAAAGGCCCCGCGGCCAACAGCGCAGATCATTCACACATACACACACACACAAGCAAACAGGCGCTTATATCAGACCCACCGAACCGAGCGCTGATTAACCTTGGTTGGTAATCGCTTAAGTCATTTCAGTATAGCGATGAGGGTGTTTGGATATTCCATAAAAATTAAGATGTTTATTATTTTACATTCGTATTTACTTACTGCCTCTTTGGTCTAGTGGCGAATGTGCTTTGCGATCACGAGGTCCTGGGTTCAATACCTAAGTCGGACAAATGCAGTTTTTTTATCGAAAATCTCCCATGATCAGTCTGGAGTCTGAAATTGTGCCCGGTATATAGCAATAGGCTCGCCCCTTATAATATGGGACCTAATATCGTCGGCGAAAAGTTGTTGTACACAGTACACCTCTGCCACCCCTGCTTGGGGAATATAGGCGTAATAGTGTTAATTATATATATTTATTTAATTACTTGATAACCCAGTCCATATTGTCGCACTGGGCAAAGGTCTTCTCCCACAAATCGAGGTAAGAGAGAATATACCATACTAAGTGGATTCGTAGAATTCCACTAAAGATATCGAATAAAAATACAACCAACAATAATAATGTTTAGACAGATAAATTCGACTTACGAGTTTCTTGCTCCATTATTCATTTTAAAAATAAAAACTACACGTATTCAAGAGCATATTTTAGTATGCAAATTCCAAAAAAAAAGCCCCTTTAAATATAAGCCTACCTATTTATAAATACTTTTGTTATACGATAAAAAATCAGGTAAAGAAAATGGTTAATTGTAACTCGAGATATAAATGACTATAGTATTAAACACACTATTATTTATTTTATGATTCTTGTCGATAAAGTAGTAACTAAGCATTATTGAATTTTGAATGTGAATTTTGTGTTTGTAATCAGGAATGAGGAGATTCGTAGAAGAACCAAGGTCACTGATATAGCCCGCAAGATTAGCAAGCTGAAGTAGCAATGGGCGAGCGACATAGCGCGAAGATCGGACGGGTGTTGGGGCAGAAAAGATTCTGGAGTGGAGACCACGTTTTGGCAAGCGCAGCGTAGGACGACCGCCTGCCAGATGGACCGACGATCTTGTGAAAATCGCAGGAAGTCGTTGGATGCAGGTGGCATCGGATCGGTTACGCTGGAAAGCGATTGGGGAGGCCTATGTTCAGCAGTGGACAAGTATAGGCTGAGATGATGACGATGAAAGGGGGGACGACACAGGAATAATGTGATATTTCATAATAAGTGGAGCAATGCCTAAAATAAATATCGGTGTTGTTACTGGACGTAAAATAGCACTAATTCTTTAGTGATATAAATGTTTATTTATACTAAATGCACTGTTGGTACATAGGCGGACTTAATGCCTTAGGTATTTTCTGCCAGTTTACCTTAGGGTGATGCAGAAACAAGTGAATCAGGTGCAAATTCGAGCTAGGTGAGAAAGAGAGACGGAAATACCGAAAAATCTATATATTAATACGTGAAGCAAAAACTTTGTACCCATTTTTACGAAAATTTCGCGGACGGAGGAGTATGAAATTTCCCACCCATAGTTTATATCGAAAAGGAGTGCAGAATGCTAATATTTTTTTTTAAATTATGCATAAAAAATACATTAAATCAATAAAAAACACATTACACACACTACCGTAGTGATTATATTCTCTTGGCACACTACCATGTATTTGACACAATACACTTCAAATTATTTGTCTATAGTCTTACTGAATGTCAAACATAACCAGCAAACGATTAAAGAGTTTTTACAAAAAACATCGCTTACAAAGAAGTTTTGTGTCATTAATTAAAGTATCGAAATATGTATGTCAAGTTCAATGGACAGAATTTTCTTCAAGCATGGTTTTTTGTTACAATAAAAAAAATAAAAAAGGTATTCTATTTATCTATATCATCACGCCAGATCCCTTGCGGGGTAGGCAAAGAGTACAGAGTTCCAACAGGTTATTTTCTTACATAAAAAAGGTATTCTTTATTTTCATCATGTTTTTTTTTTTAATTTCATATAATTTGTTTGAAAAAAATAGGCCTCTTAACAGTGTACCTTTGGCGAAATTCTGTGATTATAGCAGTATAGTCTTTGAGAGAACCTTAATAATGTTTAAACTTATAATTTAAATTAATTATGGTCGAATTTCGATCAATGGGCGACCACTAGTATATATTAAATCATACATACATATCTATAATTACATAAATACATACATAAAACATACTATATTGACGATGAGATAATTCTGCCAACGTTTTGTGCAAATAATCCTGCACTTCTGTTTCGAAAGGAAAACGATCGTTTGCCATCCTGACATCCAGTGGTAGTGCATTCCATAGCAAGATAGACTGAACAAAGAAAGAAGAGTGAATAAAGTTCGATCGGCGAGAAGTATGAATATTAATGAAGACGATTATTTAAGGAGCGAAGATTTTTGTTCATACTTTATTAACGTTATCTGTTGTAAGATGACTGATTACAGAAGGAAAAAATACATCACTTTGCACAGATATTTCTGAGGTGGATTGTTTGAGATCATTTTGCTCCAAAATTCTGTAACCATGTTCCGAAATTAATTGTATGCAAACTATAAGAAAATAAACACCATCACTTCTATATTCTTTAAGCGAGGGTGGCAGAGGTGTACTGCGAGTGTGGACCCGTATTTTAGGCGATTATAATACCAATTTATAAGAGGAGAGCGTAATGCCATTATACCGGGCAGACACGGGACAGCTCCGAAAATTCTTACTTTTTCTGTCCGACGATTCGAAACTATCTCTATAAAAGGTGTAACGTCAATAACGCATGACCTCAGACACCCGATTAAGATTATTGCAATCACAAATTCAGTACGAAACCAATTTTAAAAATATTTTTTTTTACCCATTTATAAGCAAATGTCCTAGGTCGGACAAATGTAGTTTTTCTATCAAAAAACTCCCAGTATCACCCCTATTACATGGGACCTAACATCCGTCCTTAGAAAGTATAAGCGTTACGATGTTTATTTTTATATATTTAACAATTGAAATGAACAACGTTGATATGCAATTATTTCCGTATAAAAAATTCACACAGTACACCTCTGCCAGACCCGCTTGGGGAATATAGACGTGTCGGTGTTTTCAATTAAAAATAATCTAGTTGTGTGCGATAAGGTTCGTGGGCGAGTCATGTCGCATACAATTTATTGGAATTGCCAACGAAATGTCACCCCTATCACCTTTGCTCACCTTGTCTAGCATAACACATTACCCGTTAATAAAATGACAGGTGCACTATAAAATTGGTAGAATTTGTGTATTTAATTGAATAGGTATGCTTACCTATATTAATACTTTTGAGGTATTATAAAAATTTTAGTAGAATGTGTGACGTGGGCATGAATAAGGGTAAGGGAAATAAGGTCACAGATTATTTAAATTTGGTTGGAAAGAGCGATATCTACTGATTCAACTATAGCTAAGGACCATCCAAGTAACCCCATAAGTACAAAAAACATTAAAATCGGTCAAGTTGTTTAGGAGGAGAATTACGAACACACGCACAGTGGAAATTATTTTTTTTGGGAATACTGGATCTGGGAATTATTCCTGTGTCGTGGGTGCGTTTACAAACATAAAATAGTCATACGCCAACACCCAGACCGAAGTTTATATATTTACACTAATATTACATATGTAATAAAACTTTTTGTTTGGATTCTATCAGCCTCTCCCGTAACCTTTTTTGTGTGTGTGTGTGTGTGTGTGTGTGTGTGTGAATGATCTACGCTGTTGGCCGCGGGGCCTTTACAGCTTCACCGGACAAGAGGGCGAGCGTGCAACCACTACGCTCGAGCCAGAAGGGCCAGCTCAAGGGCGCCTCAAGGAGGAACGGCCTCGGCTTGGGCAGTCGCTATGGGGGAGGGCGTATACTAGGTGTCTCGCCGTGGTGCTCTGCACCGGCCGGCGGGCAAGGGATTCTTCGACCTCGCCGGCGAGGTCGATGTCTGACCCTGTGTGCGGTATCTGTATCCGAAAGAAGGGATGTAAGGGCATCGGGAGGGTCGATGAGAACATGCCGCCGACGGCAGTAGCGGTTGATAGGAGGGGAGTTGTGTTCGTAGTCGGCGGCGGCTACGATTAGCGGTTACTATGATTGGACGCGGTCGCAAAATATCGGGTTGTCGCCTTTTTAATAACGTCGCCAATAGGTTCGAGACAGAGATCGGAATGGAAAAGTCTCCCGTGACCATGGATGCTGCAAAGCTCTCGAAATGTCGGGAATTTAAAAAGAAAAAAAAACTATATAATATAAATATATAGATAGAATAGGATATAGATAAAATCCAAAAAATAGTTCTATCTCTATCTATCTATATCATCACGCCAGATAGGGATCTGCAGGGGTAGGCAGAGAGTACGGAGTTCCAACAGGTTCTATCCTTACATACCTCTCTGGCTTCCTCTACTCTCATAGTTCGTCTCATACACGCTCGCCGGTTACGGAGACTCCTGACTTCTCCTTCAGATAAAAATAGTTATTTCGATAAAATCTATAAAAATACATAGAACATTCGTATTCTATACATTGTTTATGAAACGACAAATACGATTGTTATAAGTATCCATTATTATACCTATAGTGTGTCGCAAAATGTCTGACGTATTTGCGGTCGTTAACATGTTATAGCTGCCATTAATTATCACTCCGACCATGGCAATTATACAAACACGGTGGTGCGATGTCGTTGATTATTATATTTTGGCGATATCGCTCGGTTTGTAGAATTACGATGATAGTAGATGAAGGTTATTGGCGGGTAAAAGTATAATATGAAATTTTGCTATAGTATTCTTCATGTAAGATGGGTACTGTGACAGTTGTAGGCATCATAGAAAATTAAACTTTATTCAATGGCAATAAGAGGCATGACCCGTTTCTATACTTATGGTTTTATGACTTAATACCATTGAATTAAATATTAATTTCGTTTGGTGCTTAAAAGTGTCACCACCCATCTCTCTTATGTGAAAAATATTATAGTTTTAACAAAACCAGCGACATCTGTGAGGTCAGAGGGCTTAGTACGAAAAAAATTACGTTAGCGCGACGCTAGCGAGTTGATAAGCCATCCTTGTCACACTAAATAAACACGAACGTGACAGCACGCGTACTCGCTAAAGTCACGCTCACTTCAATCTTTTCGTGCTATGCCTACTTAACTATTTCGTTCTTTAGTTATTTTCTTCTATCTATATCATCACGTCAGATCCCTTGCCGAGTAGGCAGATAGTACAGAGTTCCAACAGGTTCTTTCCTTACATACCTCTCTGGCTTCCTCCACTCTCATAGTTCGTCTCATACACGCTCGCCGGTTACGGAGACTCTTGACTTGTCCTTCAGATAAGACTCGGTCTATTTGGTCGTGGTAAGATAGTCTAGATGCTAGATGGACCGACGATCTCCAAAAGGTCGCTGGGACAGACTGGATGCGGAAGGCGGAGGACCGTGTGCAATAGCGCGTGTTAGGAGAGGCCTATGCCCAGCAGTAGACTGCGATAGGCTGATTGGCTGATTGATTGAAGATAGTCTAGATTTATTTTCTTCTGACTAAATAAATAATAAAATTTATAAATAAAGGTAATACGAGGTTAGCCTATTGTTAATATACCGGGCACTATTCCAGTTTCTGTTATTGAGATTTTTCTTATTACAGTACCTATATTTTCTGATATTCTCGAAGTTATTCTCTAGTTTTGTTCGACCTAGATTCGAACACAAGGCCTCGTGATCGCCAGCAGAAAAAATCATCATGCACTACTAGACCAACCCATCTCTAGTGAAGCTGTTAGCCCTTCAGCCAACAGCGACGTAATTTAATAGCAACGAATCAATAGTCTTATTTTTAAAAACGTAGCCATGAAACTAACATACACAAACACTCAGACCAAACAATTGTGGATGATCATCGATCAAATATATGGTAATATCGATCGATGGGAATATATCGATGTGTGGGTCATGGATTGGTCCCGTACGGGAATCGAAACCACGATAACATGATTTAGTAGGCGAAGTGGACCACGCCATACTGAGTTTAATAATAATAATAATATCGTGTCCGTCCCCTTTGAAATAGTCCAGTTTTTGTCCATCAAACCTCATTTACATAGCCCTTGTTTTCTTTCCATAATTTACAATAGTCCTCGCACCTGCCAGGGTGAGTTCGCTGGTTATGTTTCTCCATATTCAGCAAGTGATCTCAGCAGGTGGCTAACATAACATTTACTTCTCGCAAAGGGCCTCTACGTGTTGGACCCATGTCCCCATGCAAGCCTTTTAAAAGTCCGGGTAAAGCCCGTGAACCTCAGCGAGATACATATAATAATAATATTAGTCCTGTTGAGAAACTATCCCACTGTTGGGCACGGGCCTCCTCTCAAACTGAGAAGTTTTAGCCCATAGTCCACCACGCTGGCCCAGTGCGGGTTGGGAACGTCACACATATTCGAGAAACTCTTAGGCATGCAGGTTTCCTCACGATGTTTTCCTTCACCGTTAAAGCAAATAATAGGTAATTTTTAATACGCACGTGCTTTCAAAAGATCGAGGTGCGTGTCTAGGTTTGAACCCGAGACCTCTGACTTTGCAGTCCAACGGTCTAACCACTAGGCTATCACCGTTTATTTTAATACTTACGCATTATTAAACTGATCCTTCAACGGGGAGCCCTGTTGAACTGCAATCGCATAAGGTTTCCTCGAGAACTCGTCACCAACCGACTGCAGATCACAGCTGGTCATTACATGGTACTTAACATCTGTCGCATCACCGAGCCAAGCAAATCCTTCGCTAGAACTCTTGGAGTCTCGTACTCTCTCTATAGCTTCTTCTATAGTGTTGGGTAACTGCGCCTCCTCCATAGCTTGCCACATTTTGCTATATTTGTCACTGACTGGGTAGTCCCAAACGGCTAGCTTTGCGCGCTCCACATCGCTTAGGCTATCGTTTAGACTCATTTCTTTCCAAATCCTGAAAAGAAGATTTATAATTAAATCAGAATAAATAAAATCTGATTTCAATTCTGATAGTTGACCCCTATTGTATGCATATACGGGGTGTAACATAATTAAAGCAGGAGTTGAAAATAGTTTGTTCGACAGCGGCGTTTGTTCGAATTGAATCGATTCTAACTTATTATAATATGCGAAAATGGAAGAATGTAGGTACCCGTGAAGACATAGACTTTCTTACTATGACCCAATAGACTGTGTCTTATCTGAAAGGCAAGTCAAGAGTCTCCGTAACAGGTGTGCAAGTGTAAGACGAGCTATGAGAGTGTAGAAACTTAGAAATGTCTATAAGGAAAGAACCTGTTTGAGCCCTGTACTTCCTGCCCCCCTCGCAATGAATCTGGCGTGATAATATCATATTTAAGTTCTTGGATTATTCCTAATGAAATTTCCATGCCTAAAGGCAGAATATAGCGTACGACCAATGTCATTTGAACATCCACTGCAACCCATTTTCGCAAATAAACTGATTGATTTGAAAATTGATTTGATTAGATATTTTCAAAAATTAATGTCATTATTTCCGATAACTCTTTAGTCCTCTGCATTAAGCAAAATTTTACCTTAAATCGAAAGAATACTGTAATTTCATTGGCACTTTTAAAACATACTCAAATATGTTTCAGAAGACCAACATTCCTCAATACGCCAGGTTTCGTAGTTAATCTGAACATCACCGTCCTTAAGAACCAGAAAACAGAAGTTTCGTTTTTTCTAAAGCAATAATTTAATTGACAGGTATGAAGTGTTACTCGTTACATATTGTATAGACTTAATACAGTTCCACAAAATTGTCTCAAGACGAAATATTAGACGATCCCAAAAGAAGTTCTTAGAGCTCCTTATCAGCCACTGACCCGCACTAGTGCAATCACATTCAATGAATCCCGAGATAAGACCATCTCTTTTTATCTAGCTTTTCAGGTCTCAATCTTTGACTAAACAAGAAATGGGGTCGTTCACCTGTGTTGCAAAGTTTTGCAATTCCTTTATGAACATAACCGTATGCGCATAATGCGTAAGATAACAGTGTTTGGATGGCATCTAGGGCTGTCAAACAACACGTGTTAAGAGAAAATATAGTGTAATTATTTTTACAAGCTTTTCTTTAACTTGCAATGTTCGTATGTCTGTCTGTATCTCTTTCCTGTTCATATCTTGTGATCCATTTTTCAAGCACCTGCGGGTATCCGATTGAGCTGAAATTTGGCATACGTATGTAAATTCGGTGACAATACAAAAATATGATACCATGGAGCTGGTCTAATGGTGGAGTCGGAAAGTGGCCATGGGAACACGTGAATTAAATAACATAAGCCCTTCGTGTTTAGGCTTATTGGATTACTATTTACGAGTACTTTACAACCAGATGATATTCAGGGTCTGATAATGAAGGCGAAAGGTGGCCAATGGAACCATCAAATTACTCAATATAACCTCGCTGTGTTTGGGCTCGTTGGATTTGTCATGATGAGTACTTTAAACTCGCATGGTGTTCTTCAACTAATCAAGATATCTTCGTTGTGTTTATACTACATAAGCTTGTTCTTAAAAAGGTTTTTTTTTAATTAAAATTATTATTGTATACCTTTCTGTCATTCTTTCTTCTGACATTCTTTCTATATGCCCGAACCAACGGAGCATACCCTTTCTCAGCTTTACACCGAAAGTAGAAGGATGTAGGCACCCGGGAAGGCTTAGACTATCTTACCATGAACAAATAGACCCAGTCTTATCTGAAGGACAAGTCAAGAGTCTCCGTAACCGGTGAGCGTATATGAGACGAACTATGAGAGTGGAGGAAGCCAGAGAGGTATGTAAGGAAATAACCTTTTGGAACTCTGTACTCTCTGCCTACCCCGCAAGGGATCTGGCGTTATGATATAGATAGGTAGATGGAAAATTATTATTTTGATAAGGAGGGATTAGTCAACGCATGACCCTGGTGAGACGCCACCTGATCGAAAGTGGCGAGTAATAGCATATTCATTTTGAAATTTGCTGAGGAGACTGACTGCAGACCGATTTTGGAATCGGATGATGAATTATACTTTAAACTGTATTTCTTTCTTTCTTTCTGAATTTAAACATAGGAATTTACAAAGGCATAGGATTAATATAACAATGACGACGGCTTGGTCCAGTGGTTTAAAGAGAAGGCCGCTCCGTTCATCGGATCTAGTAGTCGCAAAGTCTCTCCCCGTACAAAACAAATTTTTGTGTAACCCACAAATGTTTGTTTCGCTCTGGGCATTAAGTCCTAGTACAGGCTACGTTTTTTACAAAGTAGAAGAAGAATATAACAATAAATATGAACGTACCGCGTCTGTCTGAACTGACTCTCCTTCTAGAAAATCGCTGTCAACTACCAATGCGCATTGACTGTTGCGTAATACAAAGATGACATTAAAACCCATTGTACAATGAGGGGTTGTCAAACTTTTTTGCGATTTATCTAAATATTTATAATCACAGTATAAATAATGTATTCCGAAATGTCACTCGTATTCTGAAATAGTATCGTGCCCTATTTTAAGTAAGTAGATGTTACTTATAATATCTCCAACGATATACAAATGGCTATCTCTGATTATTTTTATCACAACGTTCTCCAGTCACAACACACATTTTTTTAATTTTACCTACTCTGTAATCAAATAGTATACTTTATTTCTCTATCTGTCTATCTATACCATTATACCAGAACGCTTGCGGGGTTAGATTAGGGTATAATGTTCCAACACATACATTATTTCTTCTACAAAAACGTGGCAACCCTAGTCAGCGGTATTATTAATACGTTCCGGTTTCGTTATAAAACTAATTGCCATTTGAGGCTTTGAGAAGCAAACATAAAGTAATATATTATTGTATTTATGTTCAAGTTTATGTCCGCGACCGCGTCCGCATTGACTTTAGACACGACCCTTACATTTTTCCGGGATAAAAAGTATCCTATGTGTTAACCCAGGTAATAAACTATCTGTGTGTGGGTAATAAATAGCTAAACCAATTTATAATATTAAGTAGGATATTAACATGGAACATTTGTGATCGGGCAATCGCCTTGAAACCCCAAAGTTTAAGGTCCCTGCATACACATTAGTCTTTTTATTAACTATGTGTTAATCATTATTGTCAAAATTTACATAGACATATAAACACTGTTACGCCTATATTCCCTAAGTAGGGTAGCAGAACTGGCAGAGTTATACTGATATTACACTGAATGATGAGTCGCTATATCACCAAGGTGAAATTTCACACATTATCATCTACGAACTCTTAGGTAATAAAATGGAATGGGTACATGACATTTTTCCAACATTAATCACGTTGAATACACAACATGATTAATTATATTTTAACGTAACTATGTAACTTTCTTTTGTTCCGACACCCGTGATCTGAGAAACAAACAATGGCTACGTAATACCGTATTACTTCGTTACTTATTACTTAAGTAAACATGTAACAAGTTACAAGAGGAAACGTACCGAACACTATATAACTTCATTAGCTCATGTCAATGCAGTGGAAATAGAGATTTTTTTAAAACTCTAAACTGGATGTTTTCGAAACTATGATTTTGGAGTTGTATCAACGTTCATTAAAGGTACAAATAATTTTCAAACTCAAATCGTTTATTTTGCATAAACCCTGCGGGGGTGTTTACAAAGTGTCATATTTACATTTTTTTTTAACTTACTAATCTTCTTCCGCTTCGGAACGCGGCCTCCACTGAGAACATCCGGCGAGAAACTCAGCGGGCTTGACTTTTTTCTTTGATTCTTCATTCATTTTTTTTCGTCATATTTTGTATAGATACATACATTTTTATATTATTCATATACAAAATCATTAATGCGATCCAGCACCAGTGTGCTGCCTTACGACTGAGATATAAGACTATCTTTAAGTATAATATAATGAAAAGCTAGAGGATTCTGGGTGGACCAGTCTCCACAAGCAGCACCCGTTGACGAGTACGACTACTTGAGCAGCCATCACCTCCCTCGACCATATTAGAGGGAAGGAAGTGACCCGCACTAAATAGACACTGCAAGCATAGACTTTTTAGTGAGCATGACCAATCCCAGACCCCAGAGTGCAGTGAGAAAAAGTCTACAAAAGGAGCAGTTCTTCGAGCTCCTTTGGCACGCCACGCTCCGCTATGACATTTTTGTTTACATTAAAGACGTGCTTTATTGACCAATAATCGTCAATAAAATAAAAAGTCACTCGAGCGCAGAAGGGGATCACAAGATTTAAACCGGAAAGACAGATTGTATTGTAATTTAAATAAAAGCTTGTAATTATTAAAAATACAATTTGCTTATAGGTAAAGACGATGAATACTTGGTATTGTTATTTTGATAATAAGCTGTTCGACTTACGGCTGGTTTAAAGATTTGCCTACTACGCATAGGATTTTGACATATTTTGTATGGAACATCTGTCAAAATTCTAACTGACAGTAAGCAAATCTATCCTTGAGTTGAATATTGGATACTATTTTCTTACCGGCTATTACTGGTTTTCAGTTTCTGGGTGTCTGTTTTCTTTAAGCACACCTACTGTACTAGGATTATTCAAAGCAAAAAAATAATAATAGTTCCGCCTATACTCTCCCACTGCTGCAAAGGCCTCTTACAAACCGAGGTAAAAGAGATTAGGTCATACTCCACCACGCAGACCCAGTGCGAGTTGGTGGAGGCAGGTTTATGGCCACCTGCTATTGGAACTCATCGAGCCGCCTATAAGGATTCCAATATGGCCTAACAACTACCACATTAGGTGGTTGTCAGGACCCGTTCGTTGCTAACGGAAATGATGTTTTAAATAAAAATAACTGATGAACTGAACTGCTTCTACGTCACAGAGTAGATAGATTTCACGCTATACATAAGTGTGAGAGAGAAAAAGTCCAGGGCGTGTTACGAGGCATGCCTTTTAAGTTTTGTCATTTGAAGAAAAAAACACAACTAGAACCTTATAGTACCTTTTATTGTTTTTCAAAGTATTCACCACGTAGCGTTATTATAACATTTATTCCACTCTAAAGTGGCGGTGTTCATAATGGCTGACTTGAAAGCGTCGACTGCTTCTTCACCGGACTGGAACCTTTGACCACGAAGATGTTTTTTTAATTTTAGGAAATGTAAAGAAATCGTTAGGGCTTAGGTCAGGACTGTATGGAGGATGGTTAAGAATTTCTACTTTTTCCTGCTTCAAATACTCAATCGTTTGACGAGCGCTGTGTGAGCTTGCGTTGTCGTGGTGCAGGATGATGCGTCGCTTTGAGTTAGATTTTCGAAGTTCGGCGATGACTTGTGGTAAACAAACTGTGGTATACCACTCTGCGTTAACCGTTCTACGATCTTCAAGTGCAATAGTCGCAACATGGCCGGTTTTTCCAACGAACGTGGCCACCATCTTCTTTGAAGTGCTTCGAGAACGAACAACTTTAGTCGGCTTTGCGCGTCTTGAAAGACCCAGATTGTAGATTATTGTTTGGAATCAAGATCGTAGACATAGATCCAAGATTCGTCACCACTGATGATGTCGTAGACATGATTTGACTCTCCTCGGTTGAACCTTTGCAGAGTTTTCTTACACCATCTGACGCGGGCCGCCTTCTGATCGTCGGAAAGCTGATGCGGTATCCAACGGCAAACTAGCTTTCTCACACCAAGCGCTTCATGCAAGATCTTCTGAATGGTTGTCCCTGAGATGCCTAATAGAGCCTCTATCTCTCGATACGTCACATGACGATCTTCGAGAATTAGTTGTGTCACAGCAATGATGTTATCTTCAGTGAAGGCGGATTTTGGGCGTCCTTCGCGAGATTTGTCACTAACACTAGTATGTCCACGCTGGAATTCTAAATACCAGCGTTCGACAGTCCGCAGACATGGGGCTTCATCACTGAATACAAATGTTAGCTCTTCAAAACACTGAAGCCGTGTCAGGCCTCTTCTAAAGTTGTAGAAAATTATAGCACGAACATTTTCCTTAGAAAGATTCATTTTCGTACGTAACCTGACAGATTCCAATCGACACTGTGACTAAACAATAGCATTAATCCTAATACTTTCAACTGTTTTGAGAGAGAATTCGAATATACAACAGTTCCAAATTCAAAATTGGCGGGAAATATGGAAACGACAAAACTTAAAAGGCATGCCTCGTAAAAAGCGCGAAATTAAAAATGGGAATATTACAAAGCCGTTGCTTAAAGGCACGTTTAGCCGTTATTTAAAGGGCCTTCCGAAACATGAAGACGCTCGAATATGACTATACGACAAACGTTCACCCATCTCAGACCGACCGAATCGAGCGCTGCTTTAACTTGGTGATTGCTTAAAACACCGCAGTCGCACAGCGCTAAAACACATCCATTCTAAGTATGGGCAACTTTTGACTTTAAAAAAAAACATTTATCAACTTTGCCATCTCCAAATGTCCATAAAACCGTACTCACTCGTAGAACTTGTTCTCTATGTCCGCCATTCTCTGGAAGTACGTCATAGCTGCCGAACCATTGAGCGGGGCGTACTGTATCTTGTACTGCTTCGAGAGGTCGTCCAGGGATTCTATTGGAGTATCTAAACGGGAGACGGTCAGGAACGCAGCCAAGTTCGCGGTGTATGATGCTATGATGATGAAACTGGGGAAATAAATAATTCGTGGTCAAAATGACATGCTAAGCCGTTGGTCGCGGTTGCCACTTCATGTGGTTGCAGTTAAGCTAAATTGCAAGTTTTTTAGGCAGCTTGATAAGTTCTAACAGCAGGTGACCACAAACCTGCCTCCACAAATCCGCACTGGGTCCGCTTTGTATATGGTGTGGAGTATGACCTATTCTCTTTTACCTGAGTGAGGGCCTTCACTCATCAGTTGGACCGTATAAGCTGGTTTTATTCGTTATATTTATTAAAATAAATACACTACCTAGTAGGTCTATTGGCGAATAATGCGTGTAGCGATCACGAGATCCTGGGTTTGAATCTTAGGTACGACACAGTGTAATTTTTCAATGGAAAAGTTCCTGGTCAGACCGGAGTCTGGAAACGTGTCTGGTATAATGAAAATGATGGTGTTTATTTCTTTAGAGTCATGATCAGCTAATATAGAATATAAAAATCAATTGCCGTGCGTGTGTCTCGCAAAACTAGAAAATGGCTCGACCGATTTGATTTTTATTTTTTTGTATTATTCGCCTCAATACTAGTGTAGTTTAGGAACAAAAAAAATCCCTATCTGCCGCTACTGCCGTCCGCGGCATGTTCTCACCGATCCTCCCGATGCCCTTACTTCCCTTCTTTCGGATACAGATATCGCACACAGGATCAGACACCAACCTCGCCGGCGAGGTCGACGAAACCCTTGCCTGTGGGCCGGTGCAGATCACCACGGCGAGACGCCTAGTATATGCCCTCCCCCATAGCCCAATCCGAGGCCGTTCCTCCTTAAGACGCCCTTGAGCTAGTTGCCCCCTTGCTTATCTCGCTCGAGCGCAGTGGTTGCGCGCTCGCCCTCTTATCCGGTGAAGCTGTAAAGGCCGCGCGGCTAACAGCGTAGGTCAGGGAAAAACCCAGAGGAACAGCCGAAATATCGAAATTGCTAATTTACAAGAGAGAGAGAGTGTTACAATAAAGTCAACTATTTTCTTATAAAAATGTTACCCAAAAAGCCACCAAGTTGCAGCCAGCAGTCGTCCGGACAGGTTCTTAGGAGCCTCCCCTCCACCTTGAGGGGTGAGTGATGTCATGCAGAACCACAGACACTCCTTGAGAGTGAACTCCCTCTTCTCCTCATCATCTTTGTACTTCTCCCTGTTGTTCTGGTAGCTATACGGACTCCATTTGTCGAACACCCACATTAGGAGACTGGAATTCGTTTATTTATAAGTTAAACTGCCTCTTTAGAGTGTCTCTTTGGGTTATAATGGTTGTGGCAAGACAAAAATGATTTTTGTAGAGTTCCTTGTATCTCACCGGAGTCTGGAATTATACCCGTTAAAATGGCAATAGGCTCGCCCCTTATACCTGGAGCCCAGAGATGGGCAAAATGTAATCAGATTAATGATTAACCACCCCCGCTTGGGGAATGTGCGCGTCACGATTTTCAATGAATTTTTTTTCAATAGTTAAATGAGTCTCCGTAACAGGCGATGAGAAGAACTATAAGTGGAGGAAACGAGAGGTCTGTGAGGAAAGAACCTGTTGGAATTTTACTCTCTGTATATCCTGCTAGAGATCTAACGTGATGATACGTCATTTCTTTTTTGTTTTAAAAATAACGTAGCCCCACATTAGGAATTATTCCTGTGACATTTCTGCTTTTTTTATTAACCGAAAAAGGAGGAGGAGGAGGCTCTCAATTCGACTGTATGTTTTTTTTGATATGGCACTACGCAGTTAGCGTATTGAGCCAATGCTGCTCTTTACAACCATGATATTCAGCTTGTTTATGAAAAGATCTTTATAAAATATAATTATTTTTCCTATAAACAGTCTCGATGTGTGATGTTCAGTGTGTGTGTGTGTGTGTGTGTGTGTGTGTGTGTGTGTGAATGTTGGCCGCGAGGCCTTTACAGCTTCACCGGATTTAAAGGCGAGCGTGCAACCACTACGCACTAGCCAGCTAGAAGGGCAAGAGGCGACATACTCGAGGGCGCCTCGAAGAGGCGCTCTCGGTTGGGACAGTCGCTGTGGGGGGACGGGTGCACTACTAAGTGCACCGGTCAACCGCCGGCTATGGGAGGGGATCTACTACTACGTCTACGTCGTCGTCGCCCGTATTCTGAGCGGAAAGAAGGGATGACAAAGCATCGGGGGGGTCGTAGAGAACATGTCGCGGCCGGCGGTGGCGGCAGGGGCCGGGGGGGAGATCGTAGTCGGCGGTGGCTACGATTAACGGATTCGCATGGGTAGATGCGTTCGCGAAGTGACGTGTTGACGCCTTTTTAATAAAGACACGAATAGATGATGATGATAATGTCTTGACTATTATCTTTATAATATTATATCTAGTGCACGAGGACATGTGGAATTATCAATAAATCTGTTTAATGGTTATATTTACTCAAATCAATCTAAACAGGTTTTTACAAGAAATGGGGTCACGTTCGATTACACCATAAAAATATCATAAATAATAGGATGTCTATGGGTTACATTATATTTCATACTAATCGAATTTTATTTCTTGACTTTTGTTAAAATAGTAAGGAACTAATTTTCAGACTACCACTGTATTCATTACCATTGAAGTGAGATGTTTTTTTTAGTTAAAAAGCAACTGCATTTGTCTGCTAGCTTTTGTTACAAAATGACCTTGAGAAATGTTGATTCCTTTGTCAGAAAAAAAACATTAATATTCTGAATATCGCCGCAAATGTATCGCGTTAAGCGTAACATAATGACGTGCAATTTTTTCCTCAAACACACATAGTTTTACGCACACACAGACTTATACAGATTGCCAATTTAACTTTCAACTTTAATTCTCAGTCAATATGGTTGATAATCCTATGGGGTGCGTATAGACTTGAAAATGCTGTTGCTAAGTGTACTCATTTTGTTTCAGCGTTTCGGCCGCGCTATGACCAATTTTTTCAATGGCACTGGAAGCGTAATACAGAGATGATTATTACACGTATTATACTTATTAATACCACACTACGCAGATCCGTTCGATGAGAGCGTACTTACAAAAATCTAACAGGCGCTTTTCTTAGACTCAAACCGGACTAGTTGAGTCAGCGGCCATATTGCGGAATTGTTCGTTTTTTTAAATTTTATTTGGTGTTCTTCTTCTTCTTCTTTAAGTTATGGCTTCACACTAATTTTAAGTGTATATTGCAGGTGTCCAGTGAGATATGTGATCGTGTTTGTTTAAATTAATTCGACTCCCCGATGAACTTGATGACAACGATGATAATGAAATTAATGAAGTACCCCACCCTGGATAGTAAAGCGGTGGATACTTTACATACCAATTGCGACGGCCGTTTTGAGGGAAGTCGAAAAGGCACGTTTTATCACTTTGTTACAATTACCTTCACTCGTGCACTTATAAGAACACATAATGTTTAATATTCCACCAACATTACACATTATTAGTCAAAATAACACAAGTTTTGGAAATTAAAACAAATTGACAACATCACTCTTCGACTTCCAGCCAAAAACTCTTTTAAATTTTTATTTGGTGTTATTGTGTAAATAATTTTAATTTAAAGATACCTTTTTAAAAATAACCTTTTATAGCAAAAATACAACACAGATGTCTTGCTTAGTTGAGGATTTCCTATGACTTTCTTCCGGGTCCTGTTAATGTCATAATAGTACCATTTTTGATTGTATGTGGAAAAGCCCTCATGAACTTCCACCAGACTCGGGGAAAGCTGGCGGGGCATGTCAGACTCTTACTGACTGAAATCCCACGATAACCGGCATCGACACTTCGGGGAGAGGCTCCGGGTTTTCCGTTAGAAACGCACTGGTGCCCGTCTGTATCATGCTCCAAGTAGCCCGCCCTCGAGGGGGGAGCCTATGGACCCGCTACCCCTCTGCCGTCGTGGTGCTACGCCGCAATCCTCCTCGGGATCATAATATTACCTACCTTACTTATGTAAATTAGAAATCGTTTGTTCGAAACCGGCAACCAGGGTTGGGCAAAAATTAATTGTGAAGAAATTAAGTTCCAATTAAAATATTTCGAATTTTATTGCAGTTTATTTTTGGTTTAAGTTCCCAACGTTTCGAGTGCTCTACAGCACCCATAGTCACGGGAAAGACTAAGGCGTTTGACGTCTAAAAGTCATTGTAATTCCGGAGTACCTTAGTGGGATGACTTTAATTACAATAAAAAAAAATATTAATAGATCCTAAAATTAAAAAGAAATATTGAAGTATGCCCAACACTGCCGCCAGTAATATATGTAGTAGGTATATAATTAGATTCATAGGTACCTATATGAAATGATGATGTATAAGGGAGAGAACTTGTTAACTATCTGCCTACCTCGTAAGATATTTGACATCTATCTATCTATATAAGGGATCTGGCGTAATGCCAGATCCCTTGCGGGTTGCCTAACCCGTGCAGAGAGTGCAGATTTCAAACAGGGTTCCATCCTAACAAACTTTTCCTGGCTTCCTTCACTGTTATAGAGATTTGATGTGTGATGTGAAACTGAGTTCATCGACAACTTGGTCCAGAAGTTAACAACTTAACGCCTGAAATTAATAATATACCTCCTATCCAAGATCAAAGAGAATCTTGGATTGCTGCATATCTTTCGATCAATTTCCAATCTACGTGCCAATAAATAAAATGTAAAAGTAAATAAATATATCCGGAAAACACAAAATGTTGTAAAAAGACATAGGTTTTTTATCAAAAATGTTAAATTGAATAGAGAAAGATTGCAGCTTATAGATAAGTTAGATTTTTATGTATCAAAATTAGAAAAAAACCACCAAGCATAAAAATGACACGCATAACTTTCAATTAGAAATGAATAACTTACAAGATAAATTAAAAGTTTACGGACGATTTAGCGCAGTGGTTAAGAGCTTAAGCCGCTCTGCCCACTGCGTCTAATAGTCGCGAGTTCGAGTCCCGCACGGGACAAATCTTTGTGTGATCCACAATTATTTGTTCCGGTCTGGGTATTTGTGTATGTGAATTTTCATGTTTGTAAACGCACCCACGACACAGGAATAAATCCTAGTGTGGGGGGTTTTAAAAAAAAAAAAAAAAAAACAAAAAAAAAAGACCAAAAAATTACGAATGTTAATTAAAGAGTATGTATTGGCGATGAATAAGCTAGTTAAGGATACATCTAATAAGCTTGAAATAGATAGCCTAAAAAAAAGCAGTAACCGGCTGTCGCTGGATCGTTCATCGCCTATATGTGCTTCGAAGAGTAGGCACTCACATGCAACCATATCAAGTAGCCCCTCTTTTACTAATATTTCCCTTATGACAGCTATAGATTTAGATACCCCCTTAATTAAAACTAAACCTCATGTAGTGCAAAATAAAATTATTATGTTTAGTGATGAAATTGGTAAAGATATGGGTACTCTTTTGTCAGACAAGGGACATTCTATTATTAATTTTTGCTGCTCAGGTTTATCATACCATGAGATAATGCAGAAAATTTTGAAATTTGAATTTCGCCCCGGCCATACATTATTAATATTTATTGAAAACAGGGTGAATATAATACACGGAACAAAGGTGATCTTACTGTACATTATACTCGTCTCCACAGAATTAGTAATTCTTTCATGGGGCAATGTATAAGCTTCTATAACAAATTACCCATAAATATCCGAAACATGCCTATCAATAAATTTAAAAAGGTAATCAAAACTAGACTGTGTAATAAAGGGTATTACAAAATTTCGGATTATCTTGACGATAAAACAGATTGGGTTTGAGCAGCTCCTCAATCAGCAAAATTAAACACTGATGTATAATACAATTTTGAAAAAAAATGGTTTTCAGAAAGGCCAAACAAATTAAGTTAAAAGACTAGCCCGCTGAGTTTCTCGCCGGATCTTCTCAGTGGAGGCCGCGTTCCGATCCGGTGGTAGATGTAAAAAATGTAATAATTTTGACGTTTGTAAGTGCTTATGTATATTGGCTAAACAAATAAATGATTTTTGACTTGACTTGACTAAGCCACTGCGCCCACTGAATCGAGAAGTCGCGGGTTCGATCTCTGCACGTGACAAATCCACAAATATTTGTTTCGGTTTCGGTGTTTCGTATGTGCTTTCGGATTTGTAAACGCACCCACGACACTGGAATAATTCTTAAGCTACGTTATTAATAATATCAGCCTATACTGCCCACAGCTGAACAAAGGCCTTCTCTCACAAATCGAGGTGAGAGAGATGAGGTCATACTCCACCACGCGGACCCAGTGCGGATTGGCGGAGGCAGGTTTGTGGCCACCTGCTGTTGGAACTTATCAAGCCGCCTTTCAAGGCTTCCAAGTCGGCTTAACGACTACCACATTTAGTGGTAGCCGGGACCAACGGTTTCACGTGCCTTCCGAAGCACGGAGACGGTCGAATATGAAACTGCCAAAAACGGTCACCCATCTCGGGCCGACCGAGTCGAACGCTGCTTAACCTTGGTTATCGGTAAGAACACCGCGGTCGCACAGCGCTACGAGCGCCTGCGTTATTAATACCACCTATATTATACAGAAACATTGTTTTGTGTGCGAGAGAATGATCTACGCTGTTGTCCGCGGGCCCTTTACAGCTTCACCGGATAAGAGGGCGAGCGTGCAACCACTACGCTCGAGCCAGAAGGGCAAGGGGCAACTAGCTCAAGATCGCCTTAAGGAGGAACGGTCTTGCCTTGGGCAGTCGCTATAGGGGAGGGCGTAAACTAGATGTCTCGCCGTGGTGCTCTGCACCGGCCGGCGGGCAAGGGATTCTTCGACCTCACCGGCGAGGTCGGTGTCTGATCCTGAGTGCGGTATCTGTATCCGAAAGAAGGTATGTAAGGGCATCGGGAGGGTCGGTGAGAACATGCCGCGGTAAGCAGTAGCGGCTGACAGTAGGGGATATAGGATGATTCGGAGTTGGGGTATCATGTCGAGAGTTGTATTGCATTTGTATGTCAGTCTATTTATTTTTATCATCTGATTGAGTGAAAGCGAAAAGTTGTAATGTGCAACGTTAATTATTTAGATAGTCAAGAAACTTTAATATGAACGCATTATTTCAAGGAAATGGCGTCAATTTTTATGAATGACTTAAAGATTGACGTCTTTTCAGATGTCTGTTTCATTTGTGCAAACTTAAATATTTAAGTTTGTGGACGGAGAATAAATATTATTTAGTAGATATAATTAAAACAATAATGTGGTTTGTACTTTCAGGGACGTTGGGGGCAATGGCTTAACTTTTTGTGTGTATTTGCTGCTGTTGATCAAGAGCCTTTATAGTTTCACTTATGGAAGTTTTACCTATTCAACATCGTCACGCCTATATTACCGAAGCGGTGGCAGAGGTGTACTGTGTACACTTTTCACTTTTTTTCACACTTTGTTCGCCCTAGGATGTAAACCATGGACTTAGTGATCGCAACGCGCCTTATACGCCACATATTTTGACGGACGATTTAGCGCAGTGGTTAAGAGCTTAAGCCGCTCCGCCCACTGTGTCTGATAGTCGCGGGTTCGATTACCGCACGGGACAAATCTTTGTGTGATCCACAATTATTCGTTTCGGTCTGGGTATTTGTGTATGTGAATTTTCATGTTTGTAAACGCACACAGGAATAAATCCTAGTGAAGGGCTACGTTTTTTAAAAAAGAAAGAACCAAAGATATTATAAAGATTTATATGGTTTTACTGGACTAGAGAATGAACACGCTACAACTACCCCTTAGCAAACAACAGAATGTATTTAAGCTAACTTGAATGCCTAATAGGCGGCTTGATAATTTCCCTCAGCAGGTGGCCATAAACCTGACTCCACTTATCCGCACTAGGTCCGTGTAGTAGTGTATGATAGCAGTGGGTAATATAGCTTTTTACGAATATCAAATCGAAACTATATATCGATATTTGATATCGGATTTCTTAACGCTGTATATTCTGAAACTATATATCGATCTATAATGTGAGATATACGCGATGCACTGTATTCGTAATATATCGTAACGAAAATAGATTTATACCTAATACTTATGTATGATTTGATTTAATGAATGACATTAGTCAATAACATAAAATCATATATCGAAATAATATTTACTTTATATATGATTTTTTGTTACTGACTAAGTTTAGACTATTGATATACAATATTTTTGTATGAATATAATGTAATCGTTAACATCAATGAACCATTCTTTATACTTTTACCAGGCTTAGGACTGGCTGCAATATTATAGGGTTTGTAGATACAAACCCGTATCGTAAATTATAGATATAATTTACGATATAACATGTTTTATTTAGATATGGAATTATTGATACCTAACCCTATTAAGTATATAAACACGATTGGTATTGCAGGGGTTTTTAAAAGTACATTTTATGCAATAAAAAATAACTTTTAAGAAAGCAAAGAAAACTCAACAATACAAAATCAATGCGGCCACTCAATTTTCGGCACAAAATGAAACTAATTGTAAAACAAATCAAATAATAGGTAAATATCGCCAAATTCATCGCTTTCTAATTCAAGTCCAAAAGGTCACTAATTGTTGCATAACGCATCATGAAATACATATGAGTGAGGTGGAAATTTCGCATAATATTTGTATGAAAATTTCTATGAAAACGCTTGTGAAATCATAACTAACCTTACGCGTTAGACGTAAGGTATGAAATCGTTCGTTCGTAGTACGTAGTACCCGCTCGCGAGTCGCGCGCTTCGCGTGAAGTGCCGTCGCCGTCAGCATTCCTATCCGCTCGGCGCAACTCGGCAGTCCTTCGGTTCGATTCGATACACGTATTGACAGTATAGCGTTATGGCAAATATATAGTTTTATCCCAAGCCGATATCCGATTTACGATATTGCAACAATATCTGTATACGTTTTGTATCGCCCACTCCTAGTGTATGGCCTTATCTCTCTCACCTATTTGTGAGAGAGGTCTTTACTAGTGTTGGAAAAATGAGTTTTGAAAGTCGACCGTTTAGCGCTGAGTCGATGCTTACGAGCGTTGAAGCACATTGAAGACTCGTGCTTGTAAGTGCCGGTGCAGACTCGAGCGTTTTTACATCACTAGCCTTTGCCCAGCGTACTGTCCCTCTGTTGGCCAAAGACCTAGTCTGAGTTTCTTTCCTGTTCTGTCTTGTATCTATAGTAATAACTAGATAGTAATTGCGACGAGTTTAGGTTTTTAAATGAGAAGTATATCCTCTTAAAGGCCTCTCATCTTGCACACAATATTAGGATATTGAAATCAAAGAATATATAGAGGCTTGTAATAAAAAATAACTTCGAATGAGATCGGTCGGTGCTAACGTTAAATAAGTCGATCCGGAAATCACTACGAAACGTTGAGGCAAAAAAAATCTCATTGAATATACGGAAACTATTGTGCCTCCAGTTCTTATTTAAACTGCCACCTTTTATACGCATGCCTATTAATTTATTTATTACTCAAAAGGGGTACTCAGAAACAAAGCGTAACGAATGGTAAAGACTAATTAGGGCCTCTTACACCCCCTTCGAGTAAAGTCTGAAGTAGACTCTAATCGAGATGTAACTAACCAGCACTTTTATCGAGGACGGTGAAGGAGAGCATTAGTTCGTGTTAGTATGAGATTGGGATTAATTTCCAGAGTAAGCCTTATCATAGGAGAAAACGAGACTAGTTTTCTTCTTAAAGATACTTATGCTCTTTGTAGCGAGGTACAGAGGGGCACCGGTGCTTTCCTCGCGGGGATACCGAAAACCCTCCTGAATGGTCAATGCAGGCTTCCGTAGGGTATTTAGTCAGTTGGAGTCAAATAGACTTCGCGACTTTCCCACAAGGGAACGTCCTATGCAGAATTTTCTCCAAATAAAAAAATACCAAATAAAATTCCAGACTTCAGACTACTATTGTAAATTTGTTGATAGACAATCCACACTTCGTCCAACCTATTCTCAACCAGGATATTGTGATATCTACATTTTGCCCCACTAGACTAATAAGGCGGCCCTAAGTAATACACTACACCAATAAAACAACTCGATCAAATTATATAATCACTTCGGTATCACAAGACTCGGTAACGACTAGGCGTCAACCTAATTCGGCCGGGTTAAACAGTTCAAACACTATGTATTCCCTTGACACGTGTAATATAAATCATAAATAATAGTTACACTGGCTCACGCCGGCGGGTCCATCGCTTGACCTCGTTCCACAAAATCAGATAAGAAATAATGGTGGCAGGTGCGCACCGACCCATCGATCGCGACATGTATAGCTATAAATGTCAAAATGTCACGGTTGAATGACCGTTTTTAGATTAAATAATTATCTATTGCGCGGTAGGCACAGTTGTAAAAGGCGTAAGATTTAAGCGTTTCGGGAACACCGGAGTTAGAGTACAGAGCTCCAACAGGTACCTTACAGACCTCTTTCCCGTTCTCCACTCTCATAGCTCGTCTCATACACGCTCGCCGGTTACGGAGACTCTTGAATTGCCCAACAGATAAGACACGATAGCACAAAGCCAGTCGTCATGGCATTTTTGGGGAGGTCTTTATCCTGACGTGGGCGATTTTCGGCTGATGAAAGAGTGAATAAAATAAACATTGTCATGCCAACATGCCCAAGTCCCTACTTGGTACTGTTTACGCATTATTCCAGGTTCCACGCTGATACTAAGAAGTTTTCGATAAAAAACCCCAATAACACTTGATCCGACCTAGTATTCGAACTCAAGAAGAGGGAGATGATACCTGTGCCTGACTTGCTTCCCTATTAAAGATACTTACTAGAATTTTGATGTTAAAAAAATCGAAAGATATATTGTTAAGTAATGCTAGCATATTTCAGGTAAGTTACTAGAGACCCTGCCTAATTCCTTATTTACATTTGGTCCACTAGTGCATTATCAGAAGAGAAGTGGATATAAAGAGAGCAGTGCGACATGTAAAATTTCCATAACCATTTGGCTGCATCATCCGCGGTTTAGGTCATGTCCATTTTTCTTCTTACCATCGCTTGAACTGGCTGAATGTAATATAGGTAAAAGGGAGTAAGAAAGGTAATAAAAAAAAGTTTAAAGTCCTCCGAATCTCAGCAATAGAGTAAGCCTTGTTCTGTGGTCTGTTTGGCTCAGTGTGTGAAATGTATTCATTTAGTTAAATAGTTGTGTAGTGTAGTGACCCACGCCGAACCAACGTGAATGTAATTAGATTATGCATCCAATATCAGTATTGCGACCTACGAGTCACGACACCGCTCGCTAACTACAATAATATGCAGCATAACTTGCATATCACTTAACCTACATATATAAAAACTAACTGGTCACCGAAATAAAATCATCATCCATCCCTCTCAACACCAAGCGAAAGGACAAGGACAAAAATAAGGTCGCACACGCAAAGAATTCGGAAATCGTAAAACGAACGCAGTTGTGCTTAAAAACTGGTTTCTACGACTAAAGCTCTCGGAATGATGTCATGGGCTTACCTGGTAAAGAAGTAAGCGGCCAGTATCGACAGCCAAACGTCATTTTCCAAAACGGTTAGGAATTTAAAAAGAGAAGTCGGTGTTCTTGGCAGTTTCATCATAATAGTAATGCCAACCAAATCGTAATAAGGAACGGTGAAGTCCACAACGTTTTCTCGCTCAGCCATAACAGACAAAGATGCCAAACCAATATCAGCCTTTTTATCGACCAATTCTTTGATAATTCCATTCCAATTTCCGTGTTCATCCATAGTTCCAAAATTACCATCCGGCGCTAAACTAATTTCATAATCGAATTTCACAAGTTGACGAATCTCCTCGATCAAATCGATACAATAACCTTTAAATCCTTTCGGTGCCTTTTCATCTCTTATTATAAAAGGTTTTTGCTGTAAAGAAAAATGCTTTTAATAGATTCCTTATCGCTGCGAAGAAAGTCAAGTATGACATTGTTTGATCAGTCTGTCGTTAAGTAAACCGACTAAATTTTATCAAGTTGCCAACGAAATTAAACAATGGCCGAGTTCATTTACCCACCTCGACTGTAACTATTCTGTACACTAGCTGCGCGGAGTAATTACTCATGTTATTGGGATCAGTCAAGGTCAGATTTGAAGAGAGGCCCGCCTTCCACGAGCCGAGCGAATTGCTGCTTATAGACGCGCCGTCTTTGACCGTGATCGCGAGGAGATCTGTACTGAACTCCATGTAACTCCTACCGTTCATTGGATCATCTGGAGGAATGTAGAACGGCGCGTATGTTGGCGTCTCTTTGATCTGCAAAAAAACCGTGATGATAGTTCCAGTCCAAACTATTCGGAATTGCATCCAAGAGGAAGGTCTATCTATCTATATGTTTTATTATGCCACATGTGTTTTTATTGTTTCGCAACGGTAAACCTTATCACCAATCGTATATAGTGCTGTCAAAAAGCCCCCACCAACAGCCCTCTTCTGTACGAAAGAGAAGGGGAATCTCCAAACGAAATGCACCGGTACACCTCTCATGTATGTCGTTTGAATACTGCTCTAGGGCAGTAAAGTAAATATAACGCTTACAATGGTTAAACGTATTACAACCTAACAACCACTAAAACTTGAGCCTTCGTTCACTACCTAAGTAGGAGTCAACGACATTTTTATTAAATTGAAATTTCCAATTTATAAAATGGTCTGATCATCCTGACAGATGTTTACAAGAGTAAATGTTGAGTTATGATCTTAAACAGCACTATCAAAACAAAATTTTGTTAATATTGGACGTAAAATTAGTTAGGCCGTTGCGAATTTAAAACTATATAAGTTGGCCCAGATTTAGACCAAGGGAGAAACTGTGCCATTTTTCATGCTGATTTCACGAAGAATTAGGCTTTTAGGCCATGGCTAAATTCTACATCTAATACACATGTTATCTAAAAGTAGTGCTGTTTCTAGGAGCATAATAATAGATATAAAAGTACTTAAATAGAAGGTAGATGACCGCTTCTGAGCGTTATGAGTGTTCTGAACGTAGCGTACTTACTCGGACCAGAATTGTATTTTGACATATGTCTAATGATAATTATTTATTAACATAACATAACATTAAATGGGTAGTTTAAGGAGGTGGTGCTCATGCACTATACGTTACTTTAAAATCTGTGTACCTAAAATGTCATCGTAGCCACTCTTCTAGTTCCAATAATTTCGATTAAAATCTAACACTTTTCACCTAAATGTGTCAACGCACCTCTTGGAACGCAGTTTTAAGATCCAAGGTCCTATTTGGTGTATTATTACCGTCGTAATCGTCGCACGTTATATATTTCAAGTCGTTTGGCCACTTGCCAGAGTCCAGTAGTGATCTGGAAAATCATAAACATGAACTCTCATGGAATAAGCCACGGTATATTTAGACAGACCGCAACACGTGGTGTACTAAAGCAGGAATTGGTACGCTAGAACAAGAATAGGTAAAGGTCATTACTTGATCGCTAGAAACGTTCTCAAAGACAGGTCGAAGTAGAAAGCAGATGTGATTTCTGGTTCGCCGTTCATACTGTACGTTGTTTTAATCTTTCCCAGACGATCTCTGCTGGTTGCGTCCGGAGTAGGTCTTATATGCACAATAGTAGCATTTTTACAACCGCAACTAATATCTCCTTTCTCCATCGCCAATGCGAACCAAGCGGTTTTCCTTCCAAAGTACTGGTTTTTATCCGCGGCGTCCAGAACATTCTTTATTGTTCTCAAACTACCAACAATAAAGAAGTTTACTATATCCAGATTTCTAAGACTTTCCAGTTGCGTTTTTATTTCGTTTACTTCGAAACTCTTTACAGGCGTAATCACGTGGCGAGTCGGTATGTTTTGCAGTAGAGACTTGTATTTATGATCCATAACTGTAAACAAACTTTTTATCAAGAACGGTTAAAATTACATAGCAACAACAATGATGCTCCTTTCCAAACACAGTACCTAATGCGGGCACTATCTAAACGGTCCCGAAGTGGGGTTTCTGAAGCCTTGACTTAAACCTAACTCCTAACAGGCTGACATTGATTCTATATAAAAAACCATTGTTTCTTAATTACTGCCGAAGCAAATGCTATGTTTAGTGATAATTACAGCAGTCTGGTTGTTAGTCGAATTCGCACCGTAACACTGTGTGTCTGCATTATTGCCATGTGGTCGAAAATGGTCGAATAATAATCAAATTATTCGTTTTAACTGAGTAATTAAAAATAAATTACTTTTAGGATTACAATAGAATTTTAATATACTTAACTATAAATAGTTAGGTATCAGTATTGTTTTATTTTTTGTATACCCACCATAAAACTCGTCGAATATAATAGCAGCATTGGTAATATCTTGTTTCGTCACAATAGCTCTTATGGCTTCTGGTAAAATATCGGCTGGAGGCATCACTTGTAAGAGAAACTTGGTTTGATTGGCATTGAGCGATCTCCACTGTCTCAGATCACCGACCTGGCCGAAAGAGCCCGATATGGTCGGTAACGCTAAAGCCGCCGTGAACGATTTTATTGTTTCCGAACCAACGCCTGTCATTGTGAAGTCTAACACCACGTGGGGTGTCTTTTTCGTGGCAAGCATGTCGTTGTATTTTCTGCAAACTATAAAGAAATTGGAACAAATCAATTAGACTTGAGATTATAAATAATCAAGACAAACGCATAAACAATACAGTAGTCAGTAACCTGTACAATGTACCAGCATAGGTAAGTTCTAGAACCACAGCGGAAATACGTCACCGGCACTGCGATGCGTCACCCGAGAGATCATAGAGGGCATGTAAAACTGTCCGTACGCCGCCGTACGGTCAATGCCAAACCAGGTTTTATTAGCTAGCCACAGACCTACACAAGGAGCCCCGAAAACTGGCGTAATCAATGACGCGATTTTGGTGATGAATCACCCGAAAATACCTGGTTCATCACAACTTGCTCCACATAACTTTTGGCTTAAACAAACAGGCTGACACAGTATTTAATTTAAATAACGGACAGTCCTTAGCCTGCAGTCAACTGGACTTCTTCCAGTCTAACGACTGTAAGTCAACTCGCTTACAGAAAACGGAAAAATGTGCGAAAACAACCACATGACTTTTTGTTATAAAATGTTATTCCCGTACATTATTATAATTTACTGGCCACAAAGGATTTACATATAATATAAGGCTAATAAGCGTTAACTACTCAGTAATTTAACTTGCCTAGACCATCTAAACTTAGTTCCAATAACCACGCTGTCTTACCATTTTCCAAAAATGATTTCGCGTCTGTTCTATTACCAACTACAATTACAGGATCCACAGCCAGGCCCAAACTGGGATTACGCCTCACATATTCTTTAGCCACTTCGAAAGCTTTCTCCGCCAACGCGTTATTCTCCTCATTGACCAACACTAAAATCGAAATCATCATATTATTTTTAAACTCTGTATCATTACATTCGCACAACGGGTTTTCCACGTTGGTTTCTTGAAATATACAAGTATTTCTGCATCAGTGTTTGTTTGTATTATGAGTCACTAATACGCCGCGTAAGTTTGAAAAGTCGCGGACGGTTGGCAACGGCCAAAAATTGATTGTAAAAATACAGAACAAGTATTTAGGTAAGTAATAGGTATCAATGTAAATTGGTTGTTATAAATAGCAATACACTAGAACAACGTTAAACAGTGCAAATTTAACTTAGTATCGCGACCTATAATCTATGATCACGGTCTTTTTCGTCGCTAAATACCTACTACTTTCATGAGTACCAGATAGTATCCCATTCTGATTAAAAGGGTTTCAAAGTATCAATAGCCATTCTATCGCTAGTTTGGCCTTAACACTTAGAACTTATTTACTGGAAGATTATTTTGAAATAACGCTCCAATGTGATCCGTAATTTACCGGTCGCTTCTCATACGCTGACGTGTAACCTAGTTATCTTAATCTACATCAGTAGCGTAACTACAAAACTGAATATTGGCAACAAAAGTAATGAAATATACTTACACACATTAATATTTTGGGTAGTCTGCGAAATTGTTAAACGAATGAACAAGAATGAAGTCAGAACGGCTATCAAATACATGTTTCTGGGTCCACTCATTGCAATTCATTCTATCCGGTTTTCCTACCCATTGACTGTCCTCTACGCTACTAAGCTACTAACTGATAATGTCTCAACCCTCTGTGTACCGTATAGTTACCAGGGAGACATGTGGCCTTGTATCGGCTAGTACTATTGATATTGGTCATCGCTAATAAGTGTTTGTACATCACAACGTAAAACAAGGTTACGTGGTTTATATTCCAGACGCAAACATCTTTAACTAGGTACCTACACTGTTATTAGTCTGTTCATGTTTATGTCATAGTTAACTAGTTATTAGATTGAGACAGCTTTTGAATTGATTAGGTACCTATATTTGTCTGAATAGCCACATAATAGGCAACTGGGCTGTTCTCTAGCACAGGGCTGACCAAAGCACACGTCCCGCGGCCCGCGTCGTGTTTTTGCGGCTCGCGACTTTGTTCTATGTACCGCAATTCGAAAATATTAATGTAGCAAAAGTTATTTGGTAAAACATTATTGTAATTAAAAGTCATTTGGTAGAAAATTATTTGTTGCTGCGGCCATCTAATCTATTTAGTTATTTATATTGGCCCAGCATTGCATCTGGTTTGGACAGCCCTGCTCAACCAAAATTGTTCATGAATTATTTTACTGCCTAACCTTACAGCATGTGGGCGTAACGTTAAACAGGCAGGCGCGTACCAAATGTGCACACTTGTAATTCTGGGCTAGAATGATCACGCCAAAATTACAACTTTTTGATTTCTACAACAAAAATTGTTTCTTAACAAAAGGTTAAACGAATTCGTGCATTTGAAGGTGGGTTCACCTTCAAATGCGCGAAACAGGTCTGTTTGGTTTGAGATTGCGAAAAAACAAAAACAAAACTTGATTGGACTATTTTATTGCCAGAAATGTTTTACAAACACTAACTCCACGGTCGAGAGAAGTAAAGTGTAAACTGTACACGCTACTTTATATCTAATACTAAATGTACTTCGAATCAAAAACGTTTGAATTTGTAAATTAATTCCGATAAAGTTAGTCACAACTTTAATGCAATCATACGCAAGGAACACAAGTGTGTTAAACTTACTTTTTAATATTTTGAAGATTCGTTTCCACAAAGTTTATCTTACATTCGAGGTCTGTTAACTATCACAATATTATAAGAAAATAAATTAGAAAAACAGGATATAAGAAAAATAAAGATGTCCATAGAATTACAAACAAAAAAAAATAGCACGCAGTTAGTATGTCAATATGAACTATCACCTTATTTGTCAACTTTGAACTTTATAAATTCCAAATCTTAAAATTAGTTTTACAATGTGAACATTTAAAATAAAGGTCCCCTCTGCAGTCAGATGGAATTCACATTCGTAAAATGTTTTTAATCACATAAATCACAAGTTGCGGTCACCGAAGCTCCATCCGACTCGGGGCAACTCGTCCACAGTGCAATCCGTAACCGAAATGTCAAAGGAATGTTCAAAATGGTTTAAGTAATAATGCCTATGAAATATAAAAATGTGCGTTTTTTACCTGCTAAACTTAAATTTACAACTGAATTAATTATCTAAATATTAAATCTTATTTTTATATAAATCCTTGTTTTTCGGAAGCTGTTTTTAATTAGCGCATCGTTCACAGAACGGATCGTGAATTGATTTCACACGTGGTGAACTACTTTGGCAGTATATTACTGGCGAGACAATGTTATATGTTACTTTCATCAATTCAGTACCACTAATATCTGTTGGGATAGACACCAATACGCGAAAACAGCATACAACACCAAGACCGACTCGTGCATATGATCAGTTCACTGCGATGCACACTCAGTCGTTGACAGTAACATTAAATTTACAATTTACAGGTACTTCACAGGTAAGATTTAATACACAATGTATTAATCTAAAACTTAAGTGTGGTCACAAAAGAGCTCAACTCTATTTACATGTCTTATAAATAGCTGTGGTGAACTATTAAGACCTCCTGACGGTGTGTGCCAAGTTTTGGCATGCTGATCTAAACTTGTGTAGTGTTCTAGAAAGTTCTGAGTTAGTTATTCAGTAGTGTGTAGCGGTAAATTTATGAGTTAGAAGATCTTAATACTGGGGTATTGTGGTTATTTGTCGGTGTGAGTTGAGCCCTAATGAACATCGATGCATTGCAGTAAACCAAGCGAGGTAATGTGGTTTGAGGTTTTAGGCTGCCGCCTCCTCTTCGGCAGGAGGGGCCTCTTCCACTACTTTCGCCTTCTTCTCAGGTGTGGTCTTTTCTGCGTCACCATTGTCGGCGGGGACGGATTTCCTCTTCACGCCGGTTTCTTTCTTTTCTGTAAAGAAAAAAAAGACTGTACTTTCTGCCTACCCTGCAAGGGATCTGACGTGATGAGATAGATAGTACTACTTGAAATACTTTGACAGCGCAAGAAGCACGTCAGTATTTTTCAGTCAAAAATGAATGAACATAAGACATTAATCTGTTCTTTGAAGGACTGTTGCAAATCGGAACCAATATTATTATGCCATTCTGTGTAAAAAAAACAATGATCGCTAGTTCTCAGGTAGCTCCGGTACTTTTCTGTTATGTACTATAATGAATAGCGGTAGTTCACATACTATAACTTTCTCTTTCCAAAATTACTACAAGTGGCGTTAACCACAACAGTGTGTGAGCGGGACAAAATGATAAGTTCCTAAGTAAATTTGATTTATCGGTTTGCGGTTCTATTGTCAAGTAGATAAGTGTTGTTTTAGTATGGGTAGTATACCTGTAGCATCTCCGTTTTCAGAGGCGTCATTGCTTTCCTCGGCGTCGCCATTTTCTGCTGGGGTTTCTTCCTCCTCCTCCGCAACAGCTTCGCTTCCGTTATCCACCTTGCCGTTGGTTGCTGGCGCCTCCGCCACCTTTTTGGCGGGAGATTTCTTTACTGGCGACTCCTTAACTTCGGTTGAGGTGACCTCCTCGGTGACGGCGTCCCTGAAAATATTGAAATGGTACGTTAGTACATGCATATCTTTACGGCTATTTGTGTGATGTAGACAGTGATGGTGGGCAAAGTTCACAAAACAGTGTTATTGTTAAGTTAATAAGGTCCTAAGAAAGAAGCTTTTATAGTATATTAACCAGTTTAACTAGCACTTAAAATTACAAAATATCACGTGAAACCATTTATTTAGGTTTTGATACGAGAATAATAATACACCGGTAGGTACCTATTTATTTAGACACGTGTGTGTCAGTCTAAACAATCGAATGTTTACACTCATTAGAATAATATCGTATTACGTTTGAGAGTACCGTGCCGATGTTGCAAAAATGTAAATACTGTAATCGGAATTAGTACGAAGTCCGTACCTTCAAGGTAAGTAGTACGCACTATTGCAAGCCCAGCGAAATGTTCAATGACTAAGTGGAGCGGTTTAAAAGGAAAAGTCTGCCGGAACAAAAACAAGTGGCTGTTGCGCAAGGCTGCATGTGGGAAAGTTGCAACAGAGGAAACCGACCGTAGGTACCCGAGCACGATCACCTTTGCTGAATGAATACGTTACTCGCTCCAGCGGATTTACAAGCCACTCGGTGCAGACTTGTAAGGCGTTAAAAATAACTAATGACAACATGCGTCGCTCACTATAACGTCAGAGTTGCAAAACCTCGAGGTCTCGGCGAATTCAAACGAGCGCGCGGCGACGCTCCGCGCCGGCACGCCGCGCACCCAGCGCCATCTTGGATAAAACAAGCGACCTGCGCCCGCCGCCGCGCCGACCGGCATGCTTTTAAATTCTCCACTTATTACAATACGCGGCAACAGGAAAAATCATTAAATCCAAGAGACGCTCCGCGCGCTCGTTTGTCGAATACGCGTAGAAAATTCCATTCCCACATCAACGAACACCCGCAAATATGTTATCAGTTAAATAAAAATTTTCCCGCGTGTCTTATCTCGCGGCGGCGTTTACAAAATAAGTATCAATGAACTATCAGTTCATAACAAAACAATATTCCAGAACTTTTATAATAATGTTTATAGGCGATGTAGGCACTTTTAAAACAGTAGTAACCCAGTAAACTCGTAAAAAACATAGATTTTACACATAAATAGGAAGCCATTTTGATCACGTTTCCGAAGCCGCCAAAAATATAAACCGAAAATTTTGAAAATAATGAATGAATTCAATGAAATAAACTTACTTCTTTTCGACGGCTGCGTCTGCCATTATGATTCTTTGGTTTTAGAATGCAATTTAAAATATAAAGTAATAATTATAAGCACGTGTTACGCACAACGTACAACAATGTTCACCGCACAAACACCGACGACCAAATGAAGGAGAGGAAGAAGGAAAAAATATCATGCGCGACGCCTCGCGCGGGGACGCGCATTGGCTATGAAGTTGGCGCGCTCACGTCAAGAAGGTGAAATAGCAGTATATTCAAACACGTATGTTAAAAATAGACAGCTATAGTTTCAATCATCAACTTCATACAACCTTGAAATGTACTCGGAAACGCACACTCCGCACAGACAAGCAATAGTATACCTTTCTCTGTCTGCCTTGTTTGAAAAATACAATCGTTAAATAAAATGTTCCAACAAGACAAAATAATAAATGGGTATCCTTCTGGAAAATTAATATAATAATATCGCTGATTTAATATGTACAATGCGAATATCTGAACAATAGCCCAGATCGTATTGCTAAATTAAATACACTGCACCTATCATAACATTTCCATGGCAATTATGCCATGGACAAACTTAAATGATAGTGAATAAATGAAGTTGTATACACTTAAGTAGATGATAACAATTAAACAAAATCATTACTAGTAATCACAGTATTTTATAGAATTACTAATAGTATGAACAAAAAAATAAGAAAACCTAAGTATACACATAAATAACGTATATAGATTAAAACATTAAGCAGTCACTTCACCAGTAAAGTTGGCGTGATTGTACAAATTTGAAGCATTATGTTGAAACAAAATAAACCATGGATTGTTAACGATAAGGTTTATTTTAGTTTGTACACAAATATTTCTACAAATATATATTATACCGAAGTGCTAGTAATCTACGTATACCGATGTAGGTGCTTGTATGTACATATCCACGTACATACATATAGCCATAGTTCAATCCATTGAAACATAGAATATAATTTATGGACCCGACTGTACTTCGCTTATCTATGAAGGCAATTCACTCTTTTTATTTAAGTGTAGTAGGTGTTCCGAGCCTAGTAAATAGCGCGTAAAAGTCGCTTGTTTGATAGATAGTACGTTTATTTCTATTTCATTCTACTCTATTGTAGTTATATGCCTATTCCCAGAATTTTCGTACCAAGTATTTGGAGCTAAACAGAGATACACCTACGTTTCTACCTACCTACTCTAAATTGAATGTCCATGAAACTCAATTTGCTCGTGTGGTTTACGAGAGTTCATTGTCCGATTGTCATTTTCAACGTACCTATTACTTACTTAGGTAGATATGACTAGTGTTTAAAATTAATAAGTTGAGTAGCTTACCTAATACGTAAGTATATTATCTCGTCTTGATTTTCATACATTATGCTTTATTGAGGGGCAGTGCACAGAGTAATAAACAACACTGAACATGAAACTGGCTAGCACGACAATGTAAACCGCCGCAGTGACCCTACATGAAAGGAATTAGCGCAGTTGCAATACCCAAGCTACCCATTTTCATGTACATATTCGGCACACGCTTCCACACGAGGGGGCCAAATGTACAACAGGATTTGTATCTATATTAGTAGAAATATGCCTAGATAAGTATTTTGTTTTTAATGTAGCTAGTTACCTTTGTCTTTCAAACTTTTTTAATTTAAAAATGGCGACCACGTTGCGTTATGAACGTTTTTCCCGCCAAGCGAATTACAGGTTGAGTTCAATAGATGACCAAGCAAAGCGGCTCCGAAAAGTTTTATCACATGATTCCGTGTTATTAGAATTTACACTTTATTTCCGTGCGATATGTGCGATTTTTATTTTTATGCCTGTAACGAATAACGTTGCGCGTTGATAGGTCGATGGCTTTTTTAAGAAATCTTGGCACTTGTTGGTGATTTCGTCAGAATATGAACTCGTCAAGCAGAACAGTTCGCGCCGAGATGTGCCCACCGCCCACGTGCTCACAAGTATGACTAGATACCTTGGTACCTCTCGTCATACCTATATCATCACGCTAGATTCCTCTGGGAGTAGGTAGAGAGGAGAGAGATTTAACAGGTTCTTTCCCTACAGCAGAGTTAGGTGGCATATTATAAAGTACTAAGGAAATGGTGAGCTGGGTTTAGTGAGTTGAGCTTACGTTCGGATCACTGAATCAAACAATCGGGAATTCGATTCTCGCACGTACACGGTACAAAATCTTTGTGTTACACACAATTATTTGATTCGGGTTGGTGTTTCTGCGTTTGAAATTCATGTTTAAGAACTAGGTGCGTTTTTAAACATGAATTAATCTTGGCAAAAAAGGATAAACACAGATAAATTACTACTGTGAGGATTACGAGTTCTAAAAGAAAGAAATCTGATCTGGATCGAGATCGGGATCTGCCGTGATGATATAGATAAACAGGAAAAAAATGAAAGTATGTATAATTACAATATAATTAACAGAAAGAGAATCAGGTTATTGTTTATTTTCTATAGACATATCTATATCGTGATTGCCTCGTTGGTCTGGTGACAAAGCGCATTGCTTTGTGATCACGAGGTCCTGGGTTCAAATCCTAGGTCGGACAAATGTAGTTTTTCTAACGAAAAATTCCCAGTATGAGTCCGGAGTCTGGAATTGTGCCCGGTATATGGCAATAGGCTCGCCCCCTATTACATGGGACCTAACATCGTCGGCGAAACGTGGTTGTACTCAGTACACCTCTGCCACTCCCTCTGGGGAATATAGGCGTGACGGTGTTTTTATATCATCACGCCTGATCTCTTGCGGGCTAGGTAGAGAGTACCAGATTCGTATAGATTTTTTATTTATTATTAATTATTGTAAATCATTAAGAAAGTAACAAAAATTACCACAGCTTCGTAATATCATTCTCTTTTGAGAAAAAGGGGAAAGTAACTCGAGGGTTACCAACTTATAAAATACAAGAAACGCTATTAACATTTCGGGCAACCCTAACAACTACTACACTACATTATAAAATCCATGGCCAAGCACCAAATTGACTAAACTACGAGCCGGTAGACCTTACTTATTTTATCACATAATCCCCCCATGTTTATGATTATGCATCAGGTTACTTACTTATAATGATGTCGGCACACTGTTGCTTCACAACATACCTAAAGTACCTTATCGCTTACAATTTCAATTATTCTAGTCACACTTGAAACGTATCAGCTATTTTCCACTTAGTTCCAAGAATGTTAGGGCGTATTTTAGTTTGCAGTTTAGTGTCTCACGATCGTAAAGGGCCACCTTGTCTATCTTTAGTTGTGTGCACAGTGAAATAATAGCTTTGACACTGACACACTGACTATGCTTTTATGGAAGGAATGAGGAGTAACTTGAGCTATTTATATTACTGAGAAGTCTGAATGGGCATTGTTGTTAAGCGCTTTTGAAGATTTTTACATAGTACTCATTAAGAACTTCTACCTACTAACTCCAGTGTGTGTGTGAAAGACCTGCGCTCGCGCTGTTGGCCGCGGGGCCGTTACAGCTTTACCGGACAAGAGGGTGCTCGTAAAACCACTACGCTCGAGCCAGAAGGGCAAGGGGGCAATTAGCTCAAGGGCGCCTCAAGGAAGAACGGCCTCGGCTTGGGCAGCCGCTATGGGGGAGGGCATACACTAGGTGTCTTGCCGTGGTGCACTGCACCGGCAGGCGGGCAAAGTATTCTTCGATTTCACTAGCAAGGTCGGTGTCTGATCCTGTGTGCGATACCTGTATCCTAAAGAAGGGATGTAAGGGCATCGGGAGGGTCGGTGGGATCACACCGCGGACGGCGGTAGCGGCTGGTAGGAGTGGAAACTAACCCCAGTACAAGCGTTTCATAATATAAGGAATGGCCAATCGGCCCTCCCTAATGGCGGTTGTGAGGTCGATTTTTATTACCTTCCTATGTATAGATAAAGTCTCCGTAACAGGCGAGCGTACAAGACGAACTATCAGAGTGGAGGAAGTCAGAGAGATCTGCAAGGAAATAACCTGAGTGATTAAATTTAGTTCTGGGAAGTAACCCTTAAGAATGTACGTAAAAGAGAAAACATACTTTTAAATGCATAAGATATCCAAGATTTGTAGGCTCTCCTAATTTTAAAAGTGAATGGTAGCAATCTAGCGAAAAATGCTTGGGTATATTTTATTTTATGGGTAAAGGACAGCATAAAGTTAGCTCATATTATAATTTATTAGCGCTCCTAAGAGCTTACCTACTCAGGTATCAGGTACTGTATACAATAAGGTACTCTTATCAGAGATCAGAAGTTAACCAGGTACATCAATGAACCTACATCTGTATAATTTATATATTTAAAATATTATAATACTAGCCCTGTTAAGTCATCATCATCATCTCAGCCTATACTTGTCCACTGTTGAACATAGGCCTCCCCAATCGCTTTCCAGCGTAACCGGTCCGATGCCACCTGCATCCAACGACTTCCTGCAATTTTCACAAGATCGTCGGTCCATCTAGAAGGTTCCTCCTGTTAAGTAACAGCATGTAACTGTCCCACCGTTGGGCTCAGGCCTCCTCTTAAACTGAGAGAGTTTAAACCCTAGTCCACCACGCTGGCCCAGTGTGGGTTGGCGAACTTCACACACCTTCGAGAAACTCTAAGCCACGTTTCCTTACGATGTTTCCCTTCACCGTTAAAGCAAGTAATAATTATTTATTTTAATGCGCATATGCTTTCGAAAAGACAGAGATACATGGCTGGGTTTGAACCCGAGACCTCTGACCTTGCAGTCCAACGGTCTAACCACTAGGCTAACACTACTTTTGTACTATAGATATACTTACAAATCGTTATTTTATTTTTTATCGTCCCATCGTTGGGCAAAGCTCAGCTCTATTCGGTATCTCCTTCCCTCCTTTCATCCGATTTATTGTTGCCTTTTAAAATACCAGCCTTTTAAAAAAGAGTCTGTCAGTCAGAGTTTAAAAAAGAGATAAGCAGCTGTACGATCAAATTCGCTCGCGTTATTTTCAGGCGTGTTTCGCACCCTCAAGTTATCTTTCTTGAGACAAAAGGTAGCCTTATGTCCTTCCCCGGATACAATATATTTACTTGCCATTTTTTTTTAATCTGTTCTGGGGTCTGGGCGTTAAAATATAACAGACAGAGTTACTTTCACCGTCACGCCTATACTCCCCAAGCCAGCTCTGCCACTCCCGGCAGAGGTGTACTGAGTACACCCACTGTTCGCCGACGATGTTAGGTCCCATGTAATAGGGGGCGAGTCTATTGCCATACATCCGGCACAATTCCAGACTCCGAACTCATACTGGGAAGTTTTCGTTAGAAAAACTTCATTTGGCCGACCTAGGATTTGAACCCAGGAGCTTGTGATCACCAAGCGATGTGCTTTGCCATGTAACCAACGAGGCAGTCTTTTTCGAGTTACTTTCGAATTTATAATATTAGTATGGATAACTATATCTATATCATCACGCCAGATCCCTTGCGGGGTAGGCAGAGAGTACAGATAACTATATACTTAAGTGTATATGTGAAGTAGCAAAGACAGCTGGTATCGAAGACTTGATTATTATTCTTTAATTACAAGCGTTATGAAGTTTTAAGAATTGTTTTGTGTTTAACTCCGGTTGCTATGCCTGCTTCGTCAAGGTTGCCTGCTCGCGCTGTTGTAATATTAATGAAAATGATTTAACATTACTTGGATACTTACCTGTTTGGTACATTTAGGTACAGTAGCGACCAATTAAAACATTCTAAGGAAAATACAGTAGGTACTTACATCGTACCTGTTTACCAACTTAAAAGACTAAGTGCACATGAAATTCATAGCCCGTAGAATAGGTAAATACCTAATTAGATTAGGTATTTTAACCAAACGAGTTTAAACCTACCTACTACTGTATGAAACATATTTTAGCTCAGTTAATTTTCTCGTTTCGCTGTACAAGCCTGGTTTGTTATGTTGCCTCCGGTGCTCCACAGATGGCGCCCGGAACCCCTTTGTACATTACAAACAAATTGTTCTTGGCGAAATAGTATTTCACATTAAAATATACGTGTTTTAAAGAATACAAATTTATGCCAATAATTGTTTTATGAAAATTCTCAACGAAAATAAACTGCAAATTAACCGTATGACAACAATTAATTTTGATTTCTACTATTCTAGTTACCTTTAGTACGTTATTAAGAGGTTAACTAATTTGTTTTTAATGAAAATACTAATGGATATAAGTAGGATATTGTCTATTAAATACAAAAGGAATATTGATTGAGATTAGTTATGTAACACGCCGCTGTGGTTAACTTTGGCAGCACAACCTATTGAGAATTGTGGATGTTTGCCATGAATAGATTACACATTGCCGTAGCCTGATATGGATTGCGAATAAGGTGCTGCCATCTTTGAGTAGTATAGTAAAACTATAGTTAGAGTTGTCTGATTAAATACACTAGTACTGACTGGTAGAAATTTCTGAATGAGTGCATCGACAGTGAAATGATAAGACTTTTAATAACTGCATTTTAGAATTCTAACGCAAATGATGTTTAGTTTTTCTCAAAAAGGCATAGGTTTCATTATATCGGGGTTTTAATGTGATGATTTTGATGTATTTTTATGTCATCATCATCATCATCAGCCCGTATCAGTCCACTGCGGGACAGAGGCCTCTCCCAAGGCATGCCATTGAGTCCGTTCTTCGGCTCTTCTCCTTCAACCACTGCCAGCCACCCTAATTATATTGTCACTCCACCTAGCTCCAGGGCGTCCCTCAATTTGTATGTAACTGTGGAAATTTATACCTAAATGTGTATATGAAATTCTGATGTTCGTTTTATATAAAATATAAATTTGTAACCTCATTTCCTTTATTTTAAAGCTCATTCACTACATTTCAACTTTTAATTATCTATTGGTATCATTCAGACTGCTCCAAGGTGAAGTGACTCAAGCTTTATCGATAACGAAACGATATTGATATAAATACTTTCGAAATCAGTTATTTTTACTCCGTCTTTTGAACCGCTGATTTCACGCAAATATTATAAGATAGAAAGTGCCATTAACTTTAGTCGTTTAATTTCTATCAAAAAAAGTTTATAATTTTCACACAAAATGAAGCGACAGCCTTTTGGTGAGATTTTTAAAATATATAAAACAGGTCCAAATATTAGATGCCTATTATAATTTTGTGCCTGATATTTAAGACATTTTTCCTTTCATATTATAATTGATCTTTTATTCTTTATAACTTTCATAAATAATCATACTAAATAAATCTTGTACAATTTACTTGCATTAAAATTCTATATTAATACATCTTTCTGATCTACATTTTTTCTGAGTTGTTCCAACATTCCTACTTCTTCTTTATATTAACCGAATTTGCTGTACGTGTTCCATTAGCAATTAATTTAGATATTTTTTACATGAAGAATACAGATTTCGTTTAGTAGCTTATGACAAGGTTTGTTCGTTCCCACAATTGAAAAAATATTATACAATTTATACTAAAAATATTTTTTCTTCCTCTCTTGAGCAATAGCAACGATCTCTTATTTATATTTCCACAAGTGTAGATACACAGAAATCATAATAATATCTTATTATTATAATTTCTGTGTGTGACTCCATTACTTTTTCGTCGTATCATCTTTATGTATGAAATTTCGGTGAATTTGTGATTTTTTTATACTTAAGGGGTTACCTGGATGGTTTCTTAGCTATAGTTGTACTCGGTAAGTGGCGCTGTTGTGAACCATATAATAAAGGCGTGCGGAGTTGGGGGAAGCTGTTAGATATTACAAAAATAATGTTATTATGATCATACCCTTGTTGATGGGCAATGGGGTGGAATTTACAAGGATGCCAAATCCACATTTTTATTCTATATTTTTTTACTTTACCTATCTATAGCGTCAGATTTTCCTCAATAATCGACCGAAAGACAAGGAACAACATGATTAAAAGGATTCCGGGAGCTTTATAGATATGAATGGTATAACAGTCGCGCGTTACAAGCTTTTAAATATAGTAAATTTTATAGTTTGTGAGTTTTATTGTATAGTACAAGTAAGCAAAACAGTTCAGTTGTTGTTTGTCGTTCATATAATTGCATTTGCCTTATTTGAGGCTGTGACAACTGTGAATTCCAAAAAATGCGGCTGATTTACAGAAAATTCTTGAAGAATGTGCGGCCTATTTGTAATAAAAGTATGTATTTTTATAATAAACGGGCAGCACATTCTTATATATATAAAAATAAAGACAAGAATGTCGTGAACATAATGTATTGTGTGTAATAAAATTAATTTGACTGAATTAAAATTTCCCAAAAGGAAACAAGCCCGTTTTTAAAATAAATTGTACATTTTCTATGTAAAGACTCAGCGGATATGTATAAAATATACACTAAAAGAAAGCTTAAGAATATGCGCTAAAAATGGGATCAATATTATAAATAATATTGATCCCATTTTTATTTCCACATATTATGTGGATTAATTATATTAGATTTTTTTTTAATTCTTGGTAATTTAAAAAAAAAAATTCAAGGTCATTCACGTCAGTAAATCGGATAATTAAAAGTAAATTCCGTTTTATATTGAGGTCTTATAAACGATTGGATAATTTTATTAATATTACAAGCATAAGAATTTAAACAAAATTACAAATTAAGCTTATTAATAGGTAAATACAGAGTGTTATTTTGAAGTTTAATGGCGGGGGTAACCAGAATATAACCAAATTTTAAATGGCTAGCTTATCTCGCCATATTAAAATATAATATAACTAACCACGTGTGATTAATAAAATTAATTTTGTAGTACTTTTTTAATATGGTAGGTTTTTCAGTACGCTGTAGTAGAATTCACATTTCGGACTGGCAACATTTTTTAATTGACCGCCTCCCGTGAGCGAATCGTTCGCTCGCTCGATCTCGCTCTGTCGATCGAGTCCGGTTGTGGAAGCCATTTTAATTTAGTGGATGTGATAAAAGTATTTTTGTGATTTTTCGTGTAATAACTGATTGTGTCAATGTGTTCCTGCATCGAGAGTGTTTTGTGACGTGTAATTGTGCTGTAAAAATAGAGAATGTACGTGTTTCAAATTGGTTTGTGTTGACCTGCCCCGTTCCTTACGCGGTCGCACAGCAGGCATCGATTAGTGCACCAAGGCGGCCTCTAATAACGGCAAATCGAGGGTGTCGGACTAGTTTGCGTGGTGCGCCATGGGCAACAATGCTGCCACCGCTAATAAGAAGGTGGACGCCGCCGAAAGCGTCAAGGAGTTCCTCGACCAGGCCAAAGAGGATTTCGAGGAGAAATGGAAGAAGAACCCTACAAACACCGCCGGACTGAACGATTTTGAGCGAATAAAAACGTTAGGTACAGGCTCCTTCGGTCGAGTTATGATAGTTCAGCATAAACCGACTAAAGAATATTACGCTATGAAAATATTAGATAAGCAGAAAGTGGTGAAGTTGAAGCAGGTGGAGCACACGCTCAACGAGAAGCGCATCTTGCAGGCGATCAACTTCCCGTTCCTGGTGAGCCTCAAGTTCCATTTCAAGGACAACTCGAACCTGTACATGGTGCTGGAGTACGTGCCAGGAGGGGAGATGTTCTCACATCTGCGCAAGGTGGGGCGCTTCTCGGAGCCCCACTCGCGCTTCTACGCGGCGCAGATCGTGCTCGCGTTCGAATACCTCCACTACCTAGACCTAATTTACCGGGATCTGAAACCAGAGAACCTGCTGATCGACTCGCAGGGCTACCTTAAAGTAACAGATTTCGGGTTCGCGAAACGTGTCAAGGGCCGTACGTGGACGCTGTGCGGCACGCCCGAGTACCTTGCGCCCGAAATCATCCTATCCAAAGGCTACAACAAGGCCGTAGACTGGTGGGCGCTCGGAGTCCTAGTATACGAAATGGCGGCCGGCTACCCGCCGTTCTTCGCCGACCAGCCCATTCAAATTTACGAAAAAATCGTCTCGGGCAAGGTCCGTTTCCCCTCGCACTTCGGTTCCGATCTGAAGGACCTCCTCCGCAACCTACTGCAAGTGGATCTCACTAAACGCTACGGCAATCTCAAGGCCGGTGTGAACGATATCAAAGGGCACAGATGGTTCGCGACTACCGACTGGATTGCTGTCTTCCAGAAGAAGATAGAGGCTCCATTCATTCCTCGCTGTAAGGGTCCGGGTGATACGAGCAACTTTGACGACTACGAGGAGGAAGCGCTACGTATCTCATCAACTGAGAAGTGTGCGAAGGAATTCGCCGAGTTCTGAGCGCGCAGCCGGTGCCTGCGAGCGGTTACTCCCGTGAGTAGGTGTTTTTAGTGAATCTTCCGTGACATTGTGGTCGTGGAACGTGACGAGTGCGTCTTTATGCCGACAGCTCGGGCGATTATAGACGCTGTGGCGGCCCTAGCTGGCACCCCATGTGAATCAAAAATTGAGGTGTAGGCGAGATGTAGAACTGATTTCCGATATTTCGGTGGCGTTCATTTGCTTAGTGCCCTTTCAAGTCGACACATCATAGAGATGGTAGAGGAGCAGAAGTTGTCCTTGTTATTGGTGATATCCCCCCCAGTGTCGCGACTCAGAACCATGGCGTTACTCTGCACTCAATGTCTGTACTACTATCGATTCAGTACATGGTAGTTAGCTGTTGATAGCATTGGGATGTGGTGAGCTTTATTATTATTATATAGCGTTTTTTATTGTTTTTACGGAATCAATCAATTTTTGTAACATTTAATCATATTGATCAAATTTTTTCTTGTTGCTTTTAAGATTCACAATCGAACTTCTCAATTTTTCGATTTTTATCTATGTGCATCACTAAAACCATATTTAGAGCAATTACGAAGACCATCACTAATATTTTAGATTACTGAATTGAATTTCCTAAAATTATGTATTTACTTGTCTCGATGGAATGTTACGGAATACATATAGGTTTAAATTAATTGACATTTTGTTTTTGGTTTTTATTTTATAGAGTTAATAATTGTTGTATCAGTTGATATTTTTATCTAACTAAGGAACTTGCTACATCAAAATGATGAAGAGATTAATTTATTGTATGTATCCATTGTAGTTGTGTTGACCTATGTGTTTGTGATCTGATTGTGAGGATTGGTTTAAGTGTAATTTGTATTAGTTCCTTATTTTGTAGGTTTAAGTGTAGTTTCTTTAATTGTGAATACATTATGAAATATGCATGAATATGTCTGGAGGAGGCCTGCTGTGGCAAACTGCTGTAACCTGGGTCTTATTGTTAGCATCAGTTCTATAACACAATAAATTTACATTCATTTTAACAGATTTCTTTCGTCCAGAGCAATATTTCCATCCTCTATGATACTACTTGACTTGTAAAACAGCACAAAACAAAACAAGAGAGAATTTTTAATGTAAGAATTTCGTTCTCATTAGGAATATGTTTTTATTCAATGTCTAGTATAAGATCATAAATGAAATGGATATCTTGTCATTGAGACTGATGTTATCAATAAGCATATGTGTAATGAGAATGATATCACTGTAATCAATAAAACACACTCCCACCATTCTTTGGAGTGATACATCAATGGTTAATTGGCAATGTTTACTAAAGTTTGTTAGCTATTAGATGTAGGACTTTGAATCCAGGCTGTACAAATATCTAGTAATTTGTAGTGCATTTTACATTGTGGACATTGTGACCATCTGTGGTAATAGTTATTAGGTTGAATATCATTGGAAGGTTACTTAACAGCTATGCACTTTGATATTTATTATAAATAATGTAACTGATGTGACTTTCCGAGCTATATTCAATGCATATGATAGTCGTCTTTGAGTTGGCACTGCCCTTGTTCTTAATATCGGAACTGGGGCTGTAGACAAGTTGACTTTCTGCAGTTTGTAATGCTAATAGATTATAGACAAAATGTTCGGGAATGACATTTCACAACCGAAAGTCACACGGTCAGATCAAGGTGCTATTGATTGCAGAAAGAGAAGAAAACTTGTCTAAGCCTTCTGGTCATAATAATGATAAAAAAATACTTATAAAATCATATCAAATTGTACACTAAAATAATTGAGTCGATGTATCTTATAAATCATGCATTCTCAATCTTTACTAATGAATCAATATCAACTTTCCGAGATATACTGAAGTAGCTTGTCTTATCGTTTTAAGCTCTAAATTATGAACAATGTCTTGTGGTGAAATGTCTATGAGCAAATTTTTTAGCATCATGTCCTTTTTGCTAAATTGTTTATTTTAGTTTTTACAATAATATTTCTTATTATTGGTGCCATAATTGTTTTGAAAATGGACCTGGTCCCTTATTCCCTATTACCAATTAAACCCATCAAATGGGGTGTTACTATAACTTCATGAAATAATTGTCAACTGGATACAGAATGTCATTACACAAGCATTTCATTAGGCTATAGTAACACGCCTTGTTTAGGTCTTGGTGGATAAAGGCACTGCTGTGTAAATAGCTAGGTGATATTGTTCATGTTTTATTCTCTTTATAGGCTCTACTCGTAAAGCATTGCCTACTTCTGTATGTCGCTGTGCTATTATTTATGGTTCTCCTTTGCATATTATCTCAGTATTAAACTTTGCATCATTTTATGTAAGTGATAACTTAAGCCTCGAACTATCAGTGAATTTCTAGAACAATACATTACATAGCTAGTCACTTCATTTGTTATTTTTTTTTTAACTGCACTGTTCTTGAAGTGGCAATGTAAAAGCTTTGGTGTCCAAATGCTTAGAAATCATACTAAGGGTTAGTCAGTAGAAATTTTAGATTATAGTTATAAAAGTTTTGAAAGTGTGAGTAAATGTCTAAGCGAAAATCTACAACACAATATTTGGATCTAGCAACAATCATTTTGAAGGCAAATTCCAAGACCAACGTTCTCAGATAACTTTCAAGGCATTGTTCTGAGGACAGTTTTTCAATGAAAGATGAATTATCTGTTTTCTATTGTCTGATCGGTTTGCCAATGAACTAAATTACTTATTTGTAACATTGTAAGTGAGCGACATTCACCAATTAGACATTGTTTAATGTTTCCAATTTTCGCATTAGCTAACTCCCGCTGTTTTGTAGGATCAAACTTATTATTTTCAAAAAATTGTATCGACTAATAACACTTTCGGATGTACCCTTTGTTACCGTCATTGTATATAACTGTAGAGTGGTCGTGCCCTTAGTAATTAGGAGATTCGGTATCAGCTTGGATATCCGCAGTCTTTCATTCCAGTTAGCTTCACAACTTGCTCAGCGACACAACGTGAACATTCTAATGTGAACATTTTAAAGCCATTTTGGATATTATAAATATTAGTGTGACAGTATGTGTATTTGCGAACAGTCGTCTTTTTATATCTGTGCGTATTAATATTCAAATGTTCACATCTAGATCTATATATCGAGTGCCTATAGCATTGAAAGTTCAAGTGTAAAAAGTCAGTTAATTTCAGTAATTATTTGTCACCATGTATTGATCTTCCATAAAATTACGATGAAATTAAAAATATCGATGTAACAGTAACACGATTTGTTTGATTTTGTTCTGGGTCGGAAACATCTATTCCTAACTTCTTGATTATAGGTGGCCATTTGGCACATCTGTTTTAGGTCGTATACGAGTTGGCTCGGCGCATTGAAGATAAAATGTTTCGTGTACATAGTATATTGTATTGTTTGACGTCGTTCGCACGTTTGGAGAAGCACGACGCCGGCACGTGGGGCGACTCGCTCGGTTAATACGTGGCTTCCTAATAAAGCGAAATGCCCCGCCGGCCGTTCATCATGCCAGCAGACGGATAAAGAAAGATTTGTTTTATTCGGCGCATCTGCCCATCACCATAATTCACGTCTTATTGTCGCGTGACCGAGCAGCAGACATCTCTAGCTAATTAAACAACAGTCGTTTGTGGATTCACGGATCGCGTCAAACATATGATAGCCGGTAAATATTTCTCGTATTTGAATCTCGTGGAGGCGAGTTACTCGAATGTTTTTATTTCTACGCGATTAGATCACTGTGAGCTTTAATGTGGCCGACCCCAAAATAACAGCTTTCGTATTCAAATGTGATCTTTATAAACATGCCATGTTTTAATAGAAATCCTTGAATAAAGGGTTTGTTTAATCATTTAATAAATTTGTTTGTGTGGCTCTTGCTGGCGGGGCCATCACCTCATTAGAATTCTGATGAAATAGAAAAATTGTAGCTGATTTGTTGCCAGAAATCAGAATTCGTTGGCCTGTGGTTAAAAGATATTTATTATAAGCGTAGTTGGTGGCTCTACTAGAAAGCTCTTCTAGCAAATATCTTAATATCTCGACAATAAGACCTTCTAACGAAGACGTGTTTGTTCCGAAAAACTTTTGTTCAACCTTCATATAAACCTTATAAAACAATGCTTTGATATTCTAGAGTAAATGGTTACTCAAGTATTTACATTTGCGTTTCACAGGAATCGTATTAATGAGACTCTAGAAGTGAAATCGCGCACGATTTCGTTCGAGGTTGCCTCTTCACCATACGTGCATTTTTTGAAAAATTAGACTCATACACTTACATTATTTCTGTAAACATGTAAACAATAATCTTTTCGATGAATTATCCTTTAAGTACAGTTACGAGTTTTGGAAGACACCGCAGTTGGATATAATGCAAAATACCAATTACCAACTTTGGACACTGTGTCACATACTTATATCCATTAGCCCACGCATAACTTTATCACATGTGTAGTGATAAGTTCACGCGTCTACACGACTTCTAATGTCTTCTGCTATACGACTTTCAGTGTCTTCGGCTAAACGACTTTCAATGTCTTATCATAACGATTTTAATGCTAGCTGTACTTTGTCTTTCACGTCACATGAAAACGGTCGACAGCACATCGCTACAGTCGCGTCCGGTGCGTCAATTGTATCACTCATTGCGAGAAAGGGATAGTTGCTGGTACGCTTTACACATTGTATGAGCAAATCGGCATATGACATCATCTAATGACTTATTTTCTGACGAAGAATTCAAACTTGAGATTTTGATAATGCACAATATTTTTTAAATCGATAAAATTAATATTTCTATAAAAAGTAGGAATAATGTCTAATTATCAGTTTTCAACAGATTTCATCGACATCTCTTGGTATCCCCATGGATATATTACAATGTTGTCAAAGTTTTTGATTAAGTTCTCCATTTTCTTGCAGACTGACCATTTTTTTCAGAATCTGTAAATTCAGCTCCAAATATCGCAATAATTAAGGATAGTCTCCTAGGGCCGTTTTTCTTTATCTACAATGGTTGAGATAGCTGCCCTTATTGTCTCATCTTAATCCATCCTGTACATAAAGACGAATTGAAAGCTTGTTTGTTTTGAACTCGGTAATAAATGGTTTACAGCGTATTTAAACCATATCATAAATAGGTATAGTTGGTATTAGTTCTACCTTATGGTCACCGTACTGCATCGTAATGGGTGCGAGCGTGACACCGGGCTTCAGGTTATTGCTCTCACTCATAATGGTTTCTCGAGTTGTTTAAATCATAGAAAATTCAATGTTGTGTCTGTGAGTAAGAGTTTAATTGTCTTTAGCAATATTTTGACAGTACTCAATCCATTGTAATATATCCATGGTTATCCCTTATAATGATTAGTGTGTGATTTATGTTCAAAACTGAGGACTTGCAAATCTGTAGTCAGCGATAAATTCCAACAGCAAGCGATTTTTTAGACTTATCCAGTGCTCTCCTTATAAAGGTGCTGCTAGAACTAGAACACTTCCTAGCCGGCCACCAAACAACGCTTTTAACTAACTACGGACCGACAAATTCTATTTGGCGAAAAATATTCAGAATACAATTCTCAGATCTGCCAGATGTAGTCTAAAAGGACCAATTAGACTAAAAAGATTCATAAAATCTTTTGTTTACTTGTCTTCACATTCACAGTTCATTCCGAATATAATTATTCTGGTACGTACATACCTCGTTTTTGAATTTATAAACGAATGTGTTAAAAATTCACATTTAACGATTGGTTGAAACGCTTCAGTGGCATGACGTAGATTCACGATTATCATATGAATGACTTACGATATTCTACTATTAAATTTTTGCGCTTATGAATACGATGTTATGCAAAATACGTTACCTATATATGTAGGTGGTGTCCAGATTCCTACTGATACATGCTAAACGTAGCCCCATGCTAGAAATGACTCCTGTATCGTCGATGCTTTTACAAACATGTAATTTACATACACAAACACCCAGACCGATACAAATATTTGTGGCGGACTATTGGTGTGCGGAGCAGCTTAGTTTCTTAACGACTAGCCTAAGCCGTCTTTATTAACGTTGACTTTACTAACGTTGAGTCAAAATGGTGAGGGAACGTGTAGTATGAACTGTTTATTTAATGTTGCAATATATTAGGTAAGTATAATAATATTAGGGATGGAACGAACCGATAATCGTAAACCGCTAGTTACCGTAATATATTTTGATATCCGGAATCGTTAAAATCATTACGATTCATAACGATATATTTATATTAATAAATAAGAAAACTTGAAAATATTGTGCTTCCTAAACAAAACGCCTGAAATTAATATTAATAAAGATACTTATCCAGAATAACATCCAATCCAAATATTTGCCTGTTGACTACTATTATTATAGTTCATTCATTAATAAATTTTGTTAATTTTATTTACCTACTTTAACAACAAACAGAACATTCCAAAAAATTACAAAACAGGGAACAGAAATTTACAAAATTGTTTTTGTAAAACGTACTCTCCTAGCGAAAACACATGCTAACATATATTGTATACTTAATATTAACGGTAACTTGTTTATTTTGCTGGTGATTTTGTCAATGTAAATTAAGTAATCTTACCGACGTCATCGTAATAGTCAACACAGAAATTTTATCTCGTCTTCTGTGGTAATAGTGTCCATACGCCTTAGTAATCGTAATTCGTATGGTATCTGACGTGATGATAGTGTTACATCCCTAAATTTCATACGTCACTGTGTTTGCAAAAATATTTAAATTACCATTTTCCGGTTCATAATTACATGCTCCATGTTTATTTATTATTTTCTGTTTAACGCTCTTGTTTATTTCGAATACTTGTGGCTGTTTGATAATAGATATATTTAGTTCAATCGCATTCCGCGCGCATATTATACATAATATACTACAAGTAGATAATATATATCTGTATATCAAGCCGATTAAATTCACGATAATGTTGATATCCTCTCAGAATCACAGGATCAGACACCGACATCGCCGGCAAGGTCGAAGAATTCCTTGCCCGCTGACCGGGCCAGAGCACCACAATGCGACACCTATACGCCCTCTCCTATAGTGACTGCCCAAGCCGAGACCGTTCCTTCTTGAGGCGCCCTTGGGCTAGTTGCCCCCTTGCCGTTGTGGCTCAAACGAAGTTGTGGCACGCTTGTCCTCTTATCCGGTGAAGCTGTGAAGGCCCTGGCCAACAGCGTAAATCACACACACATACACCTCTCAGAACCGATATCATAAAATCTGACAAGATAGCCCATTGGCGAAATCTTATTTCAATAAGTCTCTTTTCGTTTACATTCAGGTGACTCTCAGCCGGTACTGACAGCAAAGAAGTTTACATGAAACTGGGTAATGCGAGAATGTAAACAATTTAAGCAGCATCACAGGTAAACAATAGTGATGTAACCGGTGCGGTCTATAACTGGAAAAATCTTGATTATGAGCGCAACCGAATAGTTATCAGTGAAATATAGTAAAAGTGCCTCGTTGCTCTAATGCTGGTTAGTAAGGGTAATAATAATAGCACTGTTAAGAAATTTTTGTTAAATAAAATGTTGGGCACGGGCCTCCTCTCAGACTGAGAGGGTTTAGGCCACGCTGGCCCAGTGCGGGTTGACGAACTTCACACACCTTCGAGAAACTCTTAGGCACGCAGGTTTCCTAACGATGTTTTCCTTCACCGTTAAAGCAAGTGATATTAAATTTCTAATACGGACATACTTTCGAAAAGACTGGTGCGTGCCTGGGTTTGAACCCGAGACATCTGACTTTGCAGTCCAATGGTCTTACAGTGGTGGCTATCAGTGAGGATGGCGTTCATGAAGTCCTGGGTTCAAATCGTCAGTAGGACAGTGGTTTTCTGATAGACAAAATATAAGTAACATTTTAATTTATGAAACATCTTATGATGTTATTACACTGTCATTGTGGACATAATGTTGTAAATCTTTTAATGATTTGTTTTTTTTTTGCTTCTACAAACGGAATATACTTGCTGTGTATGAATATACGACTTGTTCCAGTGGTTAACAACATATCCCGCTCCCACTAGATCGAGTATTCACGGGTTCCATCTCGGATATTTTTTTCGGTCTGGGTGTTTTGTCTGTGAATTTTATGATTGAAAATGCATCCACGATACAGGAATAATTCCTAGCGTGGGTTTACGTTTAAAAAAAAGAAGGAATATGGTAGTTGGCGCGCAGGGTCGCCATGTCTTTCGAAAACTTAGTTTAAAACTAAGTTGGCAAGCAACTTACTGCTACAAGACGCACCACCTATTATGTAATAACGTCATAAGACGTTACTGTGTGGCTCCAGTCTTATCAACAACAACATAACATTGCACGAAACGACCTAGTCTGTGCCGTGATTTGACACGCGATCCGCCGTTGTGGGACAAAAGCGTCATTATCAATCCACACAATGGATGTTTAGCTCGAGACTTGGGCTTGGCAACGCGTGACAAGCGTTCTCTCATCAGTAACAATTAATTTTGCATTCGCGAGCCAATGTTCCTTTGGCTGTACACGTTATTATCTGTGCCATTTTAAGTTAATGAGTATTCATGCATTGTATCGTGTATAAGACGAACTATGAGAGTGGAGGAACCTGTTGGAACTCTGTACTCTCTGCCTACCCCGCATGGGATCTGACGTGATGATGTAGATAGATTATTCATTGTTTTGTGCGCGTATCATAGACAAACATGTCGGTAAATGAGTATAAATTAAAAAATCTTTTAAGAAACAAGATTTTTAACAGGGAGCTGTTTTGCTTAGCTAAAGAGTTTCTACCTCAGCAAGCTGAGCAACCTTTCAATTCCATTATCAGACCCTGGACAACACTGAGGGATATAGCGCTTGTTAATATCTAACCAGACCAAACACGACAGCGCTGCCTTGTTTAATTGAGAAGTTTCTATGGTCACTTTCCAGCTTCATCATCGGACCAGTTTCATGGTATCATATTATGACCAAAGTCACATAGGTATGTCGAATCACAGTTCAATCGAATGACAGAAAATGTTTGAAAAAAATATTACAAATTTTATACCTGAAAAGCCATACAAGAAGGTTAAATAAAAGCTTGTAAATATGACATGCATTTTTTTCATTCATTGTACTTGGTATATTTCTTCACGATAGCTCCTAATTATTCTTGATCATGAAACACATTCAGTTGTTATTAGGTAATTTGCTTATTAGAGTTCTTAATTTCTTTAACAGTAAATAGTCTTAGGCGTGGTCTCTTACAATAGGTCTCATAAAAAGCTCAGAGTTCCTCAGCGAGCTATGGAAAGACCTATGCTCGGTGTTTCTCTACGTGATTGAATCAGGAATAAGGAGATTCGTAGAAGAACCAACGTCACCGACATAGCCCTCAGGATTAGCGAGCTGAAGTGGCACTGGGCGGGCCACATAGCACGAAGATCGGACGGGCGCTGGGGCAGAAAGATTCTAGAGTGGAGACTACGAATAGTCAAGCGCAGCGTAGGATGGACCGACGATTTTGTGAAAATCGCAGAAAGTTGTTGGATGCAGGCGACATCGAACCTGTTACGCTGGAAAGTGATTGGAGAGGCCCATGCTCAGCAGTGGATAAGTATAGGTTGAGATGATGATGATATTGAAATAGTCGTCACTTCAGTAGAAAACAGTAGCAAATAAGACATTTCATAATGAATAAACAAGTAATAAAACGACATGCCCGTAGATAAATTCGTATTATTATTCCAAATATAAAAACCAACAGTCAGAAATAAAAACAAAATGATCCAATTACAAAATAAATTCTGATTTAACTACACTTAATTAATGTTGCAAATTAGTGAGTGTCTTGCCTATAATGGCTCATGGGATAGTTAAGTTGCGGGCGTGGCGTTAGTTATAATGGACTGTAATGTACGGGAGACGCCACATAGCATCGCTAGGCGCGGTGCGACGGCAAACGTCGCGTCCTGCCCGCGTCTGACGTGTTTACAAACGAAGCACGCCGCGAACGAGACGCCAATACGGGCACGAAAGGGCGCTAGCATTGTGTCGCTAAACAGCGACCGACGTGATGACGACGGTACCGTCGCCGTCGTGCCTGCAGTGTGACGTACGTGCCGCGTAGCTGCCTGCCGGCGTCGCGCCGCCGCTCCGCATCTTTGGCTATATGGCGAAAGCAATATTTATTCTCGCAGTGGTCTGTCACAACCTTGACGTCTAAGAAATCACATATCACGTGCACTCTCTCTCTCTCTCCTTGGCAATTATTATTCCCATCTGATGGTGGGGTCTGCCTTCTTAATTTTCTTCTTCCACTTCGCTCTGTTGGACGTGTCGTGTTCGGAGGCATTGCAGATACACAGGTCTTTCTTGACCACATCTGCCCATCTTGTTTTTGGCCGTCCTCTGGGTCTGGGCCTTGATAGGTTTAGATTGGCCGTAATATAACCCACATACCTAATCGGGAGGTTTTCTCTTTATGTGGCCATACCAACGGAGTCTACTTGTAGCTTATCAGCGATGTCGCGAACACCGAGACTCCCGCGAACGTACTCGTTGCGAATTTTATCAAGTCTCGTCACCCCGCACATCCACCGAAGCATTTCAGCGACTTGAATCGCATGGACTTGGCGCTGCGTTACGGCCCACGTTTCGCTACCATATGTTAGGACTGGCCCGATCATGTTTTTGTATACTAAGCCCTTAAGCTTAACGAGCATACGTCTGTCACAGGTGACGCCAGTTACTTCCCGCCACTTAAGCCAGGCGGCTGCTATCCGATGCTGAATGTTTATCTCCAAATTTCCCGAGCTGTGTAACATGGTACCCAAATATTTGTATTCGTCACACCTAGTGACTTGTTGTCCGTCAATAATGAGAGGGTTGTTTACAGAATTTGGGTCGTTACACATCATATATTGGGTCTTCGAAACACTAAGCAATAGGCCGCCTGTCTGCAACTGCACGCTGCCCAAATATGGCATAATAAAAAAACTGATTATTTGATTTAGAACTCTAATTTAAAGAGTATAACTCTTTTGTGTTTTTTATTTAGTTGTGTCGTTATTTTATTCGGGCAGTGAATATGTATGCAGCGGCAATTAACACTTACTGGATGTGTGTAAATAAATGAGATTAAAATCTAAACTTGAATTCTACGTGATAAAGAAGAATTTTAAATTTTTCTTCATGCAATACTAGGCAGTATTGCATAAGGACATTTTTTCAAAATTGTTGGTCTAGTGGTTGGGGAACACGAGGTCTTAGGTTCGAATCCGAGTTCGAACAGTGTCACTTCTTAAAATCTTACAACAAAAGTATAAATTATCAAAAAAAAAAACACCGTCACGCCTATATATATAGTATAATTTATGATTTCAGTAATATAGTTCTCCGAGATTACAAGTGTTTTACAAGTAGCCGACCCTTCGAGGGATAAGGCGTAAAGATATTATTTGAAGGTGTTCTCAACATTACAGAACATTTTTGTCTCCACCAATGAAAAACCTTACGTTAAAATTTACACTTTGAATTCGATAACAAATGAGAGCATAGTTAATTTGGGTAATTTGTACCGTTTTCGGATACTTTCCGAACCTGGATCCTTATTCGCTAAGACCACGTAAACGCGTAACGCGGTGTGATATGATAACTCACGGACTAGTGGTTAAGAGCTTAAGCCACTCCGCCCCACTGGATCGAGAAGTCGCGGTTGGATTCCCGCACGAGAAAAATCTTTACGTAACCCACAAATATTTATTTCGGTCTGTGTGTATCTGTTTGTGAATGTTATGTTTGTAGAGTTGTTGTTGTGTTTGTATGTGTGTGTGTGTGTGAGTGTGTTTGTGAATGATCTACGCTGTTGGCCGCAGGGCCTTTACAGCTTCACCGTACTAGAGGGCGAGCGTGCAACCACTACGCTCGAGCCAGAAGGGCAAGGGGGCAACTAGCTCAAGGGCGCCTCAAGGAGGAACGGCGTCAGCTTCGGCAGGCGCTAGGGGAGAGGACGTATACTAGGTGTCTCGCCGTGGTGCTCTGCACAGCCCGGCGGGCAAGGGATTCTTCGATCTTGCCGGCGAGGTCGGTGTCTGATCCTGTGTGCGGTATCTGTATCCGAAAGTAGGGATGTAAGGGCATCAGGAGGGTTGGTGAGAATATGCCGCGGACTAAAAAACTAGCGACCCGCTCCGACTAAGCACGGGTGAATTTTAAACATAAACCTTCCCCTTGAATCACTCCGTCCATTGTGAAAACGTATGAAAATCTGTTCGGTAGTTATTGAGTTTATCGCGTTCAGACAGGCAGACGCGGCGGGGGGGACTTTGTTTTATATATATATATTATATATGTAGTAAAGGAAGCAAGAAAAATCTTAGAGAAATGATCGATTAAAAGTACTTTAGTAGTATACAGTACAGAACTATTACACGATCATTGCACAAAGATATTGTAACGCGCCGCGTTTCATTATAACGAATAAGCGCCCTATTTATGGTGACATGCCGTGAAAAAATGTCCTTTAATTCAAATTCTCCATTTACAAGTTGATAATCTGGCGAATTTATTTGACGTCATTACTGTGAATCGGAACGAGGGGAACCTAACATGGCTAAATAATTGTCTTTTGGCATACTACGGTATTGTGGGTAGGCATGTCGATTCATTTCAAGAAATAACGCTCTTTGAATCGATTCAATTGAACGCGCAAGAATCGATTCCAGATTAAATCATAGATTAAAAGATTGATTCACGATTAATCGATTCGAAGTCGATTCTTATTAATTTGCTGATTGAATGAGTTTTTTTATTGTATTCGTTCCTTTTTATAATTTCTTGATACGTTCAATTTAGAGATTATTAAAAAGGCGCATTTTTGGGACGTAGTATGTTTAACAATAAACGTGTTTGCCATTATACCTGATTTACACAACCTACTTAGGTCATATTTTCGATTACCACTTTTTTATGATTGAATCGTGAATCCATCTACTGAATCGATTTAGTAGTTCAGATTGATCTAAAAAAATCGACGATTCTTCGATTAATTGATTTTAAATCGACATGCCTAGTTGTAGGTGCGTTTACAAACATATCGTACACGAACTCCCGGACTGAAACAAATAATTAAATAGAATGTAAAATATTTATTCAACACAGCGCACATATGAACATCAGAAAATATATATGATAGGTAGGTCAGTGCTACGAGGGATGTGCCCCGCTCACGACCAAGTTTACCAATTCGACTTTGTCAAAGACTTTGGTCGTCCTTGCATCATTTAATTCTAAAAAATCGTATGTTACGTCGCGCGTTTGTGTGTGCGTTGAAATAGTAGGAAGTTAAGACAATGAAACGTTCTAGTTAAAACACTGCACATATATATTCTGCGACATAAGAACACGTCTCAGACAATGAGAGTGGCCAACTCTACCGATGTAATTCGGATGTCCCAAATTCAGACCCCTGTCTGTGTCCCACGGCCTGCTTAAATAGCTGGTGGGACGGTAATTGATCCAATTTTCGACACAAACTATTTCGTACTCTCTGCCTACTCCACAAGGGATTTGGCGATAACGGTATAGATAGCTAGCTAGATAAAGATATTATTATTTAATGTTTCTGCTCTATATGGTGCTGGACGTGTTCATATATTTGTTTCAAAACAAAAAATAAACTTAAGTATAGTCTGTTATGTTAAATAGTATCTGCTACTTACGACTACCTCGTTGTATGTTCTTATGTTGACACTAGTCGCACATAATGCGAGTTGCGATCACGAGGTGGATTAAGTCCTTGGTCAGATAGTGTGCTTTTTTCTATCGAATTTTCCAGCTGTAGTCCAGAGTCTAGAATTGTGCCCGGTATAATGTCAGTAGGCTCGCTTCTTATTACGAATGCCCTAATACCCGGTTTATATACTGCTACTGTCACTACTTCCCGCCTAGAGCAAAGCGGAGTACCGTGGTAGCGTCGACTGTTTACATACTCCCGTCGCTCTTCAAGCATCGCTCTGTGTTTTTCTTGTTTGTAAAAACTCCTATCATCAAATTTTCTTTTCCCGAAATAATATTGTTTTCATAAAAATATCCCTAAGGCAATTTTTAAAATCGCTTTCCCATGGTTTTCTGATGCGCTACTCTTACATTTTCATTTGTATTTTATATATTTCTTTTGTATTGATCTCTAAGTTTTTTTCCAAAATTATTTATTCCCCAAGATTGCAAAACGATTTTCAAACCGGCCACACTAAGTGGGCGTGGCCTGTCAGTCTTTTGACTCACGCTCAAAAAACAGCCAACGAAGGGAGGAAGGCAGGGATATCGTGGGAGGAAAGTAGTGCGTAAGTGACGCATTCATACGACTAACCTTCCCTCACTTCGCGCGGAAGTGGGCACAGTGTAAATTGGGTATAACTCATCGGTTAAGTGTGGTCTCATTAAAAAGCTCAGAGTTGCTCAGCGAGCTTTGGAGAGAGCTATGCTCGGCGTTTCTCTACGCGATCGAATCAGGAATGAGGAGATTCGTAGAAGAACCAAGGTCACCGACATAGCACATAAGATTAGCAAGCTGAAGTGGCAATGGGCGGGCCACATAGCGCGTAGATCGGACGGGCGTAAGGGCAGAAAGATTCTAGAGTGGAGACCACGCATTGGCAAGCGCAGCGTGGGACGACCGCCTGCCAGATGGACCGACGCTCTTGTGAAAATCGCAGGAAGTCGTTGGATGCAGATGGCATCGGACTGGTTACGCTGGAAAGCGATTGGGGAGGCCTATGTTCAGCAGTGGACAAGTATAGGCTGAGATGATGATGATGATGATGAAGCACACGATACAGTTTCGCCACCCTCACCTGGGCTATACAGGCATGACGGTGTTTATTCGTCTGCCACACACACACACTAAGCGTGGCAGCGTTTAATATTCTAAAGTGTGATGATATTTTTTTATAAAAACACACACTGAGTTCTTAGATTTACGCGAATATTACACATGAAATAAGACTATTTTTCGGATTTTATCGCGGTTTATTTTTGATTTTTAGTTCCCGACGTTTCGAGTGCTTTGCAGCACCCATGGTCACGGGAGGGGTCACCCTCCCGTGACCACAAAAACACACAATTTTACTTTGCAATATTTCTATGAAGTCCTGAAATATTCTCTATCAGAGTTGGCCCACCTACATACAACACATGTTAATTTTCACATTCAAACACGGCAATATAATCCAAGGTTCCGACGCGTTATAGTTTCGTCTCGCTCTTTGCTCCATTCATATGGTCACGTGGGTGTTTGGTATTTCCCACATAATTATGTAAGTAACATACCTACTTATATTGTAATTTTACTAACCAGTTTTGGTGTCGAACGACAAGTTTTCTGTTTGTTACTTGTTGAGGAAAAGAAGTATGGGTTTTATTTCGTAGAAATATACACAAGTGTTGTAAAAAGGAATGGATAATTAAATATAATTAAGTATGTATGCTGAAGTGGCAATGGGCGGGCCACATAGCGCGAAGAATCGGATGGGCGTTGGGGCAGAAAGATTCTAGAGTGGAGACCACTTATTGGCAAGCGCAGCGTAGGATGGCTGCCTACCAGATGGACCAACGATTTTGTGAGGATCGCAGGAAGTCGTTGGATGCAGGTGGCATCGGACCGGTTGCTCTGGAGAGCGATTCATTACTCTGGACAAGTATAGGCTGAGATGATACTGATAATGATGATGCAGTATGTATGTAATATTAGATAATCCTGATGCGTGGTGCGGCTGGCGCTCACGTCTTGAGTTTGAATCCTAGGTCGGACGAATGTTGTTGTTACGCCGAGGTTCTATGGAGAGAGATCGAACCATGTCTGTAGCTCTAATACAGTGGGGTTCTTCTCAAGCAATTTTGATAAAAAATAAAATAACACACACATAACTGCGTCATTGGGGTCACGAGGTCCTGGCCATCGAAAAACTCCCAGTATCACGATGTTTTCCTTCACCGTTAAAGCAAGTGATAGTTCATTTTTAATACGCACATGCTTTCGAAAAGAGAGGTGCATGCCTGGGTTTGAACCCGAGACCTTTGACTTTGCAGTCCAACGGTCTAACCACTATCACTATCTAACCACTATCGCTATCACTGCTTTGGCTTTCAAAATTTGGCATACGTATGTGTGAAGTCGGTGATAATGCAATAATTGGTACCATGGAGCTGGTCTGATGATGGAGTCGGAAGGTGGCTATAGAAACTTGTGAACTATACAATGTAACCCTCTCGTGTTTGTGCTTGTTAGATTGGTATTGACATAGTTCTTTACAATCAGATAGTGTTCAGGGTCTGATAATGAAGCCAAAAGGTAGCCATTGGAACCACCCGACTACTCAATATAACCTCGCCGTGTTTGGGCTCGTTGGATTTATCTTGACGACTACTTTAGACCCGTATGGTCCCAAGGTCTCATGATAGAGCCTGAAGGAAGCCTTAGAATCTCCTCAACTAAGCAAGATATTTTCGATGTGCTTTGCTATAAAGACTTGTTTTTAGAAAGCCTTTGTTAAATTAAAATTATTTATAATGAAGTCTGTATACTGAGTTCTTAGATTTACGCGAATATTACACATAAATAAAACATTCTTCGTAGATAGGACCAACAAAAATAATTAAGAAGTTTGAGGGTACCCCGGAACAACTATGCCTTTTGGACGTCTAACACCTCAGTCCCTCCCGTGACCATGGGTGCTACAAAGTACTCGAACCGTCGATAAAATCCGAAACAATAGTTCTATTTCATGAAGTCTGTGCTTTATTGTACAGAGTCGGTCGTCGTGCCGGTCTTTGGGGGAAGCCATTGTCTTGTAGACGATGCCTTTTGCCTGAATAGAGGAGAGAGTATAGCTTGTCTTATTCAAACAATATGATACAAGTCAAGAGTCTCCATAACCGGCGAGCGAGTATGAGACGGACTATAAGAGTGGATAAGCTAGATAGGTATGTATGTAGAGATAGATGTAGAAAGACAAATAGAATATTCCTACTAAACTACCTACTAATTATAAATGTGAAAGTTTGTATGTTAAGATATTTGGACGTTGGTTACTCCGTCCTGTAAAAACGGCTCAACGGATTTAGGTGAAATTAGGCACACAGATAGTTTAATACTTGTATACCACATAAGATACTTTTTTCCCAAACAATGTTCGGTTTCTGTCTAAAGCCAATGCGGGCGAAGTCGCGGGCAGAAACTAGTATTATCCTTCTAATATTATAAATGTGAACGTTTGTATTTTTAGATGTTTGGATGTTTGTTACTCGAACAGGCAGAAATAATAAAATAAAAAAGATGAACACAAAGGATACCTTTTATTCCGGAAAAATGTTAAGTTCATGTCTGAAGTCAGCGCGAACGAAGTCACGGGCTGAAACTAGTTATAAATAAATTACGAATAGGTAATATTTGAACTGTTGCTTTTAAAACGGACGATTTAGCGCAGTGTTTAAGAGCTTAAGCCGCTCTGCCCACTGCGTCTAATAGTCGCGGGTTCGAGTCCCGCACGGGACAAATCTTTGTGTGATCCACAATTATTTGTTCCGGTCTGGGTATTTGTGTATGTGAATTTTCATGTTTGTAAACGCACGCACGACACAGGAATAAATCCTAGTGTGGGGCCACGTTTTTAAAAAGGAAAAAAAAGTACAGAATAGGAAGATATAAAATCCAGTTAACAATAAATATTGTAACGACCAATTTAGAGATTATTGACGAGGAAGTTGTCAAAGGAAAATCGACCATTCGGCCCCAATAACGTGTCCTTCACCCCAGATTACTCTTCAGAATATTTGTGATCTGAATATTTTTTTATCTAAAAATACCGGATAAGAGATCCGGTATTTCTATCATCATCTTTTATATACTAAGTGGCGTTATATTTCATGAAGATTTTTTGCGGATTAAGAGATTGGAAAAGATCTCGTAGAATTTTCTTGAAAATATTTCGTATTTTATTTATCTACTGTATTAAAAAAAAATAAACACCATCACGCTTATATTCCCCAAGCAGGGGTGACAGAGGTGTACTGAGTACACCTTCTTTTCGCCGACAATGTTAGGTACCATGAAATAGGGGGCGAGCCTATTGCCATATACCGGGCATAGTTCCCGACTCAAACTTGGAATTTTTCGTAAAAATTACATTTGTCCGACCTACGATTTGAACCCAGGATATCATGATCACAAAGCGGTGCGCTTTGCCACTAGACCAAGAAGGCAGCCTGCTGTATTATTAAATCGCTTTCTCGTAAAAAATAAAAACAAACACGTTCAATAGATGTACTGTGTACACTCACTTTTCGCCGACTATGTTAGCTCCCATGTAATAGGGATGCTAGTCTCCAGACTGATTCTTGGAATTTTTCTAACAAAAAATTACACTATGTCGGACCAAGGATTCGATGACCTAATAAAAGTTACGATTTTAAAGAAACTGCTCAATTAGAGATTTGAACCTTTAAATATAAGTAGCTCAAAATCATTACTTATTTTAAAAAAATATATTCACCATTAAAATTATATCTTCGAAGTAGGCACCTGAAGTCAGAACGTATTTCAGTTCATCACTATATGACATGTTCTTACCGAGCCTCACGATGCCCTTGCATCCCATCTTTCGGATACAGATACCGCACATAGGGTCAGACACTAGTGTTGTAAGAAATGAGCTCTGAGTCGAGCGCTCGAACCCCGAGTCGAAGCTCGCGAGCGTTCAACGCTCGAGCCTTTAAGGCTCCGGAGCCCTTAAGGCTCGAGCTTTCAAACCTCGAGCTTTAAAGGCTCGCGAGCCGTTAGGACTCGGCTCTTAAAGGTTCGAGTCGAAGCTTGAGCCTTCAATTTTGCCTATACTAATAAGAACTAATAATACAACCTGATATTTTGATTTTTGATACGATTAGCTAAATATTGTACTAAATGAATATTTTTATCTATATCTATCACCACGCCAAATACGTTGCGGGGTAGGCAGAGAATGTTTATGTTACGACTAAAATACACCCCGATATCTCGTAAACTCTTTATCAGGGGATGTTAATTTTTTACAAGCTTTTATTTAACTTGCAATGTTCGTATGTCTATCTGACTGTCTTTCGTGTTCAAATCTTGAGATCCATTACTCAAGGACATGCGGGTATCCGATTAAGCTGAAATTTGGCATGCATATGTAAATCCAATAACAATGCAATAATATGGTACCATGGAGCTGATCTGATGATGGAGTCGGAAGGTGGCCATAGGGGCATGTGAACTATACGACATAACCCCCTCGCGTTAAGGCTCGTTAGATTGGTATTGAGAACTACTATACAACCAGATAGTGTACAGTGTCTGATGATGAAACCGAAACGCGGCCAATGGAACCACCAAACTACTCAATATAACCCCGCTGTGTTTGGGCTCGTTGGATTTGTTTTAACGAGCACTTTGCACCCGGATGGTGTCCAGGGTCTGATGATGGAGCCCGAGGGTGGCCAACAGAACTACCCAAGTACTCAACATAGCCCCGCCGTGATTGGGCTCATTAGATTTGTCTTGACGAGTTTTGTATACACGGATGTCCAAGGTCTGATGATGCAGCCGGCAGGTGGCCAACAGCACAACCCAAGTACTCAACATAACTCCGACGTGTTGCGACTCTTTACATTTGTGTTGATAAGTACTTGTCGGTCAAAAGATGTTTAAAATTATCCCATTTCCAACTTAAACGCTGTCTTTTTGATATTACTAAAAATTCTTCACTGGAAGTAAACCCGGGACTTACAATCGTCTCAATAGACATGTCAATATCTTGGTCGTTTTTGTTCCCTAGCATTATCAGTAAATATTACTCTCTGTGCTATGAGGAGCGTGTGCGTTGTTATTGGCGCGCAACTAAAATGCGACTGGTTGCCGAATGTAGGTACCCTTGCGCGAGCACCCGGCAACCCGGTCGGCGCCTCAGCATAGTGTACAGAGAAACAACTCCCTAAGGCCGTCTATTATATTTACCTGTTCCTAAAGGTCTTATTTGACGAGGAAATAAATATTACTGAAAACATAGGTAAATGTTTAACTAGTTACAAGTATATGTTGTAAGTAAATAACGCAATATTTGATAATTGCTTCACAAATTCCATACAAAAACCAAATTTCAAAATTTTAAATTTTTTTATCCTCTTTTAAATACTTTTATACCTTAATTAACAATGAAACTTGCATATAAATGTGTGCGTAATGAGAAATACATTTTAGAAATGCATTTGAAATCTCCGTATTGCTTTGTCACAGACATTGCTGCGCATGTTGTAAAGCACATACATCGCGCGCCCGCTTTTCGAATCTGTTTCTCTGTAATATATATTGGTGGTCTCAGTGACGTATTCCGCGGGGTGAAGTGTGTGCGGGCGCAGGGAAGGGCACGCCATCGCCGCCGCCGCGCGGCTCCGTTTTGTAGCGACTTACTTACCTACACACATGCGTTACCTATGTAATTGCAGTATAATAAGGAGGTATTAGATAATTAAAATCTTATTAGGTACTGCAAATGCAAGGATACGAAAAACATCTAGGTTTTTGAAACATACAAAAAGACAACAGTGAGGATGGATGTATTAATTTTTGTATTTACGTAATAACTAAGGGATTTTGATGAATGATCGTTTTCTTTTAGTGTTAATGACTGTAGAAAGTCCAGTTGGCTATAAGAACTTTAATAAGCAACCAAGGCTGGGGTTCTTCAATAACTATAATATTTAACTAAATATTGTAAACACTAAATGGGAGGAGACTATTTGGAAAAAAACCTGTTGAAATTCTGTACTCTCTGCCTACCCCGCAAGAGATGCGTGATAATATAGGTAAATAGACAGACGAAATAATATTTTCAGTTCAATAGTATATAAAAAAAGGTTATTAAAAGATTATTAACCTTTATTTAATGTCGTACTATTTAGTTTTAGACTTTGATTATTATTCTCTAATAATATCTTTATTTGTGCGTATTTATTTGTTCAGTATTAAATTTTATAATTATTTTATTTATTCATATTCTTATTTTAAACAAATAAGGTATACCCCTAATACGATGGTGTTTCGTGTGACGTTTGTCATCAGACCTTGGACATAATTTGGGTCCAAAATACTTGTCAATATAATGACCCCAAACACGACGGGGCTATGTCGAGTAGTTGCGAAGTTCCGTTGGCCACTTTTCGGCTCCATCATCAGACCCTGGAAATCATCTGAGTCGAAAGTTCTTATCAAGACAAGTTAAACGACCCCAAACACGACGAGGCTTTGTTGAGTAGTTGCGGAGTTCCGTTGGCCACTTTTCGGCTCCATCATCAGACCCTGGAAATCATCTCAGTCGAAAGTTCTTATCAAGACAAGTTAAACAACCCTAAACACGACGAGGCTATGTCGAGTAGTTGCGGTGTTCTTCCGGCCACTTTTCAGCTCCAGTATCAGACCCTGGATATAACTTCGGTCGAAAGTTCTTATCAAGACAAGTTAAACGACCCCAAACACGACAGGGCTATGTTGAGTAGTTGCGGAGTTCCGTTGGCCACTTTTCGGCTCCATCATCAGACCCTGGACATCATCTCAGTCGAAAGTTCTTATCAAGACATGTTAAACGATCCCAAACACGACGGGGTTATGTTGAGTAGTTGCGCAGTTCCGTCAGCTATGTTTTGGCTCCATCATCAGACCCTGGACATCATCTCAGTCGAAACTTCTTATCAAGACAAGTTAATCGACTCCAAACACGACGGTGCTATGTTGAGTAGTTGCGGAGTTCCGTTAATCACTTTTCGGCTCCATCATCAGACCCTGAACATCGTCTGGGTCTTAAACACTTGCCAAAACACAAACGAGCCCACACGTCATGGGGCTGTGTTGACTCGTTGGGTAGTTCTGAAGGCCATCTTCCGGCTCCATCATGTGATCTTAAACACCATCTCGGTCTATAGTACTCGTAAAGACAAATCCAACGAACCCAAACATGGCTATGTTGTACAAAAGACGTGTCCATTAGACCAGCACCACAACACCGTGTTAGTGGTATTTTATGAATAGCTAAAGTTTTCGTTTTACTTGTTTCGAACATGTTTCGAAATTATTAATTCCCGAACTCATTAAAATCGGTAGAAATTACGAGAACATTGATTGACCCTTTCTACATACCTATTACTATTGCTTTACGGCCCTCGACTTTAAATTCTGAGCAGAGTCTTTTTCAAAGTAACTACCGTGAACCTTTTTAACAGAGCTCGTTTAAAGCTCGAACCTCAGAGCCTTGTAGCTTCGAGGTTCGAGCCGCGGCTCGAGCCTTGTAGCCGGCGCTCGAGCTTCGAATCGAGCTCTTTATAGAGAGCTCGAGTCGAAGCTCAAGCTTTCTATGGATACGCGAGCTCTCAACGACTTTAAGGCTCGGAAGCTCGAGCCTTCTGACAACACTATCAGACACCGACCTCGCCGGCGAGGCCGAAGAATCCCTTGCCCGCCGGCTGATGCTGGGCACTACGGCGAGACACCTAGTATACGCCCTCCCCCATAGCGACTGCCCAAGCCGAGGCCGTTCCTCCTTGAGGGGCCCTTGAGCTAGTTGCCCCCTTGCTCTTCTGGCTTGAGCGTAGTGGTTGCACGCTCGCCCTGTTGTTCGGTGAAGCTGCATAGGCCCCGCGGCCAACAGCGTAGATCATTCACACACACACACACACACACACACGCACACACACTATATGACAAAGCTAAAAAAGGCTTGACTTGTAGTTTTTTAGTTTACTTTAGTCTTAGGTACTTGACATATATATAGAATTGATGTCTATATTAAGAAAAGCAAGGGCTTGTAGCGCTGCAGGACCACAGTGTTGTTACTAATCACCAAGGTTAAGCAGCGTTCGACTCGGTCGGCCTGAGATTGGTGACCGTTTGTGGCATTATCATTTTCTAGGAGGTTCTCCGTGCTTCTGAAGGCACGCTAAGTCGTTGGTCCCAGTTACTACTTAATGTGGTAGTCGTTAAGCCTAGTTGGAAGCCTTATAGGCGGCTTGATAAGTTACAACAGAAGGTGGCCACAAACCTGCCTCCTCCAATACGCACTGGGTCCGCGTGGTGGAGTTAATCGATTTGTGAGAGAAGACCTTTGCCCAGAAGTAGGCAGTACAGGCTGATATTATGATTAAGAAAAGCATTTGCTTTTCTTATTTTTCTTGAGTTATTATTCTGTAGTGGGTACTTACTTCAGAGTAATAACCATGATACATCGATAAATAGCCGTCTTTTAATGAATTTTACATAATATTCATGATCGTAAAACTGAGCGGGCTCCCAAAGCGATCGCTTTACTGCCCTGAGTACTTATTCGTTTTAACTAATTAAAGACGCAACGTGGCGTGTTACAATAATGTTACGACTTTAATACACCCCGATATTTCGTGAACCCCTTATCGGGGATGTTAATTTTAAAACGCATTACACACCCTTAGGTCCTCTATCGATCCGTCAAGAATGATCTAGTACCCGCTCTTAAATGCTAAAACGTCTAGAAGGTTCATCATCATCATTTCAGCCTATACTTGGCTACTGCTGAACATAGGCCTCCCCAATCGCTTTCCAGCGTAACCAGTCCGATGCCACCTGCATCCAACGACTTTCTGCGATTTTTACAAGATCGTCGGTCCATCTAGAAGGTTCCTCCTTTTTAATTATCGCCGGCGCGCGGTCGCGGTAAACAAGTACCTACTCGTTCACGTACACGCTCTTATGTTCTCAAAGGTACTTAACGCTACTCATTATTTATCTTTACTTCTTTTATTTTACTACACACCTTATAACCGCTACATTGTCGTTTTGATTTTGCTGTTTGCACATAAATTAACGTTATAATCTAGATCTAATAAATAATACGTATCATAATAAGTCGTATATTTTTGATTATAATGTGTACTGTGCAATAAAATAAATAAAAAAACAGGTATGTAATGATAATACCGCTTTGTAGGGCGCGCCGGGTAGTTTTCGATGTACTTTTCTATCGATGTACTTAAAGGGTTTACGATTCTAGAACCTGCATACGAGTATAAAAGAAACTGAGCGTGGCGACACACATATCCACTCCGATCTCGATCTCGAATCTATTCGCGCCTGTATTAAAAAAACGACAACTAGATACTTCGCGAACGCATCTTCCCATGCGATTCCGCTAATCGTAGCCGCTACCGACTACGAACCCATCCCCGGCCGCCGCTACCGCCAGCTGCGACATGTTCTCACCGATCTCCCCGATGCTTTGACATCGCTTCTTTCCGCTCCGGATACGGACGTCGACGACTAAGTCGTATATCCCCTCCCCCCCGTAGCGACTGTCCCAACTCGTGGCGCCCTCGAGTATGTCGCCCCCTTGTCCTTCTGGCTCAAGCGTAGTGGTTGCACGCTCTTAAGTCCGCCGCTGCCGCCGACCGCGACACATTCTCACCGATCCCCCCGATGCTCTTACATCGCTTCTTCCGCTCCGGATGCGGACGTCCACGACTAAGTCGTATATCCCCTCCCCCCGTAGCGACTGTCCCAACTCGAGGCGCCCTCGAGTATGTTGCCCCTTGCCCAGAAAGGCAAGGGGCGATATACTCGCTCTGCCACTACGCTCAAGCCTTCTGGCTAGTGGTTGCATGCTCCTCGGTTGCAAGGCCCTTAAGTCCGGTGAAGCTGTAAAGGCCTCACGGCCAACAGCGTATATCACTCAAACACTCACACACACGACACATACAGTCTCTCTTCGGAAGCGACAGCGATCAAATTGGAGAACAAGGGATCTAAGTGGAATACACCGGCGACCTTAGCAACGATATACGGATACTACGAGTGACTCAGCGACTTAAAAGCAGTATTTGGGTACTAACGAGAGTAATACTAGTGTATATTTAGTGCTTGTGTGTACTTGCATTCGACGTACTGTTTTGTTCGTAAAGCGTCTAATAAACTTCGCACGTTATTCAGCATTAAATTACCTGGCAACGTAACAATAATTTTAAGAAATGATCGTTTGATGGTACTTCAGTGACATATCGAATATAATTGAACACGAATAACTAATAATGTGTTATACAACAACAATGTGCTATTAAAAATTGAATCTTGTCATGAGACTATTAGAGTTTTAATTAAAATGCCACGTTGCATTCGGTTGTCATGTTGTTGCTTATTTCTCTTCTATTACAAGAACATTTTACGAAGTTATTGTAACGCTCGTGGCGCTGTACTATCTATCGCGATGTTCTTTGCGATCACCAAGTTTAAGCAGTGTTCGGCTTGGTCGGTCTGAGATGGGTGACCATTTGCGGTATTTTCATGTTCGAGGGTCTACGTGCTTCGGTAGGCACGTTAAGCCATTGGTCCCGGTTATCACTGAATGCGGTAGTCGTTAAGCCGAGTCGGAAGCCTTATAGGCCGTTTGATAAGTTCCAAAAGCAAGTGGCCACCAACCTGCTTCCAGCAATCTTTATTGGGTCTGCGTGGTGGAATATGACTTAATCTCTCTTACCTCGAAATGTAAAAATTGTAATTTTTTTATGTTAAAAGAATAACCGTGGAGTTTCTTAACCCTTCTTCTCCACAGGAATGACATTCCGAAGTGGTGGTAAAGTCTTCGTTTATTCTGGCGATTCATAAATACTATAATCGTTTACATGAATGAAAATATTCTGATTCTGATTCGATTTGTGTGACGGCTTTACTCAGCTTTAGGACAGAATCTCTCCCTCTCCCTCTTCAGTCGTTTCCTCGTAATTAAGGATCGTGACTCCGTTCCTGAACTTCTTTTATGATTTTCCTCCATCTGCTGCGATCTCTTGTCAGATTGAGAGTCGTGCTGACTGGTATCTCCAGTTGTTTGGATATCTGATCCGACCATCTCTTAGGGCTGCGTCCCCTTGGCTTTTCCCCTCTAGTTTGCCTGTCACCAGTAATTTATGGCGGTGGGATAGTATATGTCACGTCTATATTCCCCAAGCGGGGGTGGCAGAGGTGTACTATGTTCGCCCACTTTTCGCCAACTATGTTAAGTTCCAATGTAATAGTGGGCGAGCCTATTGCCATTGTACCGGATACAATTCCAGATTCCGGACTGCTTTTGTGGATTATTCGTGGATTAATTGTAAATATTGTGGATTAATCACACTTCGTCCAACCGAGGATTCGAACCCAAGAACTCGTGATCCCTACTGGCGCTACTAAACCAACGATACAGTCATCAGTACAGGACAGTATAGCCCGATATCATATCATAACGCGACGCGTTTGGTTAACGAATAAGGACCCTAAGGTCGGCATACTCGTCCAAGGTTTACAGGAAGCAGGCCCTAACCTTTTATGTCAGCGCTCCTTTTTGTATCAGGTTCTATTTATACAGATCCTTTTGAAATTTCCCTTGCCTTTAATGGGATAGGTACTGTGAACGGCCTTTTTTAATATTTTCGTACCTTCTAGCCTTTTACGGTCGTAACTATTTTTAGAAATGAACGTGGGAATGTATAAGCTTATTTTTCATTCCTTACCCGAGCGTAGAAAGTTGGTATAATATTCTTCGACAGTATTAATGTCTATTTTTTGGCACACCCTGCAGCCTGAACGAATTGATGGATTTTCAGCACAACACTGGAAGTTTTTGCTGCGCGACTAGCTTATCGAAAAACCTAGACTTTATGTGCGTAATAGATTATTTATTATTTATTTCAAGTTTATTCCATATATAGGCAGAATATTTATTTTTATTTATAATTTTCAAATAGTAAATGATAAGGTAGAAGATAATCCACAGCTATCCAGGTAAAGGAAACAGGTAAAGTCTGAACACATTATTTATTTTTAAGGCAATACTTACGTTTATATTTTATAATAATTTATATAAATACTTAACTTGTATATTCCTTCAGAGTAACCCCCCTTGCAATGTACAGTAACGTTATTTAATTTAATAATTATATTTATAAGCAGAGCTCCGCTCGCTTCGACGGTCGGACACAGAATGAATCCTGTCAGTCGATTACATTCCTTTTTATACTGTCAACAAACAATGCAGAGGGGCCACGTGTTCTCATTCTATTGATTTCATATTGTCTTATTTATTACAAAGGTCATGAAAAATCTTAATTCACTACATAACTATAAAATTCTTGCCATAAAACACCTCGTGGCTTCTTATTAAAATAATATAAACATAACCTCTAATTGCACATTATAACTCCAAATGCACTCGTGGGCTGTACTTGTGCAACATACTTAAAGCATGTAGCACAAGTACAGCCCACGCGAGAGGCCTAATTTAGTGTATATTAACGTATCTTGGCACAGTAAACAAATAAATTCAAATATATTTTCACAGAATCTATCACGCGCATGTCACTTGGGGTTCCACTGAAAATTAGCGCTGTGTGCGCAACACAGCTTTACACTGAGTGTTACTCCATTAATGCGGCTACATAATAGAGGATACATAATAGAAAGCCTGACGAGCTTGGGGTGTTGCTGCTTTGTAGACGCAATCTGACCACCGTCTTTGGGGTTCTGGTTTGATCATGCTCACTAAAATGTCTTAGTTTGAGGTGGCTGTCTGGCGCGAGTCACTCCCTTCCCTCCAGTATGAACGAAGGGAAGTAATGGCTGTTCCAGTAGTCATACTCGTAAACGGGTGCTGCTTGTGAGGACTGGTCCATCTGGAATCCTTTAGACACTCTTTATAAATAACACTCTCTTTTAAACTTCTTTAGTCTCATATATCGGTCGTACGGCATTATACTCCAGTATAGTAGATCTAAACTATTTAATTGTAACCTAAACGTAATAGAAAGGAAAAGAGAAAGTGAATTAAATAAAAAAAAATACAAGCCGGTTGAGTGTCTTCGCTGGATCAGTGGAGGTCGCGTTCCGATCCGGTGGTAGATTTGTAGTTAAATTAGATTTAAAAATTGTGTGAATTGATTATTTGTAATCGCCCCCGCAGGGCTTATTATACATAATAAGTTAAGTGAATTTTTATATATTTTTGTAGTGTGTGTGTGTTTGAGTGATATACGCTGTTGGCCGTGACTCCTTTACAATGTCACCGGACTTAAGGCGAGCGTGCAACCACTACGCTCGAGCCAGAAGGGCAAGGGGCGCCATACTCGAGGGCGCCTCAAGGAGGAACGGCCTCGGTTTGGACAGTCGCTACGCCTCCCCCCGTCATATGTGAAAAATATTATAGTATCTTATTACGATTTCTATGATTGTAACAATAAGGTGTCGTTAGATTTGTCTTAATTGTGGAAGTGGCATAGGGTACACTGTTTCAAATGCCGCCTACGAATCAAGTAAGGGATAGAGGATAACATTTGTGTTCTCTATCTCACTCTATATCATCACGCCTTATCCCTTGCAAGATAGGCAGAGAGTACAGAGTTCCAAAAGGGTTTTTCCCTTACATACCTCTCTGGGTTCCCCCACTCTCATAGTTCGTCTCATACACGCTCGCTGGTTACGGAGACTCTTGACTTGCCCATAGGTCTCCCCCGGTACCTACATCCTTTCACTTTTGCATTGTGTATCTCTTTTGTCATTCTTTCTTCTGACATTCTTTTTATATGCCTGAACCAACGGAGCATACCTTTTCTCATCTTTACAACGATACTATCTTTCATACCTGCTTTCTTACTTACTACGCTGTTGCGAATACGATCGTTTAGCTTGACTCCGCACATCTTCGTCAATATTTGTGTTATTATAACAATATGGATTTGTCCTCTATTACAAGGGAATACAAGTACAATGTGTGCATTTGTAGATACACAGCCTTCAAAATACTATATCTTCTTCTTACAAAATAAGTTTCTTGGACGTAAAATTTACATCATGTTCTGAAAACTTGACCTTAGCTACGATGCTTTTTATATTTTCGAAATTTCTTAACAGGTTCGGACAATTGTTATTATATTCAAAATAGCTTACCTCTAAAATAGTTCCATACAATTTTCTTCTGACCTGATGAAAAACACACGGCCTCTGAATAGTGTGTAAATTACTCATAATCGCTTTGAAGATGTTTTTTTTACGAAGAACCTTTAGAAAACGATTTTGTTATAACCAAACTCATATGTACAGACGAACAATATACAATTATTTTAGTACCTTGTCCTACCTTTGTCATATTAACAGCTATATTTTAAAATGTAGGAGTTTGTAAACATAACGTTAGTATGACAAAATTCCAAAGTGCTAACATATTGTCGCACATCGGTAGCTCTTATTAGCATGAGTAGATGGGTTTGAATGCGGTGCTGTCAGGCAGCCGAGGTGGCAACTAATGCTCCATCATCCAACTTACATAACACAAGAACGCTTTTATGTTCCGTCAACACGGATTGCCATCTAGTAAGGGTTGTTAACCGGGATAAGTAACGTAATTACATACTGTCCACGTTATTTTTGCACTCTCATGATAATTCATAATAATTTAACGGGATTGACTTATCATTCTATGCCACTAGACGAAGAGATCTTTTTTTTTGTTTAAATGAAAAACGGAGCCCCACACTAGGATTTATTCGTGTGTCGTGGGTGCGTTTACAAACATGAAAATTCATGTACACAATTACCCAGACCGAAACAAATAATTGTGGATATTTAACCCAAATCGTCCGTCAAGTATAAAAGAATAGTTTGATTCAAGGCTATAAGAACCAGAGTGGTCTATTAAGAAAATTAACGTAGGCCATTCTGTGGGCCATTTGCAATCATTTTGTATTTCTACAATTTACATGGTGCTTCGTTCTGGTACATAACTTTTCTTTGTAAATGATCATGCCCGTACGTTTTCCAATTTCTATTAGCACTAATTACTAAAAAAGTATACTCGTTTAAAGGAGCTGTTTTGAAGAACCTTCTACAGAAAGAATTTAGGAATTTGACGTCACAAATAAACTGATTTCATTTGACACCACAATTTTTTTGGTTTTATTTATAATCAAGTGGTAACCCTGAACAGCATTGCGATGGGACACGGGAGTGGGGACGCTCTTCGGTTATGTTTTAGCGAATCTGTCCTAGTTTTGAAAGCGTTTGAGATTGTGCCGAGCTTTTAGCAACTTTCGGTTTCAATAGCTATATATATGAGAATAATATCAGCCTATACTGCCCACTGTTGGGTAAAGGCATTCGCACATCGAGGTGAGAGAGATTAGGTCATACTCCACCACGCGGACCCAGTGCGGAGCGGAGGCGGGTACATACACACATGCTGCTAGAACTTATCAAGCCGCCTATAAGGCTTCCAACTCTGCTTAACGACTACCACATTAAGTGCTAACCGGGACCAACGGCTTAGCGTGTCTTCCGAAGAACGGTCACCCTTCTCAGGCCGACCGAGTCGAACGCTGCTTAACCTTGGTGATCGGTAAGAACACCACGGTCGCTACGAGCGACTCTCAATGGCTGTGGATATCGACAATTTCTGTGTTAGACCTGGATGTTCCTTGTTCTTCTCAATTGAAGAACTAATAGAGCCATTATATCAGCCTCTCAGGCCCGTTGTTTGTTATAGGCCTTCTCTCACAGATAGAGCTGATAAAGAATAGGTCTTACTCCACCACGTGGACCCAGTGCGATGGGTTCGCTCGTCGGTTCCTGCTATCACTTATTAAGCCCCCCACAAAACAAGTCTTCCGACATGGGTTAACGACTACCAAGATAAGTAGTAACCAAGACCAACGGTTGTTGTTTGCTTCGCATGGAAAAAAAACTTGAAAAGTTTCTCAGCTTTCGGTGGGGATAGAAGTATGGGGGACTTTTTGACGCCCTGTAAAGGCACGGGATCCTTCTGCGTAACAGAATTCCCGGGTTCAAAACACAGTTGACAACGTTTATGTCTGTCGAGGAGGTGTGATCATCGTCATCATCAGTTCCAGTTTATACCACCCATTGCAGGGGATAAGCTTCCTCACTCTAACGCCACATATCCCTATCTTAAGCCAATTTTAGCCAGGTCTTACGAACGCATTTAACCATTCATCGACCCATTTTGTACTGGGCTTCCTTGATTGCGATATACCTTCCGTGGCCACCATTCTAAGCTGCCATCACCACAACTTACGACGTGTCCTGCTCACCTCCACTTGAGTCGAAATATACGGGATCCGACTTCTTCCACTTTAGTTCTTTTACGGATCTCCGTATTTCTGACTCGGTCGCTCAGTGTGATGCCTAACATAGCACGCTCTATGGCCCGTTAAGCAACTCTCATTTTGTGCGCAGATTCCTTTGCGAGCGTAGTGTAATAGTCTTTAATAATTTATATGCTTTTCTAACTCTTCATAAGTAGGTATTTTAAATATATTCGTGTATAGATAGATAGATAGATCGATAAAAAGTTTATTTGTAACAAAAGGCCACACTGTACAAAATATTTTCCTAAAATATTAAATAAAAAAACATGCAGTACAATTTAAATTATAATATTATTGTAGTAAGTGTGTCACAGTGGTACAAAAGGGCCACAGCTCAGCGCCGCATTTGCTCGAGGAGCAAAACGCTGATTTTCAGCTGCAACCACGATATTACGCGAGAAACTCGTGCAGCGTTACAGACATGATCCCAAAACTTGTTAATAAAATATATATACATAAAAAGAAGAAGAATACATATAATATTATTTATTCGTGGCAAAAAATAAATATATATATGTATATATTGAGTTTATGTTAGGACTATACGAGCACCGACGACAACTGAAGAACGCTATCAGGACGATCAAAGCGTAAACCTAGTTTTTGAGTTTCCAATTGTATGTCTTATCTGTGAGGAAGTTAGGAGTCTCTGTAACTGGTGAGCGTGTTTGAGACGAACTATGAGAGTGAAGGAACCTAGAGAGGTTTGTAAGAATAGAACCTGTTGGAACTCTCAAACTCAAATAGTTTATTTTGTATAAGCCTTGCAGGGGCGCTTACAAATAGTCAATTAACATTTTTTTAATCTAATTTGTTTATCTACCACCGGATCGGAACGCGGTCTCCACTGAGAAGATCCGGCAAATAAACTCTGCGGGTTTGTCTTTTTCATTTACTTCTCTTTCTCTTTTTTCTTTTCTTTTATTTTTCTATCATATTGTGTGGATAAAATGTTTAGGTTACAATTAAATAGTTTACTATCTAGCTCCAGTGTGATGCCTTACGAACGAGGTATTAATCTAATGATGTTATTTATAAAGAGTGTTTAAAGAATTCAAGATGGACGAGTCCCCACAAGCAGCGCTCGTTCACGAGTATGACTGCTGGAACAACCATCACTCCATATTGGAGGGAATGGACTTACTCGCGTCAGACAGCCTCTGTACTCTCAGTCTACCCCGCAAGGGGTCTGGGGAGATGATAGATATATATAGACGTATTTAAATTGAATGGAGAAGATCGCGTGTAGAAAGAAACTGGATATGTAACAGACTCGATTGTCAATGGCAATCTTTGCAATGGACATCTTTTGGCTGTCAATTATAATAAACAATTTTTTTTTAAAGAACTTAGCCCCTAGGATTAATTCCAGTATCGTGAGTACGTATACAAACATGAAAACTCACATACACAAATACCCAGACCGGGCGGGAATCGAACCCGCGACTATTAGACACAATGGGCGGACCGGCTCCTAACCACTGCGCTAAAGCGTCCGTCATATCTAGTAATAACGATACATAGGTACAGTATTTCCAACCATTAATTCTGTGTATCTACCAAAGAAAAAAAGTAACAAATGCGGAACACAACGAACTGTATAATTATATTTATAGCTCGTGTCCTTAGCTAATCTGATGAATCTTATCGTCAGATCGGTCGTTCGAGACACTACATTAGTTAATCAGGACGGTCGAGTTTATTACCGGGAAGTCGGATACTATTAATCCAATGAAACAGACGACGAATACTAGACAAATGGTGGACATGAAATAACATAGTATTTGACACATATAGCGTGACAAATTTTGTATTTCAGGTGGAACAATAAAATCAGAATCACATTATTTTTATTCATGTAAACCTAATGGTTCGGACTTCATCACTTCGGAATGTCATTCCTGTGGCGAAAAAGGGCAAGAAACTCCACGGTTTCTCTTTTAAAATAAAAAATTACATACTTTTTCATCTACATTCTGTTGTGGGGTATGGGAGAACAATGTAGGTTGGTCAACAGGTGAGTCTAAGTTAAAAGAGCGAATAATACTATTTATGACCATGGCTACATTGTTCCCTCATTTACAAAAAAAGTTCACTTTGTGCTAAATTAATAGAAGGAAGAGAGGGAATGTTAACTAACAACAGTTGAATACGTTGTCATGACTCAAGTGGAGCTGGAATAGCATCTATCCAAGCATTTTTATCAAATTATTAAAGTTTGACATTGATTCACCCACGGACCAAAACATCCTTTGCGCACGATATGATTTTGGCCGCAGGTTAAAAGAGACAGCCTCGTTGGTCTAGTGGCAAAGCGCATCGCTTTGTGATCACGAGGTCCTGGGTTCACATCCTAGGTCGGACAAATGTAGTTTTTCTAACGAAAACTTCCCAGTACAAGTCCGGAGTCTGGAATGTGCCCAGTATATAGCAATAGGCTCGTCCCCTATTACATGTGACCTAATATCGTTGGCAAAACGTGGGTGTACTCAGTACATCTCTGCCACCCCCGCTTGGGGAAATAGGCGTGACGGTGTGTTAAAAGAAACTTGGAAGACTGTAGATATACAAAAATACAAGCAAAAAGCGTTTTTAGTATATTGTCTGTAAAGGACATTATTTTGCGTCCATACACGATTCGCCCCAGATCCAACCGCAATGAAAAAATGCTTGTATAATTTCAAATCATCTATAAATTATCTTCATGTATTTATTATTAAACAGACAAGCGGGGGAATCGCATTATTGCAAAAGAAAGTTTTAGATTTTGAGGTTATAGTTTAGTAGCCAACAATACATATCTAAAATTGTTATATCTATCTATCTATCTATAACCTCACGCCAGATCCCTTGCGGGGTAGGCAGAGAGTACAGAGTTCCAACAGATTCTTTCCTTACATACCTCTCTGGCTTCCTCGACTCTCATAGTTTGTCTCATACACGCTCGCCGGTTACGGAGACTCTTGACTTTTCCATCAGATAAGACTCGGTTTATTTGGTCGTGGTAAGATAGTCTAGGTCTTCCCCGGTACCTGCATCCTTCCACTTTCACATTGTATATCTGTTTTTTCATTCTTTCCTCTGGCATTCTTTCTATATGCCCGAACCAACGGAGCATGCCCTTTCTCATCTTTACACCGATACTATCTTTTATACCTACTCGCTGTCTTACTATGCTGTTGCTAATGCGGTCGGTCAGCTTCATTCCGCACATCTTCCGCAGAGCTCGCATTTCTACCGCATTTATCCTACTTTCATTCTCCTTCTTACATACCCAGCTCTCGCTACCATATAACAGCGTTGGGACAAGAACTCCGTTATGTATGGCCAGCTGCGCCTTATGGCTTAAGTGCCGGCTCCCGAGTAGCTTTCCCATCGCACCATTCACTCTGTTCCCTGCACTCACTCTTCTCTCTATGTCAGCGGTGTATTTCCCATCCTTACTGAAGGCGCATCCAAGATATACAAACTCATTCACTTGCTCCAGCACATCGTTACCAACCACAATCCTTACATTCGTTCTGGTTTCTTCCCTTTCAAAAACCATAATGTTGTGCGAGGCACAAGGGGGTTTCAGGTCTGGAAGTGGATGTTTGCAATAATCAAATCGATTATGGTTGAATGATAGGATTGGCATCACCAGCCTTAATTCCATAACAACGTACTTATTTACGTTGCATTTTGGATTGCAAATTGTCTGTTAGATACGGATGTTTGCCGCTACTAGAATAAAATAGATGAATAACTATGGTAGAGGTCACACGTTTGTTGGTTCTGGGGCCATTATTGAAGATGTCCTTTAAGGCTTTAGCAAGAAAAGATTGACGTTAGCGAGTAAGCGTATGACAAGTCACCTCGACCACGTACCAAAAGATGTGGAGAGGGCAGGTTCCTCGCAATATGGGCCGAAAAAGTGGTGAAGGTTGCTAGGATAAGCTTGATGCTTATAGCCAAAAGCCAGTCATCACGTCTGTCATGAGTCATTCCTGTGGAAAAGATGAATATGAATGTAACTACCTCTTCCAGGATATGAGCCATGTTGAAGCAAAACCAGCAACATCCATATCGATCGATATGGATGTTGCTGTTTTCCATACACCTCTGCCACCTCCGCTTGGGGAATGTAGGCGTGACGGTGTTACTATAAGAGACTAGCATCTCTAAAAATATTGCCGTAATGTACCGTCGCTTATAAACTGGAACGGCAAATTGCCCTGCCGAAGCAAAACCAGCAACATTCAACTCAATCGATATGGATTTTGCTGGTTTTGCTTCCACATGACTTAATGTTGTATCCCAGAAGAGGCAGCCAGAGACACTGTTCTTCTACGATAATACTTTAATAGTAGTTGCTATGTATTTAGGATTTTTTTAATCCTTCCTAAATCCTGAAATAGTAGTTTCAGTATTCTACTATCGGATCCCTGGAGTGTTTTTATAAAATCATTCATGCCTGTATTTCTATAAGCGAGGATGGCAGAGGTATACTTGTATCCCTAAGCCTATTGCTATTATACCGGGCTTAATTCCAGATTCCAGAGAGTATTTTTCGACAAAAAAACACATTTTGACCGAGTTAGAATTCGAAACAAGGAGTTCGTCATCCGTAATAATGCACCACTAGATTCACGTGGCGCAGGCGATATATCTGATGTATATGCCCCAAAATGAATATACAATCTACTTGGTTCTTCGTGACTGGAATCCATTTCTATGAAATTCAGAAAGCGCTTCTCTTCCACACAAAAATATTGACGATCGAACCCATAATTTTGTTTGTAAATGCGTAATCAATAGTCTTGACGAGCACGCTAAGTGTTATTCGATATATGTATATGTTTCTTTCTCATTAGTTCAGGTTCTTTTATCCCGTTTAATATCCTCCTACTTACTTCCCCATAAGCCGCTGTAAGCGTTTTTCAGGGCATTAATGTTTCCCATACTGACTTCCCCACAAGTCCCTGCAATCGTTTTATAGAGCGTCAAAGTTCCCCATACTTTCTTCTTCATAAAGAGCTGGGGAACTTATAAAGGTTCTACAGACCGAAAATCTAGAAAAAAATTTAAAATGGTAATGTATGACTTGATCTCTCTTACCTCGATTTGTGAAAGGTTTTCGCTTAGTGGAACAGTATAGGATAATTCATTCATATCGATTCCATGACCTATTTCTGGTGTATGTTCAGACATTAAGGCGTGCGATGACGTCATGAAGATCGTTAGCCGCCTTAGGGACGTCCGACAACCGAAAACAACGTTTGTTTTGGTAATGACGTAAGCGAGACAAAATATGAGACCAGCTTCTCATAGGAATCATTTTGTGTTGCTTTTATTAAGCAACAAGATAATAGGGAATATGCGTGTAATTCAAATAAGGGTCAAATATTTTTTTACAATCTTTATCGCATTAGAATAATGTCTATACTAATATTTTTTTAATAACATTACTTTTTTACTAAGAAACTAATTATTGAAAGTACAAAAAATGAGTGGGAAATTAAAAGTAGCGGGAACGCCACGCTATTGGTCACATCGAATATGACGTCAAAGGCTACAATACAAATGTCAACAAGTGCATATCTGTTGGATGTTTGCTATTGAGTTAGTTTTATTGTTATTTTTTGTTGTCAATTTACACAAAGACAAAATTTTAGTTTAAATTATTTAAGCGGCTGCCTCGTTGGTCTAGTGGCAAAGCGCATCGCTTTGTGATCACGCGGTCCTGGGTTCAAATCCTAGGTCGGACAAGTGTAGTTTTTCTAACAAAAAACTTCCCAGTACGAGTCCGGAGTCTAGAATTGTGCCCGATATATGGCAATAGGCTCGCCCCCTATTACATGGGACCTAACATCGTGGCGAAACGTGGGTGTACTCAGTACACCTCCGCCACCCCCGCTTGGGGGATATAGGCGTGACGGTGTATATAAATTATATAAGTTAATTCTTACGTTGAAGTGATCTTCGCAGCAATATAAACAAGTTGATGGAGATACCATGTATCTTTTTCTGATTTTACACCACATTCTCCTAATGTCCGCACCTATCGGGTGCCTTTCTTATTGTATTTTTACACCTAGGCACAACACAGTGTTGTTCCATTGTATAATAGTCGCAAAATACAAAATAAAAATAAATTACAGAATAAAATACTTCTACAGCTGGTCACTAATTGGTTGTGATTAGACTTTGACGTCACGCCAAGCGCGCCAAAATGGCGGGCGTTTAAAATGCTTTTATCTGTTTGCTATCTTCAAAAATTTTTTTTGCCCTTTACATTTTGTTTTTGACGCTTAAATTTTTTATGCAGTTATATATTGATGTAATCTATCGTATAAAAATATAAAAAAAATACACGCATATTCCCTATTGTTAATCAGGAGCTATCTAATGGACCCAATTTCTTATTTTTTCTTTTTTAAAAACGTTGCCCTCGCTAGAATTTATTCCTGTGTCGTGGGTGCGTTTACAAACATGAAAATTTACATACACAAATACCCAGACCGGAACTAATATTAATTGTGGGTCACACAAAGATTTGTCCCGTGCGGGAATCGAACCCGTGAATGTTCGACCCAGTGGGCGGAGCGGCTTAAGCTTTTAACCATTGCGTTCTCAATTTAATTGTTTCGTGAATGAATATTTTCCCAACTCTGGTTTGGTGCACATTTTCAGTATCTTAAACACCATCGTCACTCCTATATTCCCCAAGCGGGGGTTTTCGCCGACGATGTTAGTTCCCACGTAACAGGGGGCCAGCCTATTGCCATATATCGGGCACAATTTCAGATTCTGAACTCATACTGGGAACATCATGATCACAAAGCTTTGCCACTAAACCAACGTAGCAGTCAGTATCTATGAATCTATTATTGGAACTGATTCGCATGATGGATTCGAGAGGAAGAAACAGTGCACCAGGATCCATCAATGTAGTGATCCAATGGATCATATGAACATTGCATGGTTTTGCAGGATGGCGATATTTGTCAGCCCACAGCCAATCGTCATGACGATCTTAAACGGAAGCTTTGTCCTGCAGTGGACGTCTTTTGACTAATGATGATATATATCTATCTATATCATCATGCCAGATCCCTTGCAGGGTAGGCAGAGGGTACAGAGTTCCAACAGGTTTCCTTACAGACTTACTTACTTTCCTTACAGATCTCTCTGGCTTCCTCCACTCTCATAGTTCGTCTCATACTTGCCCGCCGGTTACGGAGACTCTTGACTTGCCCTTCAGATAAGACACGGTCTAATACTCGCAGGTACGATCCCCGCACAGCGCACGGAAATATATTTTGAGTTTTGTGATTTTGAAATAAAGAAGATATTTAATGCGCATACAGGCAAAATCCTGTTAATAAACAGAACAGCGGAACTGATTTTAAATACATTATCACTAGAAAATTTTTCAGACCAAAAGTCCTACCTACCAATGTCACATTACAAAATAAACGCGTGCGAAGCCGCGGGTAACAGCTAGTATTTGTAAAATATATAACGCATAAACAAAAGATTATCGCGGGGAGAACATGGAGGAGGAGGACGGCGACGTGGGCTACACCTCGCCACCGTCCTCCTCGGGGTTGCTCGTGAAGGACGCTCAAGGCCCCCGTCCCTTGCGTCCGCGACCCCGAAGAAGGCTCCAACTTGGCTTAACGACACGCTTTACGTGGTAACCAGGACCAACGGCTTAACGTGCCTTCCGAAGCTCAGAGACGAATATGAAAATTCCACAAACGGTTACCCGTCTCAGGCCGACCGAGTCGAATGCTGCTTAACCTTGGCGATAGCTAAGGACAACAACGCACAGTGCTGCTAGCTCCTCACTTTCACTAGTACGTTAATAGGAAGCAAGAGTCGTCTATAATACATTGCTTTAAGGGGTACCGCGAAATAAACGTGTTTTCATACTTCATACACTTCAATTAGTATATGAATTAGAGACATAACACACCGTAACGCCTATATTCCCCAAGCGGGGCTGGCAGTGGTGAACATATACACCCACTTTTCGCCGATGATGTTAGGTCCCATGTAATAGAGGGCGAGCCTATTGCCATATACACGGCACAGTTCCAGACTCCGGACTCATACTAGTTTTGCGTTAGAAAAACTCCATTTGTCCGATCTAGGATTTGAACCCAGGCCCTCATGATCACCAAGCGATGCGCTTTGCCGCTAGATCAACGAGGCAGTCTTAATATTTCGAATTACAATATCAATAACAACGTCATCTCTGTTGCTTTACATTTTCTAATTCCAACGCGAAACGATTAAGAACCAGACAATAAAATGTATTTTACAACATGGAGAATAACTGTAGCAAAGTTCTTGTAAAGCAGTTTTTATTTCAAAGTGTAGTTTCTTTACGAAATCATAAAATTAGTTTTTGCATATACGTCGTTTACTTTCGAGGACGCGCTCAATATATCCGTTACTTTCGAGGGCGCGCTCAATATATCCGTTACTTTCGAGGGCGCGCTCAATATATCCGTTACTTTCGAGGACGCGCTCAATATATCCGTTACTTTCGAGGGCGCGCTCAATATATCCGTTACTTTCGAGGGCGCGCTCAATATATCCGTTACTTTCGAGGACGCGCTCAGTATATCCGTTACTTTCGAGGGCGCGCTCAATATATCCGTTACTTTCGAGGGCGCGCTCAATATATCCGTTACTTTCGAGGGCGCGCTCAATATATCCGTTACTTTCGAGGGCGCGCTCAATATATCCGTCCCTTATTATTCATTTCTAAAGTTATGCATCTCTGTGACTCTTGCGGTGAATACGTCGTCGATCGCGGTAGGCCCTTAACACAGGGGGAGGAAGATAAAACTACCAGACGAAAGAATAAAACACGGAAGTTCCGATATACGCGTTGACAAAAGGAAAGCAACCGGTATATATTTAAACAACCCGTTATCACCGGTTATATCTGGTTTTAATTAACTAGTTCGACAATCGAGCGAGACAATTGATTCATACCTACGAACGTGAATTGCGAATCAAAAATCTGTGGGCTTAGCATGAACAGATTCACTTCACCGTGACGATATCGAGTCGATATGCCATCCTTGTTTCACTACAAATTTACTTAATATAGATGAACGTGACAGCTCGCTATCTAGATAGCGTTAACGTTAAACTGTTCGTGCCAAGGCCTTAGAATACCTACCTATCAATATAAACGAACGTCAATTGCGAATCAAAAACATGAGGGCTTAGCATGAACAGATTGTCTGTACCTTGACGCTAGCGAGTCGATATGCCCATCCTTTTCACGCAACAAATTTATTAAATACAGATGAATGGGACATCTCGGTATATTGATTGTGTTACGCTAACGTCAATCTCTTTATGCTAAGCTCTCTGATTTAAACAGATATTTCGCAAAATTAGGCTTGGTTGAACTGCCATTTAGTGATTTTTTTGTGTATTTTTGTATATACATGAGCATTGTATTCTGTAGAAAATAAACAGATCAGTTGAAAAAAATATGAGAAAAATGTCAATATTGATAATTAGACATTTACAATTCAATACTGGACCGTGAGAGTATTCAACTAAATGTTAGGTTCCAATGGCCTTGTACGGGGCAAAATTATTGGTGTGACTTGCAAATGTTTATTCACAAGCTTTTATTTAACTGGCAATGTTCGTATGTCTGTCTGTCTTCCAGGTTCAAATCTTGTGATCCATTTTTGAAGCACTTGCGAGTATCTGATTCAGCTGAAATTTGGCATACGTATGTAAAGTCGGCGGATATCATCTATGATATGGTTAGCTGGTTTAATGATAGAGCCGGGAGGTGGCCATAGGAACATGTCAACTACACTGCATAGCCCCCGCGTGTTTGCTTGTTAGATTGGAATTGAGAAGTACTTTACCATCAGATGGTGTTTAGGATTTGATGATAAAGCCGGAAGATGGCGTTTAGAACTACCCATCGACTCAACTCTGTCGTGTAAGGATGGTTAGTTTTATTTTGACGAGTATTCTAAGGACACGGATGGTGTCCATTGCATACTCACCGAACTTTAAAATAAAATAACGTAGCCCCTTACTAGGCTTTATTCCTGTGTCTTGGACGCGTTTACAAACATGAAAATTCACATACATAAATACCCAGACCGAAACAAATAAATAACTTGTGCCAAATCGTCCGTCTTACATACTACGTATGCCAATTTTAGTTCCCCTCCTATCAGCCGCTACCGCCGTTCGCGGCATGTTCTCACCGACCCTCCCGATGTCCTTACATCCCTTCTTGCGGATACAGATACCGCACACAGGATCAGACACCGACCTCGCCGTCGAGGTCGAAGAATCCCTTGCCCGCCGGCCGGTGCAGAGCACCACGGCGACACCTAGTATACGCCCTCCCCTATAGCGACTGCCCAAGCCGAGGCCGTTCCTTTCTGAGGCGCCCTTGAGCTAGTTGTCCTCTTGCCCTTCTGGCTCGAGCGTAGTGGTTGCACGCTCGCCCTCTTGTCCGGTGAAGCTGTAAAGGCCCCGCGGCCAACAGCGTAGATCATTTAGACACACACGCCAAATTTTAGCTCAATCGGATACCCGCAAGTGCTTGAAAAATTGGTCACAAGATTTGAACCGGAAAGACACAAAGAGTGCAAGTTGAATAAAAATTTGTAAAAAAAGATAGGTATAAAACAATTTAATGTACCCGCTCAACTAATTAGTAATGTTTCTTTTTATAATTATTATATATGTTACATGCCAAGGTTACATTTTTTTTTAATGAAACGTAACGCCACACTAGGTTTCGTTCCTGTGTCGTGGGTGCGTTTACAAACATGAAAATTGACATACACAAATACCCAGACCGGAACAAACAATTGTGGATCACACAAAGAGTTGTCCTGTGCGGGAATCGAACCCGCGAATATTAGACACAGTGGGCGGAGCGGCTTAAGCTCTTAATCACTGCGATAAATCGTCCGTCGACCATATGTATTATGTTTATGTATCTATTCAACTGACATTGACACTCGTATATTTTAGTCAGACAATTAATTTTATCAAGATTCTGGCGTTTAGTTCTAGTTTCTACGGCTGCGAATAATTTTAGATAACTAATGAATGTTACTCAAATTTTTGGCGGATACGAATTAATCAACGTTTGTGAGTTATTGCAGTAATTTAAATACGGTCTATTTCTATTCTAGATAGATAGATACACAAAAAGGAGATACAACATTATAATTGTAATGTATTTTATTCAATTCAATGTCTTTATTTTTGGTCAATAGGAGCAAATTGATATTCGTATTTAATCATAGGGTCAAAAAAGGGTTATTTATGTCTATGTCTCGCTATATAGGCATGCAAAGTCTGCCTGTAAAATGACTTAATAACTGTGAACAATTTTAGACTCTGGGATACGATTAAGAATTTTTTGATAAAAAAATAACATTTTATTTCACCAAGGATTCGAAGGACTTCGTTCGGACCCAGGACGCATTATGCGCTACTACACCAACGAGGTAGTTTCAAGTTGACGAACGATTTGGCGCAGTAGTTAAGAGCTCAAGCCGGTCCGCCCACACACAATTATTTGTTTCGGTCTGGGTATTTGTGTATGTGAATGTTCATGTTTGAAAACGCACCCACAACACAGGAATAAAGCCTAGTGCGGGGGCTACGTTGTTTTTTTAATATAATGTTTTTATTGATGATAGAATGAGTGCAGACATAATTGTTTCTCGTATATAAGAACTAGGAATTCAGGCTACTAAAACAGTGTATCCTTAGTGTATGTCTGTTTTGTCACAAAAAATCGTAAGTTTATGCTACCATACAAAATATACATGAGCGATGTAAGCCTACACAAGGTCTAAAAGATTTTAAATAAAACAGAATCAGCTGGCAACATAATTATACCACTATACCATCAACAAAAAATTAACAAAAATATTGTAATTATTTAAAGAAATAATTCAAATTTTGTTCTCACATTGCAATCTACCCGTATTATACTCGGCACAAAGATACGAAACGTATTCCATTCTATTTTAAGCTACAATTTAATCTTCAAAATATACATTTTATTACTTAGTAAATTAACAACACAAACACGGTTTAAACTCGAGAAAACTCCGACCTTGCCACGTTCATGTAAATTTTCATGAAGATATAAGTTGAACGCACTAAAACGATAGAAGGTATTCTACTTGACTTTATTTAACAAGAACCCATCAAGTTATTACTCAGTTTACATTGAAAATAAACCATACAAGACACAGTTAAGGTTTAAATTGGAATACAGGATGTAGTAATGTTGATAGTTTTTTTCATGTCGATGTGAAACGAAACGAAAAATTATCACCTTTCGGTTTCTTGTCTAAAGACTGATATCTTATCGTCTGTGATAAGGCTGAGTGCTCGGTTTGGGCGGACGAGGTCACGGCTCGAACGTTTTCATAATAATTTCGCCATCAAATTATGCATGTGCCGTTTGCGTAATCCGTTTAATGGAACGCAAGAATTATTGAGCGTATAATTATAGAGCGCCATATTTAAGTATTTATATGTAGGTAATTAAAGTAAATAATACGAATACACGAGTTTTTGCAATGTTTATTGGTGGCTATGTTTTTTGTATACTAGTGGTCGCCGATTGGTCGAAATTCGACCTACTCTTTCATCGCTTGCTGGTTATGTTTGACATTTAGTAAGACTATAGACAAATAATATTAAAGACAAACAATATTAATCTATTCTCAATTTGACCTCAGCCTTTACAATAAACAAAGGAGTATATATGCGTGTGTGTGTCAAATACATGGTAGTGTGTGTAATGTTTTTTTAGTGATTTAATGTATCTTTTATGCATAATTTTAAAAAATGTTATCATTCTGCACTCCTTCTCGATATAAACTGTAAGTGTGGGAAATTTCATACTCCTCCGTCCGCGCAACTTTCGAAAAAGGGGTACAAAGTTTTTGCTTCACGTATTAATATAATGATGTATGTTCTGGATGTACGTGTATGTTCCGTAAGTGACGTTCTGTTGTTGCAATTTGCAGGAGTCAAATGTAGAATTTAAAAAAATTGTATTGTACGAGCACTACTACGGTCATACAAGGATCTTGTAGCCCATGGCCAAAATCGGAACAAACACTTTATGATAGACGTAGAGATGCCGTTTGCTTTGAAATTTACTATTAAAATATTTTCCTGGAAGAAGGAAAATGTTACTAAATTTCATTTCAAACCAACGCTCCTCTGTCAATGTCATTTATGGGTCAAAATATCCTTGTAGCACTATATTTGGGGTTCTATACTCTACAGGTTTAGCCATATCTATAAATATGTAACCGTGATCTGCAAGCGTGTATGAGACGAACTATGAGAGTGGAGGAAGCCAGAGAGGTATGTAAGGAAAGACCTTGTTGAAACTCTGTTCGCTGGCGTGATGATATAGATAGATATAAATATGTACAGTGGTTAAAGTATAGTATAAAGTAAGTAAGAAAATCAGCAAGCTAAAGTGGCAATGGGCTGGTCACATTTGCCGCAGAAGAGAAAACCGTTGGAGTAGACGGGTTTTGGAGTGGACACCACGAACTGGCAAACGCAGTGTAGAACGCCCCCCGCGAGATTGAGTGACAACATACGTCGGATAGCCGGAGGAACTGGATGCATAAAGCCGAGGATCGGGTTCTGTGGCGCACATTGGAAGAGGCATATGCCCAGCAGTGGACTAATTTGATGGGTTGATTGGGCTGATGGTGATGACACAATACACCCTTTCCACGCCTGTTTGGGTAATTTAGGTAGGACGAATTTCTCTATAGAAAAATCACATACAACAATCTATACAACCTATATACATATAATGATATATAATAAGATGAGAAAGGGCATGCTCCGTTGGTTCGGGCATATAGAAAGAATGCCAGAGGAAAGAATGACAAAACAGATATACAATGTGAAAGTGGAAGGATGCAGGTACCGGGGAAGACCTAGACTATCTTACCACGACCAAATAAACCGAGTGTTATCTGATGGAAAAGTCAAGAGTCTCCGTAACCGGCGAGCGTGTATGAGACGAACTATGAGAGTCGAGGAAGCCAGAGAAGTATGTAAGGAAAGAACCTGTTGGAACTCTGTACTCTCTGCCTACCCCGCAAGGGATCTGGCGTGAGGTTATAGATAGATAGATAGATGATATATAATACTGAATACTTAAAGAGGTACCGACAATACAGGCAGATATGTACCTAGTTTTCTGTCCCTCTACTCCGACCAACTGAAACAGATCAACTTATTCCTTATATCCTAAAATGATTTCTTTCTATTATACAGGATCTAACATCTTTGGCCAAAAGTGGATATACAGTACACCTCTGCCAACCCCCGCTTGGGGTATAAGCGTGACTGTGTAAAATGATTTCATTTTTTATTTCACTTCATATTTTATTAAAAAAAAAACTAACTATCGATATATAAACTAATCCTGATTTAAGAGATCGTGAAAAAAATTAATGATCGACTTATTATTGACTAGCGGTTTCCCGCGACGTCGTACCCGGTCGACAACAGCGCCACCTACCGGCTCTATGTTTTATAGGCTATGTTACTTCTGGATAATGAAGCTTTCTCATGGTGAAAGAATTATTAAAATCGGTCCAGCAGTTTTGAGTGTATTCGTTACAAACATACAAATCTTATTATATTAGTGTAGATGGATGAATGTCATTGTTTTTTTAAGATTCGATTAACTCAATCAACTACAGGTAATGCAACATAGTATATAGTAACATTATACATAATTTTACAACGTAGTAACATCGGCGTACTTCGGTAATGACAGATGAGATGCAAATTAACAATAATTGCATTCGAGACCTGAAGCTTGATTACCAGCAATGTCGAATGAGTCATACGGTAATAAGTAAAATGCGCAATCGCTCATGTAAACGCTGTAAATACTTTTAACTACTCAACAATAAGCCTTAAATTATCGTCAAAAAAATAAGCACGCTATAATAGACGTGGAGTGAGCAGGTCCCCTAAATGGTGTACTGATGACCTGGGGAAGGTTGAAGGTAAAAACTGCATGCCCATAGTGCTAAGCCGGTCGACGTGGCGATATTTGGGGGAGGCCTTAAATAATATCAGCCTATACTGCCCACTGCTGGGCAAAGACCTTCTCTCACAAATCGAGGTGAGAGAGATTAGGTCATACTTCACCACGCGGATCCAGTGCGGATTGGTGGAGGCAGGTTTGTGGCCACCTGCTGTTGGAACTTATCAAGCCGCCTTTTAAGGCTTCCAACTCGGCTTAACGACTACCACATTAAGTGGTAGCCGGGACCAACGGCTTCACGTGCCTTCCGAAGCACGAAGACGCTCGAATATGAAAATGCCACAAACGGTCACCCATCTCGGGCCGACCGAGTCGAACGTTGTTTAACCTTGGTAATCGGTAAGAACACCGCGGTCGCACAGCGCTACGAGCGCCTCATATGATGACGCTAAGCTGTTGGCTCTAGTTACCATTTAAGAGCCTACCGCTATTGACAATTTATCGATCAAGAGAGTGACAGCGATTTAATTACTTTACAAAAGAATAGAAAGGGATGGATATATTGAGCGTACGTTCGGAAGTAAATGACGTATGGGCAAATACAAATTATATCATTTTCTAAAATAACTACACTATCAATATCATCACGCCAGCTCCCTCGCGGGGTAAGCAGAGAGTACAGAGTTTCAACAGGTTCTCTCCTTACATACCTCTCTGGCTTCGTCCACTCGCATAGTTCGTCTCATACACAGTCGCCGGTTACGGAGACTCTTGACTTGCCCTTCAGATAAGACACGGTCTATTTGGTCATGGTAAGATAGTCTAGGTCTTCCCCGGTACCTACATCCTTCCACTTTCGTATTGTATATCTGTTTCGTCATTCTTTCTTCTGACATTTTTTTTATATGCCCGAACCAACGGAGCATACCCTTTCTCATCTTTACACCGATACTATCTTTCATACCTACTCGCTTTCTTACTACGCTGTTGCGAATACGGTCGGTCAGCTTCACTCCGCACATCTTCTGCAGAGATCGCATTGAACATAATTACACTATGAAATAAAAAACTGCTTTATAAGAACTTTGCTAATATAATTTGCTATGTTTTAAAGTTAATTCTATTGGTTAGTTCTTCAGAATTTCGCGTCGGAATCAGAAAATGTAAAGCAATAGAAAAGAATTTTGTTTTTTTTTCTATCGTTATTTTTCGTATAATCGTGTATTCCTTTTACCAGTTCTTAAAATATACTTTCAAAAATCATATTTATAAATACTAAGTACCTAATCCATATACTTCTTGTAGTACATGGGGTACAAAAACACGTTTTTTTGCGGTAGCCCCTTAATGTGGTAGTCATTAAGCCAAGTTGGAAGCCTTATATGCCGCTTGATAAGTTCTAATAGCAGACAATCTTGACTTAGTTGAAATTTAATTATGAATTGACTTACATTTGGTATTCTGCTCCACTAAAGTATCGATCTGATTTCAATATCATCTCAGTCTAATTTCGATAGATTTAAAATATTTTGATTTAAAATATGTTGTTAATCATTTGTTGATTTCATGCTTATCTCAGCTGCCACAGTCTAAATAAAACATATCTAACTGATATCTTCAATTTCACGATGTTTTGTATATTTGTTGTACACGTTAGTTCCAAATTTTATCGGAATACCGTTTATATTATGTTCATCTTTCGGCCTGATCTCGACGGTCGATATCGATTCTTTACGAGAATACCATCTGTGAGTCAAGAGTCTCCGTACCCGCGCGAGCGGGCATTAGACGAACTATGAGAATGGAGGAAGCTAGAGTGGTATGTAGGGAAAGAACCTGTTGGAACTCTGTATTCTCTACCTACACTGCTAGTGATCTGGCGTGATGATATAGATAGATAGACCATTTGTGAGATTTATGACATTGCGATTAGATCGATATTATTAATTAAATTAATAAATTACAGATATTGCATGTGAACCCTTTTAATTATGAGAATAAGCCTTCAGGTGGCCACAAACCTGCGTCCACCAAACTATGCTGGATTCGCGTGGAAGAAGTATGACTTATTCTCTCTTATTTCAATGTTTGTAAAAAGGCCTTTGCTCAATAGTGAGACAGTTGAAGCTAATTTACTATTAGCACTAAAAGCTGCGAATCTTTCAAGATTTAAAATTGTTTTCATAGTCATTATTAGCTTATAGCGGTCCAATCTTGGACATAGACATCTTCAAATGTACACCAAAATTAACCTATGTAATAGAAAAACAACAGGTGTAATACTCAGAAATAATGTCTAAATATTTTTCCCCCCAATAAAAACTAAAAGTAAATTTCGACATATCTCTTTTACTCTTCGTATTCTTTACTAAGCTAGAATGAGACGGTCACCGCTCAAAGCGGACGCATTCTGATTTATCTCATCATCACAGTTATGTTTTCCTTGACGTCTTTCGACACCATTCATTAATTTTCATGCCAAAATAATTACCTCCTGAACTTACCGAACGATGATCGAATATATTTATTTGTTTGGTGTGTTCTGTTCGTCATCAACCATTTTATTTTGCCGGTTGATTTAGTTTAGAAGATTTATTAGTCCAAAAGCGGCGTTTAGTCAGATCCATCGATTGCACCGGATCGGGCGGGGCTGGGGTTACCAGACGGCAAGAATTCTCTTGATATGTCTGGAATTTTGGCTCACTTTCGGGGAAACAGGGAAAAAATATAATTGTCAGAATTGTTTGGAATTGAAAGAGGAATACACGGTGGATTTTAGAGACGGGGCAGTAAGTTGTAGTTACAGGAAAATAGTCTTAGGAGACTAATCCTTAATTTTTTGCGATATTTTGAACAGATTTTAAAAAAGGCACTGTCAGGAAGAAAATGGGTATTTGCACCAAAACTTCTTTTGATGCCAATCGATTCTGTTTCTTATAAGGATCAAAAACTTCTATTGGACCAACTAAGGTTGGAGTACTAGAAAAGTCAGAAATCGCTAAGATCTGCAACGGTTGAAGTTGCTGCCCCTATTGTCCCGTTTCAGAAATCCATCCTGTTATAAAATATTAAAAAAAATATATAAGTACTCTATAATAGATGTGGAGTGAGCAGGTCCTCATAATGATGGACTGATGACCTGGTGAAGATCGAAGTTAAAAACTGCATGCCCACAGCGCTAAGCTTTGGTATTGGATTGGATATCGAGGTCGATATATTAGGTCCTAATGCGATAGGGGGCGTGTTTATTACCTCTATACGAGGCTCTGAACTGTGACAGATTTTTTCAATTGATAAAGCACATTTGACTTAGGCTTTAAACACAAGACCTCGTAATCGCCACTCACACTATGCGCGATTACACCAAATGTACACACATTCTGAAAATCTTGCTTCCTTCATATATCGCAAACAAAATTCAGACAAAACGTCGGGAAATTTACTGGAAAGTCAAGGACAAGGGTAATTTCACTATTTGATCTGGTTACCCTAGGCGAGACGGGTGGCTAGTGCCGCGAATGTATGACGTAAGCTGCGAAAAATAACGCCAATCTATTATTGGTCGTCTAAACGACGACTGATGTTGATCGTCTGGATAAAGTGACCTCTGTCTACTATTGTTGTTACTGGAGGTAAATATTGTGGGTGTTTGTATGAACCACAGAAATCTTAATAACAAAAAATAAAATAGTCACGTCTATATTCGCCAAGCGGGGATGGCAGAGGTGTACTGAGTACACTCACTTTTCGCCGACGATGTTCTCGACCGGGCTATTCCTGACTCCGGACTCATACTTGGATTATTTCGTTACAAAAACTACATTTGTCCGACTTAGAATTTGAACCCTCGTGATCATAAAGCGCTGCGCTTTGCCACTAGACCAATAAGGCAGTCAATAATAAAACACTAGAAGTAGAATAGGGCTTATCTTCGAAACCATTGTTACCGCTTCCCTTACATCCACACTTTGAAAAAAATAGACACATTCTCACAAAAACGTTTTCTGTGCTTTAAAAGGCACGTTAAGCGTTGCTCCTGGTAACCACTAAATCTAGTGGTCGTTAACCGAGTTGCTTGATAAATTCCAACAGCAAAACAAATCTCAATATGTTATTCCGTACTGGGTCTGCATTGTACAGTATCATCATCATCATCATCATCATTGTATGGCGGTGTATTTCTAATAATGGGAACCACGATCAAAACTTTAAGTCAGAGGAGCCATTGTTTAGCCTCTGGTGTCAGCTGTTGTAGCCCCTAAAATCCGTCGCTGAATTTTCGAGTGGGACAGTCCTCCACGATGTGCTGGGTAGTCTGCACTGAGTTTAATCTATACTTTCTCACATTAATCTGTCAGGAAGTCCTTCGCCCAGTAGTGGTCCAGTACTAGCTGATTTATTAATAGAATTGCCTATTTAGCAAAATAAAAATTATCATCATTAGCCTATAACAGACCGCAGGACATCGGCCTCTCCAAGTGTACGCCACTGGGTACGATCCTCGGCTACTCGCATCCAGTTTCTGCCAGCCGCCCTCCGAAGGTCATCGCTCCACCTGAGGGCGTCCTGTATTAAGTTCACCAGTCCCTGGTCGCCAGTCAAGACCTCGTTTGTCCCAGCGGTCATCAGTTGTTCAGCTAATGTGACCGACCCATTGCCACTTTAGCTTAATGAGTTAGTCAACTTATCCCGCAGGTTCAGTTTGGAGTGGGTCCAGTTGACTAAAGAGCCGGCTTGCCTTTCTTTAATCTATGTTAAATACACAGTTTTTTAACACTTTTTCTTATACAAGTAATGTTTATTATTATGACACGCGATCAAACGTGCGTGGAAGTTTATTGATAAGCGTGATACGGTCACGGACACGGTGCGATTAAATGAATTTAATTCTTTTGTTTCGAATGATAACGACATAGGAAAAATTATATTTACGCTCTTAAAAACAAAGAACGCTCAATGGCTCATATTCGTTGGTTTAGAACATAATAGGTATATGAATAATGTTACTTAAACTTAAGCGTTAAGCAGTGATAGCCTAGAAGTTAGATCGTTGGACCGCAAAGTTAGAGGTTCAAACACAGGCATGCACTTCTGTCTTTTTGAAAGCATGTGCATATTATAAATTAACTATCACTTGCTTTAATGGTGAAGGAAAACATCGTGAGGAACCTGCATGCCTAAGAGTTTCTAGAAGGTGTGTGAAGTTCGCTAACCAGCACTTGGCCAGCGTGGTGGACTACGGCCTAAACCCTCTTAGTTAGAGAGCAGGCCCGTGCCCAACGGTGGGACAGTTTCTTACACCGTCACGCCTATATTCCCCAGAGGGGGTGGCAGAGGTGTACTGAGTACACCCACGTTTCGCCGACGATGTTAGGTCCCATGTAATAGGGGGCGAGCCTATTGCCATATACCGGGCACAATTCCAGACTCCGGACTCATATTTCGTTAGAAAAACTACATTTGTCCGACCTAGGATTTGAACCCCTCGTGATCACAAAGCGATGCGCGACAGTTTCTTAACAGGGCTAATATTATTATACTTGTTTATGACTATAAAATACGGTTACGGCTATATTCACCAAGCGGCGTAGTAGAGTTGAGTACACCCACATTTCGCGGACGATGCTAGGGCACAATGTGATAACGGGCGAGCCTCTTCCTATTTTACCGGGCACAATTCCAACCTGCTACTGAGATTTTTTTTGATAGGAAAATTATACTTCTACGTAGGATTTAAACCCGGAACTGCTTTATTACGTAAATCGTATCGACTGAGCTCCATTGTTGCGATCGGATTCGCGCCAATTCCCATGAAGAAAATCAATTCGCAGATAAAAAAAAAAGTTGAAATGCGATTTGCTCCATTCTTCTTCTTATTCTTCAAGTTATGGCTTCACACTAATTATAAGTGTATTTTGCCAGTGCCCAGTGAGATATATAATCGTGTTTGTTTAAATTAATTCGACTCTCCGATGAATTTGATGACAACGATGATAATGAAATTAATGAAGTAACCCACCCTGGATAGTAAAGCGGTGGATGAGCGGTGGTGGTGAGGGAAGTCGAAAAGGCACGTTTTATCACTTTGTTACAATTACCTTCACTCATGCACATATAAGAACACATAATGGTTAATATTCTACCAACATTACATATTATTAGTCGAAATAACACAAGTTTTGGAAATTAAAATCAAATTGACAACATCACTCTTCGACTTCCCGCCAAAACTCATTTGCTCCATTTTAAAGTCAGACTTTCTGTAACTAGCCAGTGTCAAAAAATGACTAAAGAGTCTTAACTTCTTTTGGCAGGACCCTCGTACAATTTATATTCAACTTAATCGTGCGGTAGTCTTTAGAGAAGGGAACATGAAAATGAGGAGTGTGGGTATTCAAACATTAGACAGTCATTTTTAAAGTCCATCTCTTACTGCCGCGGGTCTTGGTTCATTTTCATGCACATCTCTCACAGCGGCGGTTTACATTCTCCCTCTGGCCAGTTTCACGTTCATTTCTCTGCTCACTGCCGTGGGAGTGAGCTGAATGTAATCAAATGTTAATATGTGGGAATGGGGATGCAACAATAACGCTAGTACAATATCAATACATCCGAATAACATGACTGCTTCGTTGGTCTAGTGGCAAAGCGCCGCGCTTTGTGATGACGAGGTTCTGGGTTCAAATCCTAGGTCGGATAAATGTAGTTTTTCTAGTGAAAAATTCCCAGTCCGGAGTCTGGAATTGTGCCCGGTATATGGCAATAGGCTCGCCCCCTATTACATTGGACCTAACATCGTCGGCGAAACGTGGGTGTACTCACTACTCCCCTGCCACCGCCGCTTAGGGAATATAGGCGTGACGGTGTATTACGAATAACAGCAGATAGTGAATGCGCTAAGACTTTTTAATTCACATTGAAAAAAAAGAAAGGTATCATGAAGAATCAGAAAGATAACGAAGTGTTTGAGGGTATAAGACCAGCAGTGTAATTGTTATTCACATTATTTATTAATTTAAAAAAGTTAAAATGATGTCACATCTAAAGGGCAAGTCAAGATTCTTTATCGTTATAAAAATACTCGTCAACGGACGAGCGTGTATGAGACGAACTATGAAAGTCAAGGAAGCCAGAGAGAGGCCTATCGGAACTCTGTATCTCTGCCTACCCCGCCAGGGATCTATCTAATGTGATGATATAGATAGATAGAGATAATTTACATCAGATACTTTTTAGTCAAAAAATCGTAACATGATCTTTTTATCTTATAATGTATCGGTTTTTTACGATGCTTAGTATTTTTATGTATAACCATAACCTGCGATTTGATTCGATCGATCGATTCCGGTATCGGTATCGTTACATTCTTACTAAATATACGTCTTATTCTCCGATCATTTATTTTATTTATGTATATTTATTTGGACATCCAATAGCTTACTAAGTACAGAGTATAAAGTTAACGTAATATTCTTTATTCTTCGCCAATTAAAGGATATTACTAAATACAAGTAAGTGGTGAGTGAGATGATGCGCCAAGAGATACTCTTAAAAGGATATTGTTCTGCGCCCATACATGATTTGCCCCAAAACCAACAGCAATGAAAAAATAATTGTATGATTTTAACTCACGCATAAATTCTCTTAAGGCATTTATCATTAAACGGACAAGCGGGGGAATCGCAATATTGCACAAAAATTATTAGATTTTGAGGTTATAAATCAGTACATATGAGGTTAAATTGTGTGTTGACATTCAGTAAAGATGTCGGCGACTACGATATAAGTACTTACAATACTTTAAAATATTCGTTTTAGATCGCAAATTGTCCGTTAGATACGGATATTTGCCATTATTTTAATAAAATACTTGAATAATGATGGTATGGGTTAAATGTTTGTTGGTTCTGGAGCAATTTTCGACAATGTCCTTTAAAGTAATAGTTCAATCGATATAATGGGCTATAATTGATATTATAAGCTTGTGAGTCAAGTATTTTATGAGAGATACAAAAATAACACTTTAGAGGTAAAGAAACAGTAAATAATTAATTCGTGTAATACTAAGAAACTATAATTGTGATCATGAAATTCATGAACGTAAATAAAATAATATAGTATGTTAAGTTAGTGTGTTTTAAAAATATTTCTTTTAAATTTCTACTTGTAAATATTATTTGGAAAACGCGTATATTGTCAATATTGCTAAAATTAACTTACACGTTGACGTCAGACGGGCAACTTATTCATTCTGTCCATAATTAGTGTGGCTTTTCGGAACATAAAAAACGGTAAAAATAATGTCTACTTATCTTCAAACCGCCCTAAGGTACACTGGCTGAAAATGCCCCAGGCATTTAGTCCTATGTACGTAAGTACATGAAGAACAAATAAATAAATAAGTGTCAATGGAAAGCCTTTTAAACGTCCGAAGCGAAATATAGCTCATGCCAAAATATGAGACGTTTTTGGCAGTCTCCGATTGAAGAGTTATTTTACTAATCAACTTGTCATTTTCGTGCCAAATATATTTTTTTGTTGCCATATTTTGTGTCGTGATCTCCGGATGTCACATAGACAAAATAAAACAAATATGTTATTAGCTAAAATGTACATTTGACTGTTAAGGACTTAGCATGAACAGATGGACGTTAGCATAACGCTAGCTAGTTGATATGCCTTCCTTGTCACACCAGATATTTACAAAAAAAAATGAACGTGACAACACGTTTATTTGCTAGCGTCACGCTACGAGTAACATCAATCTTTTTGTGCTAAGCCCTGTGTTATGGAATATTTTCAGCAAGTATTACCTCTTAGATGAACTACTATAACCTATAATTCCTTTTATACAAGGTGTAACAATAAACGCAAGACCTGAAAGTAGTTTGTTCTAAATCGGTAACTGAATTGATTCCAAAAATTGTTCATGTATCTTACATTTTTTTTTAAATTTGCAGGAATAGTTTTTTAATTCATAGCAATAACGAGATTTCAAATGAATCCCTAAAACATATTTCTCAAAACGCACACATACACGTACAAGTTTCATTGATAATTGGGGTATAAAAGTGCTTAAAAAAAGGGTAAAAACCTCTAAATTTGGAAATTTGGTTTTCGTTTTGAATTTATGCAATTCTCTAATCGGGGTGACTTAGGTCTTGCGTTATTTTCGTTAAACCTTGTATATTTTAGTTTTACCTTTTTTAGGTCTCATAATATTTACCTTCTTTCGCCCTGCATTTTTTTTCTTTCATCCTGATATGTTTTTTTCTATTTTTTCGACACCTTATCAATGCAATAATTTGAAAGACAATCTGAAGATTTCCGCATTTCCGAAAAGGCGCATAACTAAAGTCTATATTTAGTAAAAGGTGCATAGTATAGTTACAGCTGCTTTATGCCCGCTGGGTTGAATAGTAGCGGGTTCGATTTCCGCACGGAACAAATCTTTCAGTAGACCACAATTCTTTGTTTCGGTGTATGTGAACTTTCACATATATTTGGATTTTCATGTTAGTAAATGACACGGGAATAAATCCTAACGTGGACCTACGTTTTTCATTAAAAATAATAATAGTAGGCAATTACATTGAGTCGTTTTGTAATGGATTTTTATTTTTAGCGCAAATGGTCTTTTTTATTAGCGCTAAAAGTAATATAAGTCAGCAAATTCAATTAAGCTTTCGGTATATCAGGGTTGGCAATTTACTGTTAAGGGGCTCTCGTCTCGTAGTGTTGGGCATTATTTTTTTAATCGTAGGATCTATCTATCTATATCATCACGCCAGATCCCTTACGGGGTAGGCAGAGAGTACAGAGTTCCAACAGGCTCTTTCCTTATACCCCTCTCTGGCTTCCTCTACTCTCATAGTTAGTCTCATACACGCTCGCCGGTTACGGAGAGTCCTGACTTGTCCTTCAGATAAGACCCGGTCTATTTGGTAAGATAGTCTAGGTCTTCCCCGATACCTACATCCTTCCACTTTCGCATTGTATATCAGTTTTGTCATTCTTTCTTCGGACATTGTTTCTATATGCCCGAACCAACGGAGCATACCCTTTCTCATCATTACACAGATACTCTCTTTCATACCTATTTGCTTTCTTACTACGCTGTTGCAAATACGGTCGGTCAGCTTCGTCAATTTATCAATTGTAATTTCATTTGCAATTAATTAATCTCTCTAAGATACTCCGTAATAACAATAACTTTGGACGTCAAATGCCTCAGTAGCTCCCGTGACCATGGGTGCTATAGAGTACTCGAAACGGTGAGAGCTTTAAACCATGATAGAATCCGATATATATTAATTGAAACTTCAGTGTTTAAACAATTAATTTTGCCCAACTCTTGCGGGACTGCGGTGTCCTTAGCGATCACCCAGGTGAAGCAGCGTTTGGCTCAGTCGGTCGAAGCCACGTAGGCGGCTTGATAAGTTCCAACAGCAGGTGGTCACAACGTGCCTCCACCAATGAGCACCGGGTCAGCGTGGTGGAGCATGTCTCTCAATTTGTGAGAAAAGGCCTTTGCAGTTGAGCACAGGGGTCTTAAAACAGGTAATTATATAATTAAGTATGTTCAACTTAACCTAATGGCACCATAGGACACTTTTGAATCTCTGATTTTATAGGTTATAATATTTTTGTTCATAATTTAATTTTTTTCATATTTTTTTAGGTAAATACAGTTTTATATTATACAAACTCATTTATCCGATCCAGCTCCAGTGTGATGCCTTTACTATCACATTACCTTCTCTCAGAAATCCAAGTGAGAGTTATATTCTATCACGTCGAACTAGTGCGGATTTGTACACGGATGGGGAGGGGAAGTTGTATCTTACATCAATTTAAAAATATTTATATATTAGTCTGAGGCTGCGCATGTATTGATATAGTAATATCTTTACGTCTTATTACACATTATTTTAGGCAGAATTCTTATTATTACTGAAATATAAAATGTTACTTCTGGATAATGTAGTGTTCTAAATAAAAATTGGCACAGTAGATTCAGAGTTTTTAGGTTACAAACAAACAAATCTTTCCTGTTTACAAAAATAATAAAGGCGTCTTAATATAGATATGGGTTGCTCTCCTGTAGAGATCATCCTAACTTTAAAAAAAAACCACCGTCACGCCTATATTTCCAAGGAGGGGTGGCAGAGGTGTACTGAGTACACTCACTTTTCGCCAACGATGTTAGGCCCCATGTAATAGAAGACGAGCCTATTGTCATATACCGGGCACAATTCCAGACTCCGGACTCATACTGGGATTTTTTGTTAAAATAACTACATGTGTCCAATCTAGGATTTGAACACAGGACTCTGTGATTACAAAGCGACGTGCTTTGCCACTAGACCAACGAGGCAGTCCTAACCTGCTTATTTTTACTCTACGTTATTTTAACTTTCAGTCTTTCTGGTGCTTATATTTGTTATAAAAAGTTGGCAACCCTTTGCATATTGTTCTTTCTCGTCATTTTTGTCGCCGTAAGAATTAAATTACGTTTTGAAAGGTGATTTCAATGGAATGGCATTTGTCGCCTAATTAAGGAAAAATACTGACTTATATACATATTATACAATAAATCAAAATTTTTCCTTATACTTTTGTTTTCAATGTGCTAATTATTTACATAGGTATTGTATTTAATGAGTCGATGACATTGGTGCTGACTAAAAATAACATTTCAATATAATATGTAGATATTATGTATGACGGTAAAAGCGAAAGTTTGTGAGGATAGATGTATGGATGTTTGTTAGTCTTTGATGCAAAAATTACTAGACGGATTTTTATGAAACTTTACAGAAATATTTCTTATAGATTAGGATAACACATAGGCTATCATTTATAAAGACACATCGCTGACAAGTTATATCTATCTCTCTATATCATCACGCCAGATCCCTTACGGGGTAGGCAGAGAGAACAGAGTTCCAACATATGCTTGGATGGATGCTATTTCAGCTCCACTTGAGTCATGACAACCTATTCAACTGTTGTTAGTTAACATTCCCTCTCCTCCTTCTATTATTTTAACACAATGTGTACTTTTTTTGTAAATGAGGGAACCATGTAGCCATTCTCATAAATAGTATTATTCGCTTTTTTAACTTAGACTCACCTGATGACCAACCTACATTGTTCTCCCATACGTAGAAAAAGAAAGATCAAAAGAATGTAGATAAAAAAGTTTATAATTTTTTATTTTGAAAGAGCAACCGTGGAGTTTCTTGCCCTTCTTCTCCACAGGAATGACATTCCGAAGTGGCGGTAGAGTCTTTGTTACTTTTCTGACGATTCATAAATACTGTAATGGTTTACATGAATAAAAAAATATTCTGATTCCGATTCTGAACAGGTTCTTTCCTTACATACCTCTCTGGCTTCCTCCACTCTCCTGGTACGTCTCATACACGCTCTTTGACAAGTTGTTTATAAATAATACTCTCACATTGCCTTCTTTCACAAATTCAAGTGAGAGTTATACTCCACCACGCAGACCCGGTGCAGACTTGAACACGGATGGGTGTGTGTGTGTGAATGATCTACGCTGTTGGCCGCGGGGCCCTCACAGCTTTACCGGACAAGCGTGCAACCACTACGCTCGAATCAGTAGAGCAAGTGGGCAGCTAGCTCAACGGCGCCTCAAGGAAAAACGGCCTCGGCTTGGGTAGTCGCTATGGTGGAGGGCATATACTAGGTGTTTCGCCATGGTGCTCTGCACCGGCCGATAGGCCACAGATTCTTCGTCCTCGCCGGCGAGGTTCCGTATCCGAAAGAAGGGATGTAAGGGCATGAATGGGGATGGGGATACACGGATGGGGAGAGGGATTCAATTGAAAAATATCTTACGGTTGGTCTAGTTAGTCTAGTGGGATATAGGCTAGCGATCACGAGGTCTTAGGTTTGAATCCTTGGTCAGAGAAAATGTGATTTGCTATCGAAAAATTGTTAGTAGCAGTATGGAGTTTTAAACTAAGCCTGGTATAATGACAATAGATGTGCCGCCTATGAGGTACACAGTAGGTACACAGTACACCACTGTCGCCTTCGCTCGGGGAAGCGAGATATGATGGTAATTATTACTTTTTTTATTTTTTCGGCGCTAAAATTGTTGAGTATTTAATTTGACTATATTTGGTTTTGGGTTACATTCAGAAATAATTCGATTTTTCCTGCGTCTTTTTCATGAGACATGGGTACGTTCACGTTTGATCAGATCTCATTCCACGCATATTGTATTCTAGAATATTTAAAATAAGGACTCCAGAAAAATAAAAAGGGTATAGATATAAACGAAAAAATCTATTTTAATTTGCAATTACATCAAATAATGTTTATTATTTGGCGTTATTATTTAAAAAACTTAAAACTTTATAAATCTTTACCCTCGCTGACCGAATTAAGAATAGTGTGATTAGAAACCGATGTAACTTGAAGAATGACGTGGTGACTAGGATTGAAAGAGGTGCCTGATCAGTAAGACGGGCAGAGTCATTGGCCATTTTTAACCAACTTCAAAAAGGAGGAGGTTCTATGTTCGGTTGTATGTACGCTTTTTTATTAAGTATGTTCACCGATATTTCCGTCAGTTGTGGACCGATTTTGATAATTCTTTTTGCATTGGGTTCAGTGTAACTCCAAGGTGGTCCCATTTTAATTTCATTGGTATTGGACCTTGGACTATACACCAGGGAACTCCTTAACGACAAACAATAGGAATGTGAAAATAGAGAAAATATAGGTGTTACGTCAATCGTATAGGCACCCTACTATAGAACTAAGCAGAATGTTAACCGACTTCAATAATAAATATTTGAAGTCGGTGCCAAGTAACCGACTGCACCAACCAGCACCGACTTGAAATATTATTTTTTTCTTTTTGAAGTCGGTTTCCCCTTTTTTTAAAAGAATGGTTAAGGACCACTTTCTTTCGACTATTCTCTAATAAGTCACCTACTATCATGCCGTTTCTTTATACCTATCATTATTATATTTATATATTGTTATGTATCATATATATTTATAAGCATATGAACCTATTAAAATAAAACTAACTAATAAATGTACGCCACCTACTGCCCTCTATTTTTTTTATATCTTTTTTTCTTTCAGTTTTGGTTGTCTGGAAGCGATCGCTATTAGCGATAAGACCGCAAATTGTACTTGCTTTGTTTATTTCTTTTTTTCTATGTAAATGTATTGGTTTACAATAAAGAATAATCTATCTAATCTATCTCTATGTTGAATTGGTCATGTGGAGTGGATGTGTGACAGGCGGCTAAAGAAAGGAATATATCAAGCAAATGTGAGTGGGACCGTCGGAAGAGGTCGTCCAAGGAAAACCTATCACGACCAAATTAATAGTCTCTTGGAAAAGGGTCAAGTGCGTAGAACTCTTAATCGACGGAAATGTATGAAGACATGTATGAACGTAGATGAAGCGAAAGAGGTGTGTCAGAATCGTAGTATGTGGTAAACTGTCTCTGCCTACCCCGGTGGGATAAAGGCGTGAGTGTATGTATGTATGTGTTTATAAATCTTCATTACTCAATGATGTAACTTAGAACTGTTTGCGATTTAGGAACTGACACAATGAAATCGTTATAAACAATTAATTGTATTTTTTTTAAATGTAAAAAATCGATTACCGATCCTTTACAAATATTATTCTATGTATTCGAGTGATATTCAAGATTCTATTTTATTTAATTTTATCATCACCACATTTCTAGAAGCGTCAAATTGCCTCGTTGGTCTGGTGGCAAAGCGCATCGCTTTGTGATCACGAGGTCCTGGGTTCAAATCCAAGGTCGGACTAATGTAGTTTTTCTAAGGAAAAATTCCCAGTATGAGTCCGGAGTCTGGAATTGTGCCCGGTATATGGCAATAGGCTCGCCCCCTATTACATGGGACCTAACATCATCGGCGAAACGTGGGTGTACTCAGTACACCTCAGCCACCCCCTCTAGGAAATATAGGCGTGACGGACGGTCAAATTGCAACCTTCACTGTAGCCATGGCTCATGGAAAAGACTATAATGTATAATTCTTAAAAAATAACAAGAAATCCGAAGCCAAAGCAACGATCTATACTGCCAAGTTTTACATAACATTATGATTAAATATTAGCATATTATCTTTAAAACGAGCGTTAACATCGGACCACATTGTTTGTATATTTTTACACGTCTGTCTCCGGCCGCTTGGCACATCTTCAGAGCGATGCCTCAATGACGGTCCGATGTCTATTCCCGTCTGACATTGCCTCAAGCCTAGTGCAAGGACGTGACGACCATGCTCTTGGTATCAAAGTTTTTGATGAACGCTAATTTTAACTCGGCAACATTTAGACTGCATTTCTTTATCGCATGACTAAGCCTACTTTTTTATCCGTGCAGAAGATTATCAGCTTGTGTTTTTTGTGCGTATTTAAACTAATTTACTGTTGAGATTATTTTTATAACTGCAGTTAAGTTGTTGGCTTCTAAATTATTTGTTTTTATCACGGATTTACTAAAAATAAATTAGCGTTGAGTTTATAATAGAAACATTTTAAAGTTTATTTTTTTTTATTTCATTTGTCGCTATTTTGTTAGCTGCCAGTATTCGTGTACTCGAAAGTATTTGTGTGCAATAACTCCAAACATCAGATTTTCTTTTCCCCGAAATGATATTGTTTTTATAAAAATATTTCCAAGGCAATTTTTATAGTAGCTTTCCCACGCTTTTCTGACGCGTCATCCAGACATTTTTTTAGATTTTATATATTACTTCAGATTTTATCCTTAGGGTGTTTCATAAATTATACAAAACATTTCTAAACCGGCAACTCTGAGCGGGCGTGACAGTCTTTTGACTTCCGCTAAAAAAACCGCCAACGAAGAGAGCGCGGGGCAGTGATAGACTTGGAAGGGAAGTAGGTCGTAGACGGTGCGTTTATACGACTTACCTACCCTCACGAAATGGGAAATATGTAAATCGGATATAAGAGACGTTCTGATTCAAGCTACACTATATATTTTTGTTTATTAACATCTGTGTCATTCACAGGAAGGTTGATCAGTTAAAAAGGGTTGAGTGGCCGGTCTCCTCCTTTTGTAGCTATCGAGTACAGTCCAGAGTTCAGTCAAAAAAATATCAATAAAAATCGAAAGTCTATGGCCGATAACAAAACTATAGTGCGACAAGGATATTGAGAGTTTTGGCGAGAAGTCGAAGAGTGATGTTGTCAATTTGTTTTAATTTCCAAAACTTGTGTTATTTCGACTAATAATGTGTAATGTTGGTGGAATATTAACCATTATGTGTTCTTATATATGCATGAGTGAAGGTAATTGTAACAAAGTGATAAAACGTGTCTTTTGGACTTCTCTCAAAACGGCCGTCGCAATTGTTATGTAAAGTATCCACCGCTTTACTATCCAGGGTGGGGTACTTCATTAATTTCATTATCAATGTTGTCATTCAATTCATCGGGGAGTCGAATTAATTTAAACAAACACGATTATATATCTCACTGGACACTGGCAAAATACACTTATAATAAGTGTGAAGCCATATCTTGAAGAAGAAGAAGAAGTAAGGATATTTTGGCCGCTCGCTGTTATCGAGTGCAATGTTGTTTCATGACAGTAGCAGAGTTGCCGTTTTCCGGCAACCGTGCGGACTCGTGAAATATATCCCTGGGAGTAAGTAAATTTTACTAGTTGATGACCCTAATTTCACACCAACGCCCCCCTGTTAATGTCCACCACGGGCCGAAATATCCTTGTCGTACTATAGTTTTGTTATCGGCCATAGACCTTCAACTTTTACCGATATTTTTTTTATCTTTACGCAATCCAACCAAAACGTTTTATGATATACTTATGCCGTGCAATTTTAACTACAGCTTAGTCTAATTGAACTGACGGACGATTTAGCGCAGTGGTTAAGAGCTTAAGCAGCTCCGCCCACTGTATCTAATAGTCGCGGGTTCGATTCTTGCACGGGACAAATCTCTGTGTGTGATCCACAGTTATTTGTACCGGTCTGGGTATTTGTGTACGTTAATTTTTGTTTGTAAACACACCCACCACACAGGAGTTAACCCTAGTGTGGGGCTAAGATTAAAAAAAAATAATGATTCATGAACAGGTAGCCTGTGCCCTTCTCCATAATGCAATCTTCTCGACAAATTTTGTGAAAATCTATTCTATGACTTAATCGTGAAACAGTAACACATACCCAGAATTGCTTTCAATTTTAATATTAGTGTGTACTTTTAGAGTGAAAAGGATGGCATATCAACTCGATAGCGTTACTCTATCAATTTATTATTTATTCATAGCCCTTTAGACGTTCATGCGACCGTTAACGAAATTTAATTCCAAATCAAATCCTAGAGTGGAGCTACGTTTAAAAAAATAACTAACGTAGACTTTTCCAAGCATTGGTAGTGGCGGATTCGATTCCGATCACAAGCATTTGCTTCTGACTGTGTCATGGGTTCGTTTACGTAACAACGTAAACGAACCCATGACACACAAATCATTCTTACGTTCAATTTGCAAAGAACACAAAAACAAAATTTAATCGAGTTTACTATAAAGTTGACGGACGATTTAGCGCAGTGGTTAAGAGCTTAAGCCACTCCGCCCGCTGTGTCTAACAGTCGCGGGTTCGATTCCCGCACGGGACAAATCTTTGTGTGATCCACAATTATTTGTTCCGGTCTGGGTATTTGTGTATGTGAATTTTCATGTTTGTAAACGCACCCACGATACAGGAATAAATCCTAGTGTGGGGCTACGTTTTAAAAAAAAAAAAAAAAAAGTAAGTTTTACTTCCTAAAGTAACTGGATTTTGTAGTTATTTTCATAGTAAATAAACCGGCTAGTTTTGAAGACTTAGAAACTCTTTGTATTCGTCCGCTCTTGTGCCTTCAACGTGACCTCCTTTCCAACGTGCGACCTCCATAACTACAAACCTGCCAAATTAAAACAATCGTGTATGGGTTGATATATTTCATATGTGAGAAGATTCCTTTTACGTATATGTAAATAACTAACAAAAGAGTTTCTGTTTTCCACTAATTTAATCGAGTTTACTATAGCATTTTTCACATAGGATGGGTAGTGACAGTTCTAATTGCCAAACGAAATTATACTTTATTCAATGGCAATAAGAGGCATGACCCGTTTCTATACTTATGATTTTATACCTTACCACCATTAAATTAAATATTAATTTCGTTTGTCAATTAGAACTGTCACTACCAATCTTATGCGAAAAATACTATAGGATCTAACATGGATCTAACATTTTATGCACCGTTTATTCATTCTGTTGATGGATGATGGGCGAGTGTGTGTGCGTGCGTGCGTGTGTGGGTGGATGCGTGCGTGCGTGCTTGTGTGCATACGTGTGTGTGAGAAAATGAGTACCCTGTGAGCCGAAAGACCTCTGCAGCTTCAATGAACAAGAACTACGCTGCAGCAGTAGTTCCACACTTGGAGTTAGGAAGTTTATCTATCTATCTTCAGCTGAAAAACGTCCACTGTTGGACAAAAACCTCCTCTAAAGACCTTCACATGCGTTTACAAACATGAAATTCGCATACAACTACATCAAAAAAAAATATAGGTCTGAACCTGCGACTACTTGAACCAGTGAGAATAGCGGTCAACGCTCTAAGCCACTGCACTAAGCCGTCGTCAAAATTTAACCAAAATGATAGATATATTTATTACAGTATGATGGTATATTAATCCCGTATTGTTTTTTACCTGCTTAAATCGCTTATCGACGAAACGTGACAAAACGTTGTATTGATTTGCTATTTCGCGGAATCGCAAGTGTTACTTAGGTGATGTAAACAAAAATTATCCGTACTAATTGATTCTCACCAGGTCTTGAAATTGAATCCTTCGTCAGATAGTGGTATTGAGGTTTTTCTATCGAAATTTGTTAGTAGCAGTCCGGAGACATCATCATCATCATCATTTCAGCCTATACTTGTCCACTGCTGAACATAGGCCTCCCCAATCGCTTTACAGCGTAACCGGTCCGATGCCACCTGCATCCAACGATTTCCTGCGATTTTCACAAGATCGTCGGTCCATCTGGCAGGCGGTCGTCCTACGCTGCGCTTGCCAATACGTGTCCGGAGACATACCACAGAGCAAATAATAAAAGTAAACACAATGTAAAAGGTTGTAAGCGCGAAAGTGCAAGGATGATAGTACCGGGAAAACCTAGACTATCTTACTATGAATTAACACACGGTGTCTTATTTGATGGGCAAGTCAAGAGTCTTGCGTAACTGGCGAGCCTGTATGTGATGAACGTGGTCTCTTACAATAGATCTCATACAAAAGCTCAGAGTTGCTTGGCGAGCAATGGATAGAGCTTTGCTTGGCGTTTCTCTACGTGATCGAATCAAGAATGACGAGATTCGTAGAAGAACCAAGGTCACCCACAGAGCCCATATGATTAGCAAGCTGAAGTGGCAATGGGCGGGCCACATAGCGCAAAAATTGGACGGTCGTTGGGGTAAAAAGATTCTAGAGTGGCAAGCGTATTGGCCACGTATTGGCAAGCGAAGCGTGGGACGGCCGCCTGCCAGATGGACCGACGATTTTGTGAAGATCGCAGGAAGTCGTTGGATGTTGGTGGCATCGGACCGGTTACGCTGAAAAGCGATTTGGGAGGCCTATGTTCAGCAGTGGACAAATATAGGCTATTATATATAATACCTACTCGGGGAAAGTACCTGGGCGAGAGGGTATTACAAAGAAAATGTAAAAATGTGCCTTTAAGTCAATAATTTGAATGTCAAACTCTACTTTTAGGGATTGGTCACATTTTTAAATTGTAAATCGGTATTCAAGTCCAGAGAACTTAGCACAAAAAGATTTGCGGTAGCGTGACGATTGCGACTAAGTGTGCTGTCACGTTCATGTTTATTTAGTACATTTGTAGTGTACAAGGATTGCATATCAACTCGCTAGGGCCATGATAACGTCAATTTTCGTACCAAACCCTCAGAAATAATAAGGCGTAATTTCTTCTAGTTTTTTTTTCGTCTACGTTTCAGCCGCAACAGAAAAGGATCCTATTGCATATTTATGTACCTTCTTCAGGTCCGCACGAACACACACATACATATGTAATGCAATCGCTTATTTAGGTCGTATATTTGTTGGGTGTTATGGATGGTGGTTACTAGACCTGCCCCTTGTAATCGATTAAATAAAATATTTATTTTTTCGAGGGATGTAATCGATTTTTAGATCGATTTGAAGGACTAATTCAAATCAAAAACCTCTCTAAACGAAACGATTGACGTTATAATATTAATAATAATCTTTGTAATTTAAAACCGACTTCAAAAAGCAAAAAATAAATATTTGAAGTAAATGTTCATATATCATCGACGAAGGTAAATTTCAAATTTTCAATGTAATAAGACGCGAGTCCATTGCCATTGCTATACCAACTGTAATATAATAAACGCAAGACCTGTGAGTAGTTTGTTCTAATTCGGTATCTGAATTGTTTCCAACAATCTTTAATATATCTTACATTTACTGAGTTCTTAGATTTACGCGAATATTACACATGAAATAAAACTATTTTTTCGGATTTTATCGCGGTTTATTTTGATTTTTAAGTTTTCGACGTTTCGAGTGCTTTGCAGCACCCATGGTCACGGGAAGGACTGAGGTGTTAGACGTCCAAAAGGCATAGTTGTTTCGGGGTACCCTCAAACTTCTTAATTATTTTTTGTTTTTGTTGGTCCGATCTACGCAGAATGAGCTCACGGTGTCTTGAGGTCTTGCAGTGTTATGCTTGGTTTTGGATTTGATTATATTAATTATTGGATCCCAAGTCGATGGAAGCACCCAACCATCTTCTCTATTGAAATTAGGATGTTTTTTAATTTCAATAGCCTCGCGAACCATCCTTGGTAGGAATCGGTGTTCTTTCACGAGGATTTGTGGTCTATCAAATCTAATGTTATGGCGGGTGCGGTCAAGGACATGTTCACAGACTGCAGACTTCTTTGAGCGACGGTGTTTTAGGTCAGCTATGTGCTCTTTAACCCGAGTTTTTACAGGTCTTTTTGTTTGTCCTATGTAAGAATCCGAAAAAATAGTTTTATTTCATGTGTAATATTCGCGTAAATCTAAGAACTCAGTATGTGAACCAGTACGGACTGGAAATCGCAAATAAAATACGCTGGTTAGAAGATCTCAAGACTAAGCGCGCAAGATTTACAACATCCCTAAATTTCTTGAAGAGATGCAGAGACCACAATCTCATTCCTACGTGTGTCAAGATATCCACCAAGAGAGGCATACGAGGAAGCGCTAAGATCCTAAACCAGGCAAGTAAAAAGTTGTTACGAACGGTGATTCATCAGACGCGTTCCGATCTACACCACCTTAGCAGAAATATAGAAATTTCATCCAATGAATTAAAGACAGTGTTAACTACATTTGATTTTAATAAATGCATTGTTACTTTAAACAAGCGTGAAACATCTAAATATAATGAATGCAAAAATGAACACATAATAAAATATAATAAATTAACAACTAAATCAAATGTCAAGAACAAATCATTTGGGTGTAACGAAACGCAACCGTGCACCATAGACAACGAATCACGCGCAGTCATCAATCTGTCAAAACAAACATTGGATGAAAACATCGTAAAGTTCCTATCTAAAGGTTTAAATTATGCTGTAACACCTCGAAGGATACCGTATGAGGAAATTATCAGCGCCGTTGAAGACGTCCTATCCAAAAATAGTATAGGGAGGGAAGATTCGGAGGCAATACGTCAGGATGTCTCATCCATGTTACGTCGAAGTTCAGTGCCCAAACTAAATCTTCCTAAAAAACAATATTTAGCGTTGAAAACCTTACGAAATAGAAAGGATATCTCTATTCTCCGCGCGGATAAAGGAAATGCTACGGTCATTATGGATACGTCAGATTACAATGTCAAAATACAAGAACTTTTATCGGATGCAAACACATACAAAAAGGTCAAGACAGACCCAACCACCAGTATATTAAAACAAACTACTGATTTAATAAAGAAATACTCCGCAACATTGAATCTGGACGTCAAATCACTAATACCTTCGTGCGCAAAACCACCACAGTTGTATGGGCTCCTAAAAATACATAAACCGAATGCTCCACTACGTCTAATCGTTAGCCAAATCGACACACCAACCTACAGATTGGCTCAGCACGTAGCGAAAGTGCTCTCACCACTCAAAGGACACACAAGAGCACATGTTAAGGATTCATACCATTTTGTTAGTGAGATCAAAAATCTACATCTTACTGACAATTAAACTATGGTCAGTTTCGATGTCCAGTCACTATTCACATGCCTATCTGTACAAGACTGTGTCGAAATTGTAGAAAGGAAACTAGCGGAGAACAACATGCCAGTGGAATACTCAAAACTATTGAGACACTGCCTTACATCTGGCTACTTATTGTGGAAGGAGTAGTTCTACAAGCAAGTAGGTGGCGTGGCGATGGGCTCCCCTGTATCTCCCATTGTTGCCGATATATTCATGGAAGACTTTGAGGAGACAGCCCTTCGTACTTCACTTGTAAAGCCAAGCTTCTACAAGCGGTACGTAGATGATACTTTCACAATATTACCATCTGACAAAATTAATGTATTCCTTAATCATCTTAACTCCATTAACCCTAAAATTCAATTTACAATGGAGTTGGAGGCAAACAATTCCCTAGCTTTGCTAGATGTCTCAGTAATCCGTAACCCCAACAACACCTTAAGCCATACGGTTTATAGAAAAAAGACCCATACTGATAGGTACTTAAACGGTGAATCTAACCACCATCCATCACAGTTAGCTACCGTGGGTAAATCTTTGTTTCAGAGAGCACAAGGGATCTGTGACAAGAAACATCTGGCTGCCGAGCATCAACATGTCAAGCAAGTCCTGCACGACAATAAGCTTCGAGTCCCACGCCAACGTCACAGTGACCGAGTGAAACCAGCCACAGTCGAGCGTCTCCCCGCTGTACTACCTTACTTAAGAGGAGTCACAGACAAGATTGGCTACATCTTGAAGCGTGCTTCAATTAAAACATTTTATAAGCCGCCGAAGAAGATCAGTCAGTTTTTACCATCTGTCAAGTGTCACATCCCTCTACAAGATGCAGGAGTATACAAGCTTGATTGTGAATGTGGTCTCTTTTACATAGGACAAACAAAAAGACCTGTAAAAACTCGGGTTAAAGAGTACATAGCTGACCTAAAACACCGTCGCTCAAAGAAGTCTGCAGTCTGTGAACATGTCCTTGACCGTACACGCCATAACATTAGATTTGATAGACCACAAATCCTCGTGAAAGAACACCGATTCCTACCAAGGATGTTTCGCGAGGCTATTGAAATTAAAAAACATCCCAATTTCAATAGAGAAGATGGTTGGGTGCTTCCATCGACTTGGGATCCAGTAATTAAAATAATCAAATCCAAAACCAAGCATAACACTGCAAGACCTCAAGACACCGTGAGCTCATTCTGCGTAGATCGGACCAACAAAAACAAAAAATAATTAAGAAGTTTGAGGGTACCCCGGAACAACTATGCCTTTTGGACGTCTAACACCTCAGTCCTTCCCGTGACCATGGGCGCTGCAAAGCACTCGAAACGTCGGGAACTTAAAAATCAAAAAATAAACCGCGATAAAATCCGAAATAATAGTTTTATTTCATATCTTACTTATATTTATTTTAAATTTGCAAAAATGCTGTTACTCTTTTAGCGCCCAATAATAAACTAAATTTATTCTTGAGTCAAAGTCATACGAAGATTTCAAATGCATTTATAAAACGTATATCTCAATATGCACACCAACACATATTAGTTTCATTGTTAATTGGGGTATAAAAGTGCTTAAAAAAGGGGTGAAAATGTGTAGAATTTGGAAAACTGGTTTTCGTATTGAATGTGTGGAGCAATTATCTAATCGGGGTGTCTGAGGTCTTGCGTTATTTATGATACACCTTGTATATGTGGCATTCTAGACTTCGGATTACAACAGATTTTTTTTTTATTAAAAAAAACACTTTGTCCGACGTAGGATTCGAACCTAGTACTATCTAATCGGCATTAAACTAACGAAGCAGTTTAGTAATATGTTTATTAATATACATAATACATTTAAAACTATTTTTCGGATTTTAACGCGGTTTATTTTTGGTTTTTTTATTTGCCGACGTTAGGAATGCTTTACTTCATCCATGGTCACAAGAGGGACTGAAATGTTTGTTAGTCTTAGTTATTTAAGGGTACCTACCCTCAAACTTCTTAATTATTTTTGAATTTTTGGATGTCAGAGACCGTAGTCCCCTCTGTGAATGGTGCTGTAGAGCACTTAAAACGTCCCGTCGGGAACTAAAAAACCAAAAATAAACCGCGATAAAAATCCGAAAACCAGTTTTATTTCGTACACAGTCATAGAAGTTCTTGTATAGTCTGAGGGTTGAGAAGCTGAATTCGCAACACAATGCAGCTTTTAATTCCTTTTTTGTGCGAGTTCCCACTGCCAAGTCGGAGACCTTCATGAACGAAGACTTTTGGCCTACCATACGTGTTGGTGTGCATATTGAGAAATACGTTTTAGAAGTGCATTTGAAATTGAGGCGCTCGTAGCGCTGAGCGACCGCGGTGTTCTTACCGATCACCAAGGTTAAGCAGCGTTCGGCTCGGTCGGCCTGAGATGGGTGACCGTTTGTGGCATTTTCATATTCGAGCGTCTCCGTGCTTCGGAAGGCACGTTAAGCCGTTGGTCCCGGTTACCACTTAATGTGGTAGTCGTTAAGCCGAGTTGGAAGCCTTAAAGGCGGCTTGAAAAGTTCCCACAGCAGGTGGCCACAAACCTGCCTCCACCAATCCGCACTGGGTCCGCGTGGTGGAGTATGACCTAATCTCTCTCACCCCGATTTGTGAGAGAAGGCCTTTGCCCAGCAGTGGGCAGTATAGGCTGATATTATTATTATTATATTATTTGAAATTTCCGTATGGCGTAGACTCAAGAATAAATTTAGTTTATTATAGGGCGCTAAAGGAGTAACAGCATTTTTGTTGCAAATTTCAAAAAAATGTAATGTACATCAAAAAGTGTAGGAATCAATACAGATACCGATTTAGAACAAACTACTTACAGGTCTTGCGTTTATTATGTTACAGCTTGTGTAGCAATAGCAATGGGCTTACGTCCTCTAACATTGAAATCTAACATCGTCGATGATAAATAAACATAGTAGGCCCCTACCACCCCCGCTTAGGGATAATAGGCGTGACGCTGTTTATATTTATCATGTTTATTTTTTGCTAAACATTTTCAATTCATGTTTTTAATTTTGCATTTCTGTAAAATATTTTTTCGGCGCGCTGCCAGCTAGACGAATCATAAAAACATCATATTTCATCAATTCTATTTTCATGTTATTGCAGATTTATTATTACTGTATGTTATAAGGATGTTACAGGAATAGTTTTCAGTTTACAAAAATCAAATACATCAGTCAGTCAGTCAGTCAGTCAGTAGTACATTTCACAAGGTTGTTGCTTAGATGCGGAATTTATACCTAACTAGTTTCGGCTCGCGACTTCGTCTGTGGTATTTTAGTCAGGAACCTAACATTTTTCCGGAATAAAAAGTATCCTATGTGTTAATCCAGGTAATAAACTATCTGTGTGCCAAATTTCATCCAAATCCGTTTAGCCGTTTTCGTGTGATTGAGTAACAATCATCCAAACATACAAACGTTTATATTTATAGTATTAAGCAGGAAAAAGAGTGGACGGAGTACCTAAGGGCTTAGCACAAACAGATTGACACTAGCGTAACACTATCAAGTTGATATGCTATCCTTTTCACATTACAAATTTACTAAATAAAGATGAACGAGACAGCACGCTTTCTTGACAACGTCGCTATACCGTCAATTTGTTTCAAACCCTCTGGTATTAAAATTATTTTCCATTACTTAAAGCACTCTTTTTTTGTGTGCACTGTCTTAAATGTTCGTCAGTAGAAATCTCGGATCGTGGACTTCTGTATTAAAACTACCTAACAGGTCTGTCCGAGAATGTAACACACTCACAACTCGTTTGTTTGAGTTGAATAAGTGCAGAATTAATGCTGGTGAACTTACTCCACTAAAGCGCGTTACTTAATTATATAACGCTCATTTTGTCGATGCAGATTTATTTGCTCTATTATAAAAAGAATTTTATGAATATATAATAATATTGACGAATAATGATAATCACACTTAATTCAATTTCATTTATTGCATATTAATTTTACTTTCATAGAATAATCACAGAATAGTCCCACATATTCGGAAAACCTAATTTGTTAAGTATGTGCCAGATAAATTAGGGTTCCCGAGTGCATAGTCCGATATAATAATGATAGTGACTTATTGCCTTCCCCCACAATAATTTAGTCGTTCTGTATCATAAGCTTATTTGTTTTCTTTTTAAATAATTTGAGGATAACGGTCCTGGTTGTACTGATACACGTACATGTTAATTTTTACTTTAAGTAATCCAATGTACAATTGTTTGTTGTCCCGAATATAATAAATAGATAACTAGTTAAATTAGATTACAAAAAAAAATGTGAATTGACTATTTGTAAGCGCCCCCGCAGGGCTTATACAGTTTCGTGGCAGACAAGGTCGCAGTGATGGGATAATAATTCGCCTAACTCTCCTACGGCTCGTAGTAGACCGGCAACATTTAAAAACCGGACTAACGGCTGTCTGTAAATAAATCTTCCGTCGACACTCGTTGGAACAATGCCGAGACTACCGGGGTTGCCAGTTTATATGGGGTCTGGGAAGTTAGTTCTTTAATATTTTTTTGTTTGTTTTTTTCTTTGGCTGTCGAGATTCATGTTATCATACCGAACATAAAAGGTTACAACGCCGAGTCTGGTGATAATCTTTATTCACTCAAAAAAATAAAATAACACCGTCACGCCTATATTCCCCAACCGGGGGAGGCAGAAGTGTACTTTGTTTCACCAACAATGTTAGGATAGGGTGACACTATTGTAATTTTATCGGGCACAATGCCAAACTTCGGACCGATGCTGGAAATTTTTCTATAAAAAAAATATTTTTTTTTGTCCGACACACGCGACACAAGACCTCGATTGTTTATTAATATTTTTATAATGTCTAGGGTTCCGTAATTCAATCAGCAATATCAATACCCTTGTAGGATCACATCGTGGTCCGTCTGTTTGCCCAACGGTTAAGATAATCTTTTTATAGAAAGGTATAAAGTCGAAATTGTCAAATACTAAGGTCTATGGTGTCTTGGCGATGTAAAAAATTAAAGAATTTAAGTCAATGCAATCCATTAGCCAATTTAAACTCACTTATCAAAACCTATACGGTATATCTCGTTGACTGAATCATGAAATTAGACAAAAAGCTAGTTTTCATAGTAAAAGTAAAGGAAAAAACCACGATAAAAATGTAGTCACATAATTAAGTATAATATGGCAACCCTGGACTAAACTTCCGCGTTGCAGTAGATTCGTATGTGAGAAGGTCGGACTATCAAAATATTGTTTCACAACGTGAGAAGCCCTGCTCCCTAATTAATACGGAGTATTTGAGTTTTCCGCTTGAAGCAGACGGCTGGCAATTGTCTAAAGATAGTACTGACATAAGTCAAAATATTTGATAAGTTGAATTTGCACTCTATTTTAATAACTTAAAAGCTTAATTTTATCTGTGGGTGCTTTTTACTTATGTCTCTGTTCCATGCGGAATCAGAAATGGTCTGAGACAACGGTGGACTTAAATATAATCAACATGTAGTATATTCAATTTTTGACTTTGAATTCATTTTGGTGACATCACCACTTGCGGGATAGGCCGATAGGACAGAGTTTTAACGGGTTCTTTCCTTGCAGACCTCTTTCATTTTTTCTAGTCTCATAGCTCATCGCATACACATTCAACGCAGATAATCTTAGATATAATATATTATTATCGTATATATATCCTATAAATTATATCATAGGTCGGACAAATGAAGTTTTTCTAACGAAAAAAACCTCCCAGTATGAGTCCGGAGTCGGGAATTGTGCCCGGTATATGTCAATAGGCTCGCCCCCTATTACATGGGACTTAAAATCGTTGGCGAAACGTGGGTGCACTCAGTACACCTCTGCCACCCCCACTTGGGGAATATAGGTGTGACGGTGTTTTTTATAATATATTATTTAATAGAATTTCTTTCATGGCAGTGGACTGAGGTCGCGTTCACGGAGTAATAAAAAATATAAAACATATATATATATACACCGTCTACATTCTCCAAATGGAGGTGGCTGGTAGGTACTGTGTATGGGCATAATTCTTGACTTATGATCTTTAATTAAAAAAAAAATTGAAAAAAAAAAAAAATTAATCATTTATATTTGATAGAGAGTGAACATGAGAGTAGAGGCACACAAAGAGCTCTGTAAGGAAAGAACCTATTGGAACTTTGCACTTTCTGCCTACCCCGCATGGGATCTGGCGTGATGAGACAGATATTTGATAGAAATCAATATAGTTGTTTTACAAGCATCGGTTTTAATTTTAAATAAAATATTTTACGGATATTATCGCGGTTTATTTTTGTTTCTTTTTTTAGTTCCCGACGTTTCGAGTGCTTTGCAGCACCCATGGTCACAGGAGGGACTGAGTTGTTAGACGTCCAAAAGGCATAGTTGTTCCGTGGTATCCTAAAACTTCTTAATTATTTTTGTTGGTCCGATCTACGCAGAATGAGCTCACGGTGTCTTGAGGCCTTGCAGTGTTATGCTTGGTTTTGGTTATTTGATTATATTAATTACCGGATCTCAAGTTGATAACTTAAAAAATCAAAAATAAACCGTGATAAAATCCGAAAAAAAGTTTTATTTCATATATAATATTCGCGTAAATCTAGCTCATTAGGATCGTAAAATTGACGGACAAATTCTGTCGCTTGTAAAGTCTTTAAGTCTACCGACCGGCTGACATGTAACACGAAATAAAATTTTATTAAACCATTTGCGACCTACATCCAGTGGGTGAACAGCAATGATTCTGTCACCATAAATTGTCATCTAATCGTGACTAGTCACATTAAACTCAATATAATTTCCCTGCTCCAGATTCTCCCCATTAGTCCGTGATGTTATTTGACAGTTGTTACTGCCTTAAGAGATTTGTTTATTTCTGTGCCATATGTGTATGCTAAGAAATAAATATAAAGAGGAGATTGCATTATTAGATTCCACTTTTTAAAATGATACTGTGCGGGATTAGGAGGACGTTTCACACCGCCCACTTCTGTATTTGCCATCTAGCTGAGAATTACAAACTGGCGTAAACCACGCTCACCGCGATGACGTCAGGGCCTAGTCGAAATACACAGTGCACAGTTGTTTAGACCGACTCCACTTTACATTTGCTTTGTGGTGTTAACCGTCGGATTAAAAATTCTTAAGAGTAACCTCGTGAATGCGATTTTGGAAATTTTCATTCTATCCACTGCGGTTGGCAGAGAGTGCAGAGTTCCAACAGCTTCTTTCCTTACAGTGGTCTGTAAGGAAAGAAGCTGTTGGAACTCTGCACTCTCTAGACTCTACCTCTCTCTAGAGTGGTCTCTACCTTCCTCCATTCTCATAGTTCGTTAAATACACGCTCGCTGGTTATGGATAATTCATTTATTCATTTTATTTAACCTAGACTGTCTTACCATGACCAAATAGACAGTGTTTTATCTGACGGGCAAGTCAAGAGTCTCCGTAACTGGCGATGAGAGTGAAGGAAGCCGGAGAAGTCCGTAAGGAGAGATGTAGTTGGAATTCTGTACTCTCTATCTACGCCACAAGGGATCTAGAGTAATGATTTACATAGATAGATATTTATGAACTTTGCACCATCTTGACTATTCATAAGTACCTACTATTAGTTCTACATAAATAAAAAAAAATTGTTGAAAACATAATTTTTCGGAATATGAATGTTAATGCGAAAGTGGAAGGACCAGGTACCGGGCAAGACATAGATTATCTTACCATCACCAAATAGACCGTGTTTTATCTGAAGGGCAAGTAAAGAGTCTCCGTAACCGGCGAGCGTGTATGAGACGAACTATGAGAGTGCCTCCACTGTCATAGTTCGTAGAAGCCGGAGAAGTCTGTAAGGAGAGAACCTGTTGAAATTCTGTACTCTCTACCTATCCCGCAAGGGATCTGGCGTAATGGCATAGATAGACAGATAGATTTACGTCATTATTATTTTTTTCTGAAAATAGAATCCATAGCAGTAAGGTGCGTAGAGCGAACTAAAAAAATATAATTGAACAAGAGTTACAATCTGGAATCCAATCAAACTTTTGTAATGAAGAAACCTGCAAACGTTATCAAACTATTTACAAACAATACCCAGTAGAACGAGAATGATACTTGTCACAAAGTTAGTAACAATTAATAATTATAATTTATCAAGGTATATACAAAAAGAGAACGCAGTTCTTAAATCGTGGCTTAATCGATCGTCGATAAAATATTTGCAAGCAGAATTTTTTTTTGCTTATTAAAATCATACATAATATGAAATCGAATTTCATTTTGCCTTGATTTGCTTACGAGAGCAGGTATTTGAAAAATAAATCTTAAATCTAGCAAGGAATTGGCGTGATGATATATTAAATACACTTTTAGGTTTTAATTTTTCTGCAGTAATTAAAAGCAGATTAATCATGTATAATATACTAATTATTGCGTGTGATTCGAAGAGCAAACAACCTGTAATATTATAAATAGCATTACTTATCTTTATTTCGTTACACCTAACAAACGATTAATCATCAATTTATCAAGAGAACAAAGATTTTGTTGCGAAAATATACTTTATCTACAACATTACCTGTTATCTAAAAAAAATCACGCAATCCGTTAATTTATGATGTCAAAATTATACATGGAGCAACAAACTCAGAATGGCTGGGGGGAACTCGAAGAATGGAACTGAAAAATAGGTTAAAAATCGTAACAATTCAGAACCGAATTCTTCTATACCACTTGGTAAGAGTCACTCACCTGGACATTAATTGCCATGGCTGGGTTAGGAGTCTACAGACTTTGGACTCATGTCAGCCGAAGCAAGGAAAATATGTTCAGGTTGATACTTATAGACAATACCAATCTGGGGTCTTTATCTTTATACGTTAACCCAAACAATGTCTTACCTTATACATATAGTGCTCTGCTAGCCTTAGGTATTAAGGCTCAGTCATAAAGACCTGATGTGTACAGCAGGTCTTGATGACTGTTTTCGACAATTCAGTCAATGTGGCCCCATTTTGGGCCGATTCCATATACCTAATCACAGCAGGTTTGCTGTCAAAACGGGATGAAGGAAAAAACCGAATACAAGTTGTCAATAGACGCGTTATTTAGAGTCGTAGAGTAGAGTTAATTTTGGATAGCATTGATAGTAGCTCTTTACCCTAATTCCATGAATTTATCTCTTGCCTTCTCTACTGTCATTTATATATCTATATCATCACGCCAGACTCCTTGCGGGGTAGGTAGAGTGTACAGAGTTTCAACAGTTCATTTCCCTCCAATCCTCTCTCGCCTACTCCATTCTCATAGTGCGTCTCATTCTATTTGATCATGCCAAGGTAGTGTAGGTTTTTCCTGATACCTACATCCTCCCACTTTCTCATAGTATATCAAATTCGTCGTTCTTTCTTCCAGTGTCTTTTTTATACGTCCGAACCATCGGAGCATGCTCTTTCTCATCTTTACACCGATGCTTTCTTTTAAATCTACTCACACGCTCCTTACTACGCTGATAGATGCGATGACAATGCACAGTTATTTTGGAATAACTGTAAATATTCTGTAACTGTTGGCAGTTACAGAGTCGATAACGGTAGCCAAATTTAATAATAACATAACTCTACAATTTTGTTATTTGAATAAAAACTAATTTTAACATACATACAAAAGCTCGAATTCTCATTTTCTTGCTTCGTTAGTTATGCCATTATTCCATTCATACAGCAATACGTTGGTCTAAATCTTAATTAGTGCTTGCATTTTTTTATTTTCGCAGCCGCAGGTACCATTGAACCCGCGACTACTTGATGAGTGGAGATCAAACCACTACGCCAAACGGATTGATGCACATACTGGGGTGTAGTGGATTAATGGATTATTTCGTCAAATAATGGTGTCCTATATTAAGACTGTCGGGTTACTATGTGATTTGGAATCGAGCCACATTCTTCGTATTTTTTGCATGGTGCTATTATTGTCGGTGTTCAGATGAATGCTAGAACACTGTGACGTTAGCAATAGGTATATTTACATTATGCTTTTACATGCTCAATAGTGGGCGTGGTCGAGAGAAATATTTCAAGTAAGACAGAAATAACTGGTCAAGTTCATCTATCGCTGAGCCAAATTCTAATTTTCCAAAAAGTGGTTGTGACAATAAGACGGACATATGCAATTTATATTACATACGACTTTTTTTTTGGATGTAGACCAAAAAAATAAAACGTGTGTTTATATTTGTAGAGTTATTTATAACGTCAAATAACGTTATATCTACGTCCGTGTGGGGACGGAGTTAAAATAAAGTTTACCCATCGCTGGACTAAGTTTGTACTTAATACTGTTCTCGAGGTGATACCCTGGTGTCACCATGGAGGAGGGCTTTTTAGGACTAAGTGTTATCGGAGGCTTGACAACACTCTTTGGAATAGCGGTGCCTGTAGCAAAAATTTGCGTAGGAGGAGACTAAATTCAGCAACAAATATAGCAAATAGCGGTAGCTCTAGCGCGGTAGTACTCATCAGGGTGCCTCATGAGAGAAGACCTTGTTTATGCTGGGTGGTGTCGGAAGCTGGACACAATATTCTTTTAAATAGCGGTACCTATTGAGTCTATAGCCTTAGGTACCTGGGTTACCTAACTAATTTAGTATTATGCAAGCCGGACTAACAATATAGGAGGCGACTAGGGTTAGCGATAAAAGGACAAAAGCCCTAAATAATCAGTTCAAGCGCGGTATTTCTTGAAGCTCAGAGAAGACCTTGTTTGGACTGGATGTTGCTGGAAGCTGTACAATTCTCTTTGAAATACATCTATAGCTTTAGATAGTTAGGTTACTTTTGAACCCCAACTCTCGGTAATTTACCAGTAAACAAGCTGGACTAACAATGTTAGCCAAGCACCATGACGAGACACCTAGTATACGCCCTCCCCCATAGCGACTGCCCAAGCCGAGGCCGTTCGTCCTTGAAGCGCCCTTGAGCTAGTTGCCCCCTGGCCCTTCTGGCTCGAGCGTAGTGGTTGCACGCTCGCCCTCTTGTCCGGTGATGCTGTAAAGGCCCCGCGGCCAACAAAGTACATCATTCACACACAAAAGCGGCAAATAATGGCAGTTTAAGCAAGGTCTTCTGATGTTGCATTGGAGAAGGGCTCGTTTAGGCTGGGTGTTGATTAGAGTAGAAAAGTATGTCGAAGTTTAGAAATGTCGGTACTTATGGCATCCAAGGGGTTCAGTCGCAGAAAGTCTACTTCGCAAAATATCTACCAGTAGCAAAACTTAATCCTACTCAGTTGGGTTACTGCTAGGCTTTGAGATGGGTTGACGTCTGGTCGTGTAAGTTCGTCCTGTAGGGCCTAACTAAGTGACTTTTAGACATAAAACACCTCAGTCCGTCCCGTGAACATAGACGCTGTAGAGCACTCGAAAAGTAAACCGTAATAATTTCGAAATATTTTCGTTTAAATTCAATTATTTCTTGCCGGTTACGGAATCAAGAGTCTCCGTAACTGGCAAGCGTGTATGAGACGAATTATAAGAGTGGAGGAAACCAGAGATGTATGTAAGGAAAGAACCTGTTGGAAACCTGTACTCTTTGCCTACACCGCAAGGGATCTGACGTGATGATATAGATAGATATTTTTGCTCAACTCTGGTAGATAGGGAAAAAGGTAAAAACGACGTAGTCTACAAAACACATGCCCAAAAATCACGACAAAGCCGCGGGTATAACTTAGTTTAACTAAGCTCATTCAACTGTTCACTAATAACTCCACGGTTCTCTTCAAAACAATACACTCAGACCTGATTCAAATATTATTACGTCGAACCTCTAAACATAGCAATTTTCTATTAATAAATATCTCGCAGTTTCCTATTTCTAATTTAGTTTAAATGTATTTACCTACATTTACTCGTACGTACACGTGGAACTATTTATAGATTTATTATTTCTACCGCTTTCGTAATACGGTGAATGTTTGATCAAATGTTATATTTATCATTACGAACAATAACGTATTAGATCGTGTCTTATCTGAAAGTCGAGAGTCCCCGTATCTAGTGAACATGTATGAATCGAACTGTGAGAGGAGAGGGAGCCAAAGAGGTATGTAAGGAAAGAACCTGTTGGAACTCTGCACTCTCTGCCTACGCCGTAAGGGATCTGGCGATGACATTGATAGAACAATATCCTAGAAAAAGTTGAACTGCCTCATTGCTCAAGTGGTCTATAGTGCGAGTGTTGGTGATGAAGTCCTAGGTTGTGTGCTATTTCTATCGAAAACATTCGATCATACCCGTTGTCCTTATATTATTTGTTAGTTCGCAGAGAAGAGATTTTCTGCTACAAGTATTTCATACTTACAAGGGAATTTAGCACAATATCTATAACCTTACTCCAGATCCCTTGCGGGGTAGGCAGAGAGTACAGAGTTCCAACAGGTTCTTTCCTTACGTACCTCTCTGGCTTCCTCGACTCTCATAGTTCGTCTCGCCGGTTACGGAGACTCTTGACTTTTCCTTCAGATAAGACTCGGTTTATTTGGTCGTGGTAAGATAGTCTAGGTCTTCCCCGGTACCTGCATCCTTCCACTTTCACATTGTATATCAGCACAATATCATTGTTAATACTGAATTTTTAATGAATAAAATATTTTATATTTTTTTTTTTGGTTCGACTCAATCTTAATCAACGCGAGGACGGGTTAACATTGTATAGTTGGCTAAAACTACTATAATAAAAAGATCTAAGGTCATTAATTCTGTATAACTAATTTCCGAATGTGTCTGTGTGTGTGAATGATCTACACTGTTGGCCATGGGGCCTTTACAGCTTCACTGGACAAGGAATAACTAATTTATATAGTTGCTAGCCACGAGAAACTTAAGCAAAAATGGCTCCTGTGAGACGGAAATTCGCAGAAGGATCGGGTGGCAAAAAGCGCCATGTCACAGCTGGATAAAATATGGAAAGACAGAAACATCTCTACCAACACCAAGAGCAACTTAGTCCGAGCATTAGTGTTTATATACGGTGCCGAGACATGGACCCTCAAGAAGGCTGACCGCGACGTATTGATGCCTTTGAGATGTGGTACTGGAGAAGGATGCTAGGTAAACCAGCACACCGCATCAATGTGTCAATCCTAGCTAAACTCAAGATCCAAACTCTGTCCACTACTTGCCCACGCAGGGTTCTGGAGTATTTTGGTCACATTGCCAAAAAAGACAGTGACAACTGGGAAAAACTGATGGTCACCGGTAAAATTGAAGGTAAGCGACCATTAGGAAGGAGCCCAACACGCTGGACGGATCAGATTCGCACAAGTCTTGATACCACGGTTTACGAGGCTCTTCACTTGGCTGCAGATAGATGAATAGATGGCGACTCATCATCCGTAGGAAACTATTCTCAAAAATATGACTACGACCCTCAGTAATGAGGAAATCGATGCAAAGAGGAGAAGCTACGAGTAGGTATAGATAGGTAGGTATGTAAACACGGCCCTTTTTAGGCTCATTTTGTTTGTGTTCCGTTTTCTGGTACTTCTTCATTCGTGCTCTTTGAAGGTCCTGGTTTTGGGAGGCCTTCATGGCTTTCTAGTACGATAAATACATATTAAAGGCTGTCACACATTAGCTTGTCTATCCGTCCTTGCCGTGGTAGACAGGGACGTAGTCGTTGTCCAAAATATGGAATTGTGTCCGGTATAGCAGTAATCTCGGCCTTATTACATTGGGACTTAAAATAGTTCGCGAATTGTGGATGTGATTGTGACACGCAGTACAGAGTGCTTAGCACGAATTTATTGATGATAGCAAAGCATTGACGAGAAAGCTAACTGTTGCGTTCAAATTAATTCAGTAAATTTGAAGTGTGGAAAGGATGGCTTATAAACTCGATAACGTTACGCTCACGTCCATCTGTTCGTGCTAAGCTCTCTGAAGGTTTAGCACGAATAGAATGACATGAGTGTTATGTTATTGAGGTGATATGCCATCCCTTTCACAGTACTAATCCTTCTAAATAAAGATGAAAGCGACAGCGCGTTTACTTGATGATGTTACTATAACATTACATTGTTTGTGTTATGCTCTCTGATATGGAAGAAAAAAATTAACACCGTCACCCCTATATTTTCGAAGCGGGGGTGGCAGAGGTATACTGTGTACATCCACTTTTGATTATTAGGTCCCATGTAAAAGGAGGCGAGCCTTGTGCCATATACTAGGCACAACTCCAGACTCCGAATTAATAGGGTTTTTTTGATAGAAAAGCTACATTTGTATGACCTAGGATTTGAACACAGGACCTTGTGATTCATCATTATTCGCCATTAGACCAACGAGAAAGTTGGCAAAGATTGGGTTATAATATGGGTAAGGTTATATAGTAATATTGGCTGCTGTGAAACTAATTGTCAAAGATCGTAGTATAATGGTGTTTTCTGTTTATATGCCTACGGACTCGTCAGAAAATTTAATAGAATTTACGGAATGTTTGTGTGAAATTAATGCCATAATCGAGACAAATAATGTGGAATCCGTTTATCTTCTGGGGGACCTAAACGCGCACCCGGGTGAGTCATTTGCAAATGAACTTAGTAGCTTTTGTACCCAACAATCGTGGTCGCTTGTGGGCATGGACCTGTTACCGGAAGATACATATACTTATGTGAGCGACGCGCACGGGTGTAGACGTTGGCTGGACCATATAATAGTGACTAAAGCGGCACGGAATTCAGTGATTAGTGCATCAGTATTGTATGATATTTATTGGTCGGATCATTTTCCTGTTTTAGTAGAATGTAATATAGATATTTTGAACGCTCAAAACTTACATCAAAATAATATGGTAAAAAGTAGTATCTTGTGGGGTGACAGGGATACAAGTCAAATATATAAATATGAGGAAATGTGTAATTTAAAATTGAGAGATATTGATTTTCCTGTTGAATTTAGCAAATGGGCTGATAATTTTTGTTGTAACTCACAGCACAAAAATAGTTTAGACAACATTTATGAGAATATAATAGCTATTCTTACGGAGGATGCAAAGAGTTCTTCTATCTATCTATCTATCTATAACCTCACGCCAGATCCCTTGCGGGGTAGGCAGAGAGTACAGAGTTCCAACAGGTTCTTTCCTTACATACCTCTCTGGCTTCCTCGACTCTCATAGTTCGTCTCATACACGCTCGCCGGTTACGGAGACTCTTGACTTTTCCATCAGATAAGACTCGGTTTATTTGGTCGTGGTAAGATAGTCTAGGTCTTCCCCGGTACCTGCATCCTTCCACTTTCACATTGTATATCTGTTTTGTCATTCTTTCCTCTGGCATTCTTTCTATATGCCCGAACCAACGGAGCATGCCCTTTCTCATCTTTACACCGATACTATCTTTCATACCTACTCGCTGTCTTACTATGCTGTTGCTAATGCGGTCGGTCAGCTTCACTCCGCACATCTTCCGCAGAGCTCGCATTTCTACCGCATTTATCCTACTTTCATTCTCCAAAGAGTTCTTATGTTTCAAAACCAAGAAAAAAAGGATATGTTGTCCCGGGGTGGAAGAAGCATGTTAGGGACGCTCACGAGAGGGCAAGGCTTTGTTATGAAATGTAGTTACTATATGGGAAACCCACATCCGGAATGATATATCAGAACATGTGCGAATCCAAAAAAGTTTTTAAGTCTAAATTAAAGTGGTGCCAAAATAATGAGCACCGGATAAGAATGGACATAATTGCTGCCCATAATTCTAAAAAAGATTTTAAACGTTTTTGAAAGACAACAAATAGTTTGAATCCAAAACCTGCCCAACCTGTGAGTGTGTCTGGCTTGCACGAACCGTGTAAAATAGCTGAGGCATTTAGACTACATTTTAAGGTCGACCCTTTATTGGAACCTCTATCGCAGGTCCGCGGTAGTGTGAGTAGTGACCAGAGATTTAGAGTTAGGTTTACAGCTAGCGACGTATCACGTGTTATCGCTAATATGACAAAAGGAAAATCTCCAGGTCATGACGACCTCAGTATTGAGCATCTGCAATATGCAAGTGTACATTTACCAAGGGTCCTGGCCATGTTCTATAACCTATGTTTAGGGCACTCATACTTGCCAGAGAAATTAATGCATACAATGGTAGTACTTCTGGTCAAAAATAAAACAGGCGATATGTCGGATATTTGTAATTATAGGCCGATTTCATTAGCTACGATAATTGCCAAAGTGCTGGACAGTCTGCTTGATAAACACCTAACTTCTTTTATTCAGTTAAATGACAATTTGGTTTCAGATCTGGTCTATCCACGGAGTGTGCTATCATGTGCCTCAAGCAGACTGTTCAATATTATGTTAATAGAAAAACGCCTGTTTATGCGTGTTTCTTAGATTTATCTAGAGCATTTGACCTAGTGTCATATGATAAGCTATGGAATAAGTTAAGAGTGGAAACAAGCTGTCAAGATGAGATTGTGAATTTACTCCAATTTTGGTATGAAAACCAAAATAACAGAGTGAAGTGGGCAGGTTGTTCGTCGGCCGTGTATAGGATGTAGTGTGGAGTAAGACAGGGAGGGCTTACCTCGCCGAGGCTCTTCAACCTATACATAAATCGGCTGATCGATGAGCTGAGCAACACCGGGCTTGGATGTCATATTGACGGCACCTGCATTAATAATATTAGCTATGCTGATGACATGGTGTTGCTCAGTCCATCACTGTCAGCGTTGAATAAACTTATTGGTATATGTGAATCCTATGCTGGAACCCATGGGCTCAGATACAATGGAGCTAAAAGTGTGATTATGGTTTTTAAGTCAGGTAGTAAAAGCTACAGCAAAGTACCTATTAAGCTAGCGGGCAGCACGTTGACAAGGGTAAAATGCTTTTAGTACCTGGGCCACTGGGTCTCAGAGGATTTAAAAGACAATGCAGACATTGAGAGGGAGTGAAGAGCCTTGACTGTCCGGTGTAATATGTTGGCCCGCAGGTTTATACATTGCAGTGGGCCTGTTAAGACTACACTTTTTAGAGCTTACTGCCAATCACTGTATACGTGCAGCCTGTGGTTAGACTTTACACAGGGGGCATTCAACGCTCTTCGTGTTCAATATAATAATGGGTGCTGATGGGGCTGCCACGATTTTGCAGCGCCTCAGGCATGTTTGCCGAGGCCCGAGTTGATGGGTTTCCGGCCTTAATCCGTAAGCGATCGGCCTCGCTGTTGAGTCGTATAAGAGCGAGCACCAACAGTATCCTGAACGTATTATCTAACAGGTGGAACTCTTCCCTGCTGCAGCGCTGGATACACTTACATGTTGCAAGGTAGCCTGTGCAGGGTTGGGGCTCCTGTCATGAACAATTAGGCTAAACTAACATTACATTATAAGAATATTTTAGTAACACACTAAATGTAATTAAATATATGGGTTGTATTTAGCCTGAAATAAATTATTATTATTATTATATAAGATGCTGCTTCAGCATGTTGCTACACAATAATATCTAACTTTTATAACCGTCCCAGACGGTGGTCGTAAGTCGTAATGATACATTCCATTACGTTACAATAGTTCCATTGCACCACAGTTCAGAAATAACCTCTCCTTTTGACTTTGCCGCAGTCAAGTCGTAAAAATCAGTTTTACTATTGTATCTATCAGGGGGCCGATTCTAATTAAATAATGTCGCAAAACAGAATTTTAAAGATTAACGATGTTTTATTAAGGGTGCAGGATAAGCCATTTGACGTTAGCATAACGTTGTCTAGAAAGCGTGATGTCGCGTTCATCTTTATTTAGAAAATTGTAGTGTGTGTGAGTGTGAATAATTTACGCTGTTGGCAATCACTACGCTCAAGTTAGAAGGGCAAGAGGGAAACTAGCTCAAAGGCGCCTCGGCTTGGGCAGTCGCTAGGGGGGAGGGCGTATACTAGGTGTCTCGCCGTGGTGCTATGCACCGGCCGGCGGGCAAGGGATTCTAAAACCTCCCCGGCGAGGTCGGTGTCAGATCCTGTGTGCGGTTTCTGTATCCGAGACAAGGTATGTAAGGGCATTGGTAGGGTCTGTAACATGCCGCGGACTGCGGTAGCGGCTGATAGGAGGGAAGTTAGTCGGCGGCGGCTACGATTAGCTGATTTCTATGCAGATTTTTAATAAAGGCGCGAATAGGTTCGAGACCGAGATCGGAATGGAAGTAAATTGAAAGTGTGACAAGGATGTTATATGAGCCCGCTAGCGATACTCTAACGTCAATCTTTTATGCTAAGCTCTCAATTCTCATGTTCTAGTAGCAAAAAATAATTTGAATATAAAAAAGACCTTTTTAAAAACAAGCTTTTATAGCAAAAACGCAAGTCGCGGGTTCATTTCCCGCATGGGACAAATCTGCGGGTGACCCAAAATTATTTGTTTCGATCTGGGTATTTGTTTATGTAAAATTTCATGTTTGTAAACGCACCCACGACACAGGAATAAATCCTAGTGTGGGGCTACGGTTTTTAAAGGAAAAATAATATGTTTCTAAACGCATCCACGACAAAGGAATTAATCCTACTGTAAGGCTAGAAAATTTTGTAAACGTACTTACGACGCAGGAATAAATCCTAGTGTGGGGCGTAGTTATTTTTTCTTCTAAATCAGGGACTAGGTTTTATCGATACATTACATGTTACGTACGTCGGATGTCGTGTGCCTAATCGTAGATTAGCTGATAAGAGCTGATAAGGCGTGGTCAAATCGGTGGAGTTAATTAACTCTTGGGACACTAGGTAATGTGTGATTCATTCGATATAATCAACTGTTAACAGTATGATAAACTGTATTGAATCACAAATGAAATCGGCAGCTCCTCAATTAACAAAATTAAACAATGCTGTATAATACAATTCTAAAAAATGGTTATCAGAAAGGCCAAACAAATTAAGTTAAAAGACTAGCCCGCTGAGTTAGTGAGACTAGCCGGATCTCAGTGGAGGTCGCGTTCCGATCCGGTGGTAGATGTAAAAAATGTAATAATTTAGACGTTTGTAACTGCTTTTGTATTGGTCTAAACAAATACATAATTTTTGACTTTGACCATTTTATTTTTACATGACTACGGCAAAGAGCAGTGTTGGGCATTATTCAATATTTTTCTAAACTGTAGAATAAATCAATTGAAATTTCAGTTGCAATTAAATGAATTCTCCTAAGGTACTCTTGACGGTGTGTGAAGTTCGCCAACCCGCACTGGGCCAGCGTGGTGGACTATGACCTAAACCCTCTCTGTTTGAGAGGTGGCCCGTGCCCAACGGTGGGACAGTTTCTTAATAGGGCTAGTATCATTAAGGTACTTAACAATAATAATGACTTTTGGACGCCAAACGCTTCAGTTCCTTCCGTGACCATGGGTGTTGGAGAGCACTCGAAACGTCGGGAACTCAAAATCAAAAATTAACCGAGATAAATTTCGAAATATTTTATTACGATTTCATTGTTTTCACAACTAATTTTTGCCAAACTCTTGCTAAAATAAAAGGGTTACGTTTTTAGTAGTCTATGTAGGTATTTTTGTGTTTGTGTGTGTGAATGATCTACGCTGTTGGCCGCGGGGCCTTTACAGCTTCACCGGACAAGAAGGCGAGCGTGCAACTACTACGCTAGAGCCAGAAGGGCAAGGGGGCAACTAGCTCAAGGGCGCTTCAAGGAGGAACGGCCTCAGCTTGGACAGTCGCTATAGGGGAGGGCGTATACTAGTAGACACCTAGGTGTCTCGCCGTGGTGCTCTGCACCGGCCGGCGGGCGAGGAATTCTTCGACCTCGCCGGCGAGGTCGGTGTCTGATCCTGTGTGCGGTATCTGTATCCGATAGGTATTTTTGTATTGATGGATGTATCACTTACGGTATCGCCTAAACTCATCCGATTTTAACGGTCTCTGATTTTTTGCGTCCGCATTGAGTAGGTTGTAAGATGAAAGAGAAAATAATATAAATAAGTTTATTAAATTATTTCATAACATTATCAACACCAAGCGACAGAAAACAATTTTACTTTATTTTAGCATTCATCCCGTAGGTACAGTTTCATAAACTTTATTTAATCTTGAGATTAAATTACCGGATTCGAACGCGGTCTCCACTGAAAATACCCGTTAAGATATTTAGCAGGCTTCTTTTTTAAGTTTTTTTTACAGTAACATAAGGTCATATAGTAAAATAACGTCACTGTCTTGACGGGGACTATGCTAAAAACTTAGTTTTATTTTTTAATGTAAGCTGAGAAAGACGTAATCGTCATTATTATATATCACTGAGATTTGAAAGGCTTGCATGGGTACATGGATACAACACTTATAAGTCCCTTGCGAGAAGTTAATTTTAAGTAAGCCATCTGCGGAGATCAGTTGATGAAGAAACATGAACAGCGAATTGACCACAGCAGGTGCAAGGAATATTGTAAATTATGGAAAGAGAATAAGAGGACTATCTGAGATATCGATCGTTCTAAGGAGATAATAGTCTTATATAATTATTGACAGGGGATAGAGAACATTGGAGGAAAGAGGGGAAGACTTTTCCCCAGCAGTGGGGCACATTAAATTAGTGAAAAAAGATAGACATCCAACTGAATCACATTATTTCAGTCGCTGGGATGTTTCAGGGACGTGTCAACACGTAATCTACAGAGGGCTTAGCACAAAAAAATTGAGGGTAGCGTAACGCTAGCGAGTAAGCGTGCTGTCACGCTCCCATTTATTTAGTAGATCTGTAGTCTGACAAGGTTGGCATATCAACTCGCTAACGTCACGGTAACGTCAATCTTTTCATGCTAAGCCCTCAGATAACAACTTGTTCAACATTAATAAATACACACCGTCACGCCTATATTCCCCAAGCGGGGGTGGCAGAGGTGTACTGAGTACAACCACTTTTCGCCGACTATGTTAGGTCCCATGTAATAGGGGGCAAGTCTATTGCCATACACCGGGCACAATTCCAGACTCCGGACTTATACTGGGAATTTTTCGTTAGAAAAACTACATTTGTCCGACCTAGGATTTGAATCCAGGACCTCATGACCACAAAGCGATGTGCTTTGCCACTAGACCAACGAGGCAGTCGAACCAAGGAGGCAGTCGCTTATAGGCAGTCGATTATATTATTATTGACATAAGAATCTCGTATTGTGGTAGTTTCAGCAAACGTAATTGAAGTGTATGTCATCTGTGATGGCAACACTCTCTCGTGTGTGCAAGTGAGTGGGCACTACAGACAGTTCACGAAAGCCGGTAGGCGAGGGTGGAGGTAGAGTTACAACACGTGTGCACTGGCGAGCCAGTGATACTTTCTAGGGGTAACCGATAGGTAGCAGACAGTTCAGTAATTAAAATGTAATTTTAACGTGTCTTCACGTTGGTTACGGTTGAATTCAAACTAAGACCACACCCATTCGCGTACTCATTTTGGACTGTCATATTTAATATCATCATCATCATCATCTCAGCTTATACTTGTCCACTGCTGAACATAGGCCTCCCCAATTGCTTTCCAGCGTAACCGGTCCGATGCCACCTGCATCCAACGACTTCCTGCGATTTTCGCAAGATCGTCGGTCCATCTGGCAGGCGGTCGTCCCACGCTGCGCTTGCCAATATGTGGTCTCCATCTAGAATCTTTCTGTCCCAACGCCCGTCCGATCTTCGCGCTATGTGGCCCGCCCATTGCCACTTCCGCTTGCAAATCTTAAGGGCTATGTCGGTGACCTTGGTTCTTCTACGAATCTCCTCATTCCTGATTCGATCACGTAGAGAAACGCCGAGCATAGCTCTCTCCATAGCTCGCCGAGCAACTCTGAGCTTTTTTATGAGACCTATTGTAAGAGACTAGACGAGTATTGTATATTTAATATAGTACACACAATATGTCGATGCATATAACCTTTGATTTTATCTTTATCCGTCCAATTTTGGTTTCCACTGACACATCGCTTCTGTTGGTTTGATTACTCCTAAAATAGAATGTGCGTGTTTCACAGTAGTTTTTTTTTGCTGTTTCCATATTTGTTCGTCTGCAATTTGATTTTGTTAACGCATCCTTAACACGAAATAAAATCTTTAACTGTCATCAATTTCAGATTATCGTTTTGTTTTATCTCCGTAAGTATTACCGACCTCACATAATAAACAACGATATAAAAAATAATGTATCGATTCTATTATGGAGCTAGGATTCCACATTCAAATAATTACATTATAGATATTATATACAAGGTGTAACATATAACGCTAGAGCTTAGGCACCCCAATTAGATTATTGCCTTATGAATATAATACGAAAATCAAATTTCCAATTTTTAAGGAGTTTTCTACCATTTTATAAGCTCTTTGGTACCCAAATTATCCACCAAATCTGTAATTTTTCAGGCGTAGAAGTATATGTATTAGAAATGCATTTAAAATAGCTGTATTGTTTTGAATAATGATAAAATTTTGTTTAAAATAGCGAACTGAACGAGGAACAGCAATTTAAAAAAATTAAAAAACCTAACATATTTTAAAAATAGGTGGAATCGGTTCAGTTGCCGATTTAGCACAAACTACTGTTAGGTCTAACGTTATTTTTGTTACACAATTCTATATTCTAAAATTATGGTTTTTGAACGGGACCCAGAACAAAGACGTCAAGGATTATGGTCGGTAACAAATTGCTGGAGCAAGTGAATAAGTTTGTATATCTTGTATGCGCCTTCAAAAAGGATGGGAAATACACGGCTGATATAGAGAGAAGAGTGAATGCAGGGAATAGAGTGAATGGTGCGATGGGAAAGCTACTTGGGAACCGGCAATTCAGCTAAAAGTCGCAGATGGCCATGCATAACGGACTGCTCGTCCCAACGCTGTTATATGGCAGTGAGAGTTGGGTATGTGAGAAGGAGAATGGAAGCAGGATAAATACAGTCGAAATGCGAGCTCTGCGGAAGATGTGCGGCTTCTACTACGCTATTGCGAATACAGTCATTCAAGTTGAATGGCCGTATTCGCAATAGCGTAGTAAGAAAGCGTGTAGGTATAAAACATAGTATTGGTGTAAAGATGGGAAAGGGTATGCTCCGTTGGTTCGGGCATATAGAAAGAATGTCGAAAGAAAGAATGATAAAGCAGATATACAATGCGAAAGTGGAAGGATGTAGGTACCCGGGAAGACTTAGACCTAGACTATCTTACTATGACTAAATAGACCGTGTCTTTTCTGAAGGGTAGCCGGCGAGCGTGTATGAGATGAACAATGAGAGTGAAGGAAGCCAGAGAGGTCTATAAGCAAATCACTAAAACCTTAATTATCAGCAAATAATTGCGAATTTGCGGCAAGTATAAAAAAACCATGTTACAATATTGTCAAAAACATTGTTTCTTCTTAATCTGTAATAAAAAAAAACCATTAAGAACGATCTCAGAACAATCTTAGAATTCGAAATTCAAATAGCCCCTCTATTGCCATTGCCAAATAGTGTTGGCCGTATCCCCAGAATTCGCGTCATTTATCGCCGAAACTGTATATCTTTATATCTCACTGTTTTGCAATGTCCAGTCATAACAGGGTGCTGGTTCAATGACATCCACATAAATGTAAGTCTTACTCATAAGTTTAGCATTATAATATCTTAGAGCGAAGAAAGAGATAGACGACGCGCGGAAGTTATCGTTAGGCAATGATTGCTAATAGTGACGTCTAGTAAGCAAAGTTCCCCTTAAGAGTACTTTAAAAATCAAAATTGATTTATTGTCAACATGGGTCACGGGATTTACATTGATATTAAAAGTTCTGCCATATTTCGTCATAGGGCATGCACACATTACATAATATTTATTTAGGTATAATAAATCAACTTACATTATGCATTATGTACACATTATTATATTTTAAATGGAAATTAAGTCTTACCGTCTTTATTTAAATTGAAATCATGTCGACTGCCTCGTTGGTCTAGTGACAAAGCGCATCGTTTCGTGATTACGAGGCCCTGGGTTCAATCCTAGGTAGGACAAATTTAGTTTTTCTAACGGTAACTTCCCAATAGAGTCCGGAGTCTGGAATTGTGCCCTGTATGTGGCAAGAGGCTCGTCTCCTGTTACATGGCACCTAACATCGTCGACAAAAAGTAGGTGTACTTAGTACCAGCCCCGCTTGGGAAATATAGGCGTGACGGTGAAATCATGTCAAGTTAAATGTCAAACTACGCGTATACTAATTGTAGAGAGTATACTCTCTACAATTAGTACATATTATATGTATTAAATCAGTGTCTCTGGTCAAAAATGGTACAACTCAGTTATGCCTTTTTGGTTTTATTGAACCTTCGTGATCGACGTGTCCTGTTACATATTGATCGATGGATCCCTAATCGTGATAAATTAAATTTAAAGCACGTAGATACAAATCTAACAATTTATAAAACTTTTAAATGCCGCATAATCTAAAAAAAAATCAGCCGAAAGACGTCCAGTGTCCTCTCTAAAAGTTCGCCACAACGTCTGACCTTGCGTTTTACGCATCTAGATTTTACACCAAATTTTCATCAGGTCATCCATCCGTCTTGTTGGAGCCTGTAAAAATAAAAAAACTTAAATTGTAATATATTTTTTAATAACTACTTATTATACTTTACAGTCTTATTTGTTTCATGAGCTTGAGTAGAATATTCTGTCTTTATTATTATTTTAGTCTATCTTGAATGTATATATCATAATATTATTGTTGATGGCGTAGAATAATGTGGTTTTTTGTTTGAAAATTTTGGTCCGTTATGATGCAGCTATTGTCTCGGATACAGTTAGAAAACTTAGAATACTTAGGATCACAATATAACGTTCTTATTACCGTTAAAATTTGTTATGGACACCAAATTCGATGACACTTTGCGGGCCACATTTCACGCAGGACCGACAGTCGTTGGACCAGAAAGATTCTCAAGTGGGCAGGCCTCCCACAAGGTGGATCGATGACCCGGTGAAGGTCGCGGGGAGAAGATGGATACGTTTATTTAGATCTGTCTGAAAGATCCGAAAGATCGCCACGACGACCGGTGTTGTACTGTAGGCACAGTACAACGCCATTCGTCGTGGCGGTCTTTCGGACAGGCCTTTGTCCAGAAGTGGACGTCTTTTCGCTTTGGAAAGACCTAAATAGATTTATTATTGATTGTAGCTTTATTGAAAATGGAAGTTGGGTGCTGTAAGTAGAGTGAATTGCTTAGTTATTTCTATTATTAGGTCTGTATGATGCGCATTGTTTAATGCGTAATGTTGGCGGGATATTAATTATTACGTATCATAAATTAATTTAAAATATATCAAACTTGCTTTAAAAATTGATAAATTTCAGTCAACTTTAATATCGAAAAAGGAAGCAAACGAATTATTTTAGTGACTAAAATGTCTACCTCGAATAAAATATTTACCACATTATATTAAAAAAATATCAAATACAATTGTCATAATGTTTTTAAGTGGTATAATTTGCAAATGCAACTAAATAATAAGGATTTTAATTCGATAAATCTCATCTGAAATGTCATCAGAGTATTTATTAAAATATTCATCGTTTAATGATGCATGACTATTTGATGTTCCATATTCGAAACGTGACCTAGTTACGTTCCTATGCTGGGCTATTCCAGTGTGAGCCACGAAAATGAACCGCTAATAATATTTAGTAAAGCTAAATTCCAGAGAAACACTATACATAAAATTTAATGCGTCTGCCGCTGTGGCGCACCTTACATATAGGCAATTAAGCAGCCCCTATATTAGTATAATACACTGAATGTAGATAGATATTATTATACTTAAGTCAGTGATATAATTTTTATTATGTAATGATATTTAAAGAAAGTGTAATTGTATTCTTGTGAGGTAGGCACAGCTTAATTGTCTATATGCAATGCACGCCATTGGTCTGTGGAACAACTTGTCGAATTAAACTGGAAAAAACCTCTATGCCAACACAAATAAAATGCACGTGGGTTTGCAGTTGCCTATGATCACGAAAAGTATCATAGAGCTAGGATGAAAAGTATAGTCATAATTTATTTATTTATTTATATTAGGCACATCAACAATATTCATATGTCACATTTACAAATACTATTTTACGTGTGTGTGTGTGAATGGTCTACGATGTTGTCCGCGGGGCCTTTACAGCTTCACCGGACAAGAGGGCGAGCGTGCAACAACTACAAAACACTCAAGGGGCTAGCTCAAGGGCGCCTCAAGGAGGAACGGCCTCGGCCTGGGCAGTCGCTATGAGGGAGGGCGTATACTTGGTATCTCGTCGTGGTGCTCTGCACCAGCCGGCGGGCAAGGGATTCTTAAACTTCGCCGGCGAGATCGGTGTCTGATCATGTGTGCGGAATGTATCCGAAAGAAGGGATGTAAGGGCATCGGGAGGGTCGGTGAGAACATGCCGCGCACGGCGGTAGCGGCTGATAGGAGGGGAGTTAAGTTCGTAGTCGGCGGCGGTTACGATTAGCGGATTTCCATGATTGGACGTGTTCGCGAAATATCGGGTTGTCGCCTTTTTAATAAAGGCGGATAGGTTCGAGACCGAGATCGGAATGGTTATCGACATTCCGTATGAACCACGGGGCTCCGAAGGCTTGGCAGAGGAAACGGGATTGAACTGTTTGGAGTCTATCATTGTGAGAACGGGCGGCGTGCCCGAACACCTCACAAGCGTACGTCATGATGGGCCGTATACAAGTTTTGTAAATTGTCACTCACTTGATGTGTGGTCCGAAGGTCATGGTATTGTTAAGGGAGGCCCCTAAATATTTGACCGGTTGACTCCGGGAATAGGTAGGTCGAACGTCGTCACTTGACCGAGATTACTTCTGGGGTGGCGCAGGGAGGGGCGGGGGGTGGCACCTCTGGAAAGGAACACCGCAGCGCTCTTGTCCCCGGACAAGAGCGCTGCGGTGTTCAAGAGCGCTGCGGTGTTCACCTCAATATGCCACTTCCTGAACCAGTCCCCTAGGGTGTTGGCATCTGCCTGAAGGTTTCTGGTAATGAAACCCTTATTCCTATGTGAGACATAGAGAGCGGTATCATCCGCGAATAGGGCTAGATGCACCTTACTCGAACGAGGAATATCGTTCGTGTAAAGGCTGAATAGGAGGGGGGAGAGACCAGAGCCTTGTGGGATGCCAGCTTGTATGGAGTGAGGGGTAGAGCGCGTCATTTCGACGCGATACCAAAAGGCACGATTCGACAGGAAGTCTCGCCAGATGAGCACGAGTCTGTCCGGCACACTCATTTGGTAAAGCTTGTAGATCAAGCCGTTGTGCCAGACTTTGTCGAACGCCTTTGCGACATCGAAGAAAAAGGCACCTGTGTATACGGGTTTGGGTTTGTTGAGGCCAGTGGGGATGTGCTCCGTGATGCGGTGCACTTGATGGACGCAAAAGTGTTTGGGTCGAAAACCAACCTGCTCATTGATTAGAATACCCCTGGATGATACAAAGTCTTTGAGCCGTGCCAGGAGCAGACGCTCGTAGATCGTTGCCAGGGAGTTGAGGAGACTGATGGAGCAGTAACTCGTGGGACGGTCATGAGGTAAACCAGGCTTGGGGATGCCTTTGACGTCGGTCTCCTTCCACTGAGTGGGGAAGGCGCAGTTCGTCATGGCGGCATTAAGGATGGCAAATAGCATTTCACAATATTAATAATCTTATATGAATATCAGTGTACACAACATTCCTTGATTTATGATTGGCATGTCCAGTTATTAGATAATAATAAAAACATAATTACATAATTAAATTGGAAAAAATAGGTACAATTAAAAATTCAAATAAAATAAAAGTGATACATAAGACATGTATCACTTTTATTTTATGAATATCGCTGAACATACATACATAAAAAAAGCATACATACAACCGAACCTAGAATCTCCTCCTTTTTGAAGTCGGTTAAAAAGAGAATTTTTTAAAAAAACAACTACGTCACCCAGATCTTCTCAACCTAAGGTTACAGAAGTATATCGTGTATACGCAAAGAAAAACATATAAAATGATCTCAAGAATCGATGGGTGTGGAAAAATACACCCTACACCGTACACCTCAGTTATCACCATTTGAGGGTGTAAAAATCTGCACTAGGCTGACTGATGATTTAGATGGCGGATTGGTCAAATAATCTTAATTGTAATCCAGTTTAACCTCAAAAAGTTAATATAGGCGAATATTTTCTCGGTTAGTCATAATAAAAATCTATATTTAGCATTGGTTATTTTAACCTTTTACTAATGTAAAGGGTACATATATTAGGCTTCAGACTGGTGCTATAATTAGCCGTCTCCCCTATTCTTCATAATAACCTGTAGCTTTAGACCACAGGGCCGTTATTCGTTAGGCAACGCGACGAGTTACAATAATTTGTAGAAATGATCGTTTAAAGGCACTCCAGTCATATATAGAATACCTGGTATATAGAATACATAATCATTCCACGAAGTTGTCGTAACGTGTCACGTTTCGTCATACTGAATAAAGGGCCAGACCGTTGACGAATAAAAATTAATATACATACTCGTAACTACATCGGAGGTTTAAGCACAAACCATTTGACGTTATAGTGACGTTGTCGAGAAACCGGGCTGTCACGTTCATCTTAATTTTGTAATTTTTTAGTGTGAAAAGTATGGCATAACAACTCGACAGCTTTACGCTAATGCTAATCTATTCGTGCTAGCCCTCAGTTCAATAGCGAAAGCGTGCCAAAATTATCATTATCATTGTTTCGACATTCATATTGTAATGATTCCCATAGACATTGCAGAAAGAACATTCGTAATAGTTTAACTACTTTCTTTTAAAATACATGTAAAAATAGCGCTATTTTTTATTCCAGCCATAATTTTTATAATAGATTTTTCTATCTACCTGAGCGACGTCGCTCAAAGAAGTCTGCAGTCTGTGAACATGTCCTTGACCGCACCCGCCATAACATCAGATTGGATAGACCACAAATCCTCGTGAAAGAATACTGATTCCTACCAACGATGGTTTGCGAGGCTATTGAAATTAAAAAACATCCTAATTTCAATAGAGAAGATGGCTGGGTGCTTCCATCGACTTGGGATCCGGTAATTAATATAATCAAATCCAAAACCAAGCATAACACTGCAAGACCTCAAGACACCGTGAGCTCATTCTGCGTAGATCGGACGAACAAAAATAATGAAGAAGTTTGAGGGTACCCCGGAACAATTATGCCTTTTGGACGTCTAACACCTTAGTCCTTCCCGTGACCATGGGTGCTGCAAGGCACTCGAAACGTCGTCAAATTGGTTTACGATTTTGTTCAACGAGTGGAACATATTGGAATATTTTTCCACTTTCAAAAAAAAAAGAATGAAATGTAGCCCCACATTAGGATTATTTATTCCTGTGTCGTAGGTGCGTTTACAAACCTGAAAATTCACATACACAAATACCCAGACCGGAACAAATAATTGTGGATCACACAAAGATTTGTTCCATGCGGGAATCGAACCAGCGACTATTAGAAACAGTGGGCGGAGCGGATTAAGCTCTTAACCACTGCGCTAAATCGTCCAAGTTGGAATAAACCGACCAGTTTCTGTTGCTAAGTTGACTTTCTGTAGTTGTTAATAGCAACGTACAGGAATGACATTTAACAACGAAATGTCACGTGGTCAGGACCAGACGTTATCGATTGCGGAAAGAGATCTTTCGCGCACGATAAAGCCTTTACAGATATCTTAATAGTGCTCGATTATCAGTGACCCCTTTTAACTGAATCCGATGGACCTAATCCTTTGGATTTAGTTAAGAGGGGCATCGGTAGGTTCCCTTTGAAGATCCTAGAACCCCTTACCATGTCAAAAAAAGGCTACCACGGTTGCTTTTATCCTGGTAAAAGTTTCACATAGGTACCTCAGTCTTCCCCGTAGTGGTATGAGAATCTTCTGGAGATTTTGCCCTACGAAAGAGAAAACAAACAGGGCCGCATGTAAAACGTATATGTAAAGTTTTTTTTGACGAACAATTTAGCGCATTGGTTTAGAGCTTAAGTCGCTCCGCACACTGTGGCTAATAGTCGCGGGTTCGATTCCCGCACGAATAAAATCTTTATCTCTCTCTCTCTATCTATATCATCACGCCAGATCTTTCTGCGACCCACAATTATTTGTTTCGGTCTGGGTATTTGTGTATGTGAATTTTTATGTTTGTCAACGCACCCACAACACAGGAATTAATCCTAAAGTAGGGCAACTAGTTTAAAAAAAAACCAGTTTTTTGTTTAAATTTAATATAAGATTGGTAGACATGTTTTAAGTTTCGCTGGAAGTAATTAAATTAAAATATTGCAGACTCTAGCAAGCTTTGAAAGTCAAGTTAAACGACTATCTCGGTTGCCATTTCGTGTGCTAGTCGTTAAGTTATTTTGGAAAGGCGAAAGGCAGCCTAATAAGTTTCAACAGCAGGTGGCCACAACTGTCTCCACCAATCCGCACTAAGACCGCATGGTGGAGTATGACTTACGGCCGGCCTTATTATTTATTAACTTATGGATGGATTTGCCAACTACGAATAGAATTTTGACATATTTTGTATGGAAAATCTGTCAAAACTCTACTGACAGCAAGCAAATCTATAATTTTTTTTTAATCCTAGCCCCACGCTAGGATTAATTCCTGTGTCGTGGGTGCGTCTACAAATATGAAAATTCACAGACACAAATACCCAGACCGGAACAAATAATTGTAGATCACACAAAGACTGACACACTGCGCTAAATCGTCCGTTAGTCCTTGAGTTGAATATTGAAGCCGGCCATTAATCTCTCTCACCTCGATTTGTGGGAGAAGGCCTTGGGCAGGCGGTGGGGCAGTATAAGTTGATTTGTTTGTACATTCAACGAAATTAAAATAGTGCAGACTTATCTGCGTCAAGATAATTATGCGGTGTTTGTCCTGTGTCCGTCTGTTTCTCAGAAGAGACTAATTATGTTTAGTAGTCGAATCACGGACACATGATACCCCATGTGTGCATTGCGGGACAGTACATTTTATTTTTGGTGAGACTTTCCCGATGAACAATTTTTCATCGGGAAAGTCTAACCGTCAGTCCCCAAAATCATGTAAAAATAAATGACAAAAAAATGTGTCAGCTAACCCTAGAAAATCAAAAGCCGCATATGAATGTTTTTATTTATTTATCTACTAGATTGTGCCCGTGACTTCGTCGGTGTTACTAACCTAACCTATCCTAACCTAACCTAACCTAACATTTTCCGGGATAAAAAGTATCCTATATTCCCCAAGCGGGGGTGGCAGAGGTGTACTGAGTAAACCCACTTTTCGCCGACGATTTTAGGTCCCATGTAATAAGGGGTGAGCCTATTGCCATATACCGGGCACAATTCCCGACTCCGGACTCATACTGGGAATTTTTCGAAATAGAAATACTATATTTGTCCGACCTAGGATTTAAACCCAGGACCTCGTGCTCACAAAGCGATGCGCTTTGCCATTAGACCAATGAGGCATAAAAAGTATCTTATGTGTGTTAATCTAGGTAATTAACTATCTATGTGCCAAATTTCATCCAAATCCGTTCAGCCGATTTTGCGTGATTGAGTAACAAACATCCAAACATACAAATTTCACATTTATAGTATTAGTACTCGTATGGTAGCAAAGCACACCAGATTCCTTTTGGGGTAGGCAGAGAGTGCAGAATTTAAAAAGGTTCTTTCCTCACAGACCTCTTTGGCTGCCTCCACTCTCAGAGTTCGTCTCATACACGCTCGCTAGTACAGAATTAATATTTGCCCATCAGATATGATGTGACATAAACGATCACGGTAACATAGTTTATGTCTTCTGCAGTGTCAACATCCCTCCACTTTCGGATTTTATATCTGTTTTATTATTCTCGCCTCCAAAACTATGCCCTTATCAACCTGAATCTTGGAATATCTCAGTGGATCGTGTACATATAATAAGGACTTATACTCTCAAATCTTGGGTGTACCACGAACACCTCATCGCAGATAAGGCGGTAGAGATATGTACTGTTTTTATTTGAACAAATCTGGTCACGCTATGCACACGAGACGCTGCGTCACGTGTGGGCACATACCGCCGCGAGCTACATCATGTCCGGTCGAACTTGCGCGAACCAGATGTAATATACTCATTAGATATCATATTGCCATATACCGGGCACAATTCCAAACTCCGGACTCATACTGGGAATTTTTGAACTAGAAAACTACATTTGTCTGACCTAGGATTTGAACCCAGGATCGCGCACGAGATCACGAGATCACAAAGCGATGCGCTTTGCTACTAGACCAACGAGGCATTTCTTAACGATGTCACATCTAAATATTATGTCTCTATTGCTCGCGACTAAACCAAAGACGGTCATTCATACCCGTATCTATAAATATGTCGAAGTAGTTTCTTAAGACAACATCGTAGTCATGGCAGAATCGCTGGAACATCTAGGACGAATGCTCGGTGACCTCAACAGAGTATCCCAACAAGTGGGCTGAAAATAAACCTGGACAAAAAAAAAAAAAAAAAAAAAATGTTTAATGTCCATGTCGTACCCACCGCACTCACCGTTGGGAACTTTACTCTTGAAGCTCTCGACGAATACGTTAAGGGACCATCTGGGACAGGCAGCCCTGTTCGGTAAGTCTAACTTTGAGAGAGGTCAGTCGACGATTCTAACTAGAGTGGACAGCGTTTGGGAAACTGCGCAACGTCCTCTCATCAAAAATACTTCAGTGCCTTAAGACTTAAAGTTTTTTGGTCAGTGTGTGTGTGTGTTGTGTTGCCTGTGATGACATACGGATCAGACACGTGGTCTCTTGCAATGAATCTTATAAAAAAGCCCAGAGTTGCCTAGCGAGCTATGGAAAGGGCTATGCTAGGCGTTTCTCTACGCGATCGAATCAGGAATGAGAAGATTCGTAGTAGAACTAAAGTCACCGACATAGCCCATAGGATTAGTAAGCTGAAGTGGCAATGGGCAGGCCATATAGCACGAAGATCGGACTGGCGTTGGGGCAAAAAGACTCTAGAGTGGAGGCCACATATTGGTAAGCTCATCGTGGGACGGCCACCTACCAGATGGACCGACGATCTTGTGAGAATTGCAGGAAGTCGTTGGATGCAGGTGGCATCGGACCGGTTGCGCTGGAGAGCGATTGGGGAGGCCTATGTTTAGCAGTGGACAAGTATAGGCTGAGATGATAATGATGAAGTTGTTTTTGTAGCGTTACTTTTATTAAAGTAATTACTTAGCACAGTATTTTTATTCTATAGTTAAGAAACTGTCAAAAGTGAAAAATGACAAAAGTTTTGTATAGAATTTTAAACACATGACATTAGTCGGCTAAGTAAATTCTTAAGATTAAGCAATTAAATGTATAGATACGGGTGTAATATTTTTATAGTAACAATAGCGTATCTATGTATGTTTGTTAAGACATCAATGTCTGCTACTGCGAACTGGTGTGTTATCCATTACAAGACTGTTAAATGAAAAAACGCCTTAACACGAGTTTATTTTCGACTAAAAGGCGTTTATTCTGTATAACCAAACGTGGCGCGTTACGATAACTTTGTGAAATGGTCGTGTAATGGTAAATCAAACTCAAACTATTTATCTATACTAATATGATAAAAAGGAAGGATTTGTATTTTTGTAAAGAATAAACTTGAAGAATTGACCGATTTCAAAAATTATTTCACTTATTCAATAACAGGTTATATAACATAGACCCGGTAGGTGGCGCTGTCGTCGACCGGGTACGAAGTCGCAGAAACTGCTAGTTTTCTATAAATCCTGCGGGGGTACTTACAAATGGTAATATTAACATTACTTGTTTTAACTTACTAATCTACCACAGGATCGGAACGCGGCCTCCACTGAAAAGATCCGGTGAGAAAGTCAGCGGGCTTGTCTGTCTCTATTAATTTTTTTTTTTCATCTATTTAAGTATAGACACATAAATTTTTATATAATACAAAATTAAGTATGCGATCCAGTTTCAGTGTGATGCTTTACGACTGTGATATAATACTAATAATAGTATTTTTAAAGAATGACAAGCTAAATGATTCTGAGTGGACCAGGCTCCACAAGCAGCAACCGTTCACGAGCAGACTACTTGAGCAGAACGGTATTCTGTGTGCCACTGGAGTGCTATTAGACGATAATTTCACCAAGTTATCGTGACGCGCCACGTTACGAGTTTAATTTCACATAGCGTATAAGGACCTAGGGTAGTGAACTCTAAACGCTTCGATGACATACAAACAGCTCTTCATTTCAAGATCAAAATTATTTTCATTCAAATTGAATATTTTAGCAATGGAGTAAATTGCTGTTAATCCTTGATTATACATATTATGTTTACAGGATGGATATTTGTATTCTTGTTATTTTGTTTTACGAGTGGCTTTTATAGCTACATCGGACAAGACGGCGAGCGTGCAACAACTATACTATCAAGGAAGAACGGCCTTAGCTTAGGATGTCGCTCTGGGTGAGGGCATGCCTTTAAAGTACGAGTACCCACTAGGTGTCTTGCCGTGGTGCTCTAGACCGGCCAGCGGGCAAGGGATTCTTCTACCACGCCCCGGAGAGGTCGATGTCTGATCTTGTGTGGGGTATCCATTTCATAAGGATTACGTAATATTTGGAGTATTGAATTATTTTAATTATGCTAAGATTGAAACGAATGGATTCGAGTAGGAATCACTTCACAGAGTTAAAATTTTGACAGTGCCAAGTTTTTTATAATCTGGTCCTTCTGACAAATCTAATTAAAAAGTAAGATAAGTTTGAGTCAAAGCTTGAAAGGGAAACCCGAGAGAAATCTCTCTCCCGAGAGAATCTTATCTCTCGGCCGTTTTATCACGGAAATTTGACGCGATTTTGTGTGTTTCCACAACCTAGAGATTAAAGCTCCCTATGGTTGTTTCTAGCTTATATTATTACAAATAATTATATGACAGTAAATCATAACAACTCTTTTCCGATGTGAAGAATACCCTACTACGCGTTAGGTATGTGAGATAGTATGCATGCTTCTCTTGGCACGACCGAGTAGGTCATCACACACGCGGGACAATAACACATGATTTATATGAATTTATCTATCTATCTATATCATTATGACAGATCCCTTGCGAGTTAAGCAGAGAGTGCAGAGTTCCAAAACGTTCTTTCCTTACAGACCCCCTTGGCTTCATTCATTCCCATAGTTCGTCTCATACACGCTCGCCGGTTACGGAGACTCTTGACTTGCCTTTCACGTAAGACACATTCTATTTGGTTATGGTAAGATAGTTATAGGTAACTAGATAACTTTATAAACAAATGTAGTTATTTTAAATCTTGTTTTTTTATGTATATTTTAATTTATGTGCAGAATTAGAAGTGCAGTTTCTGCTGTGAATTCCACAACAATTTAAAACAACCTTCTTTATTACCTAGCCCCCTAGGGTATAGGGTATATCTATTAAGAAGAACGCTCTTAGTTAAATTAAGCAATATAATTATAGGGCGTCCATAATGAATCCATGTAGTGTGCAGACATATAATATGAATGAAAATAAATGGTATTGTTTTGTAGGCAGGCCGAGGCTACGGCCGAAAGTCTGTTATTACTATAATAACTCAAACCAATAAGAAATAAAACTTCTTAAAGGTGTAATAAAACAAATTTGCAGAAAAATAAAGCAATAAACATGGCATTTTCATTAGGGACCCATAAATTGTGTAAAGCCACAGCAAAACGTTTACGATCTCTGTCGCCGATTGTATGCCGCTGCCGCCATTTTGATTTATGTCCAAATATGCATCAATTTGCTGTTTATTCTATTGGTAAACGGCCTAAAGTGTAAATTTTAGAGTTATTATGGTAACATTATAAGATTTTGTGTGAGTGTGTGAATGATCTACTCTGTTGGCCGCGGGGCCTTTACAGCTTCACCGGACAAGAGGGCGAGCGTGCAACCACAACGCTCGAGCCAGAAGGGCAAGAGGGCAACTAGCTCAAGGGCGCCTCGAGGAGGAACGGCCCCAGCTTGGGCAGTCGCTATGGGGGAGGGCGTATACTAGGTGTCTTGTCGTGGTGCTCTGCGGAACTTCTCAGTGCTTGTTCTGAGTGTTTATATTGGTCTATACAAATAAAAACTTTAAAGATCGCAACAATGTTCGGCTTTGTGTTGTACGCTTAGAGATTTTGCCTGCAACCTTCACCAGGTCATCCGTCAACCTTATAAGTGACCTGACCACTTCATGTTTTCCGGCACAAGGTCGCAACTCGAGAACCTTTCTGCCCCAGCTGCCGCCAGTTCAACGAGCAATGTTCCCCGTCCACTGTGCTCTTTGAGGGATGCCTTTATGCCTGTGGTTGCCGTATTTCGGCTGATGATTTTGGCTTTGACTTTGAGTTCGCAAGTAATGACGATATCTCGGCTCTGCCCACTCTATAGCCATTTACGATGAAAGCAATTCTGTAAGAGCATTAATCATTGACCTTTGTATCTGATTAGAATTACACGCACTCATCCTGATATCGTGTTAGTCGCTGATATGTGATACAACATTTGATATACAACTTGTAAAGATAGCATTTACGAATGATTATAGATGCGTAGTTTTTTCGCTCTTGATAAAAGCAACCACGGAAGAAAAAAATTTCTTCCGCGATGGCAGCGGGTAACGATTAAATTTTTGGTAACAGACGGTTAAACACAAACCATTAGAGGTTATAGTAACGTTGTCCAAAAAGCGTGCTGTCACGTACATGTTTATTTAGTAAATTTGTAGTAAGAAGAGGATAACGTATCAACTGGATAACATTACCATGACGTTAATCTGTTCGTGTTAAGCCCTATACAGTGGTTAAATTTCAGCAAATGGGACCCAAAATGCTTGGCGCAAACTATGTATTTGAAGTCATCGTGCTGTCATATTTATCTTTATTTAAAAAATGTGTAGCATAAAGAGGATGGAGTATCAACTCGATAGCGTTACGCTAACGTTAATCTAATCGTGCTAAGTCCTATGCAATGGTTATATTTTGGCTCAAATGGGATCCACAAGGCTTAATTCGAACAGGTCGACGTTAAAGTTGCCGATAACCAAACTGTTGAGTAAATATTTATTTAGTTAATACGAGTATGCAGTGTGAAAAGGATGGCATATCAACTAGGTAATGTAACGATATCATCAAACTATTCGGGCCCAGAGGGCTTAGAAAGAAGGTAGCCTATATACCTTCTCCCGAATGCAGTCTTCCCGACAAATTTGACTCCTCGCATGCATATGAAAACGCATCTTAAATGAACACTAGAAGACAATTTATTGGATAAGCAGGTAGTGATCAACATTTTTAAGGCTGCAGGGAGAATTTTCTTCCTCTTGTTAAGCTACCTCTTTCGCAAACTAAGAAGACATGATGCCCAGCAGTGGACGGAGTGAGCTGGAACCAGGAACAAACAAATTAAAAATCCTTTTTGTGTGTGTGAATGATATACGCTGTTGTCCGAGGGACCTTTCCAGCTTCACCTGATGATCGGGACAACGATAGGAATCAATATAAAATGTCCCGACATAATGTATCATTAGTCTGAATTTTAAACGATTTAGCGCAATGGTTAAGAGCTTAAGCCGCTCTGCCCACTGCGTCTAATAGTCGCGGGTTCGATTCCCGCACGGGACAAATCTTTGTGTGATCCCCAATTATTTGTTTCGGTCTGGGTATTTGTGTATGTGAATTTTCATGTTTGTACCTATGTGGGTAATATTACGGCCAATCTAAACCTATCAGGGCCCAGACCCAGAGGACGGCCAAAAACAAGATGGGCAGATGTGGTCAAGAAAGACCTGTGTATCTGCAATGCCTCCGAACACGACACGTCCGACAGAGCGAAGTGGAAGAAGAAAATTAAGAAGGCAGACCCCATCATCAGATGGGAATAATAATTGCCACGGAGAGAGAGAGAGAGAGAGAGAGTACGCACCTATGACACAGGAGTTAATTCTAGTGTGGAGCTAAGATTAAAAAAAAAAGTAATGATTCATGAACACGTAGCCTGTGCCCTTCTCCAGAATGCAGTCTCCTCGACAAATGTTATCAAAATCTGTTCTACGTTTTAATCGTAAACAGTAACCCAGAATTGCTTTCAATTTTAATATTAGTGTGTACTTTTAGTGTGAAAAGGACAGCATATTACCTCGATAGCGTTACTTTATCAATTTATTCATAGCCTTTCAGACGTTCGATCGATGCTTCAAAATTTTAAATTAAGAAGCGAACTGTTAACGAAACATAATTTCAATTTAGAGTTTTGATTGAAGGGTACAGATAAGATATCTCAGGGTATAAATTCAGTCTAGACAGGATGCAGAACGAGTCACTAGTGATAGCTGTAATGAGCTCTTAAATATCTCCAAGGCAATCATATAATGGTTATATTTGATACCTATTTAGAATAGAATAAAAAAAATGGTTAGTGGAATTCGTGTTTTATACGCATCCACGATAGGAATATTTTTTAAAGTGTGGCTAGTATTTTTATTGTGTGAAAGAAAAAGGAACATATTTTTTAAGTGGTGGTAGAGTATTTGTTACTTTTCTGACGATTCATAAGTACTATAATGGTTTAACCGAATGTAATACCTTTTATTTTATTATTTTTACTTATATGGATTTCCATCAACAAGTATACAGTTAAAAATAAAAAGATACATGTATATAACGAGTAAAGCTAAGTGTCTTGTCACTTACAGGAAACCACAGCATGCATTAATACAAAAAAAAACGGGAATTACTATCATCACTAAGCTAAAACTAAGGACCGCTCGTCAAGGCCCATCTTCTGATTCTAATTTTTTTTATCTTTTTCGTGGCAATTGCGTTTACATTATGCCATTGTACAAAGTTTACGCATATTCATTTCTAAATTAATTTAACTCCCCAATGAACTTGATGACAAAGATGATAATGAAATTGATGAAGTGCCCCACCCTGGATAGTAAAGTGATGGATACTTTACATACCAATTGCGACGGCCGTTTTGAGGGAAATCGAAAAGGCACGTTTTATCACTTGTTACAATTACCTTCACTCATGCACATATAGGAATACATAATGGTTAATATTCCACCAACATTACACATTATCATTCGAAATAACACAAGTTTTGGAAATTAAAACAAATTGACAACATCACTCTTCGATTTCCCGCCAAAAAAAACTGATTCTAATTCAATAAAATAATATCTGCAAGTATTTTTATAAAATAATTCTATTTTTCAATGAAATAGCTTTCTTTTATGCCTCCTATATTTTAAATGATTTCCTCGTTGGACTTGTGGTGCTTAAAGTGGCTGGCGAGTGTGAGAACCTGAATTTGAATCTCAGGTCAGAATAAGTGTCGCTTTTCTATCGAATCCTCAATATCAGTTCGGAGTTTGGAAGCGTACCCAGTATAATGCCAATACGCTCGATTCCCAACAGTGGAATTACTCCTCCATAGAGGCCGGACAATGGTTATATTTATTAAAATGTAAATCTTAATGTTTTTTTTTATTTGGGCACGCCTATAAGATATTATAAATACGTAACCAGAATATAATACAAAGGCTTTGAAAGTATTTTCACAAAATTATCCTTGAAGTCCCAGAGGACGTGGGTTTTATAGTCGCCCATCCAAGTGCCGCCTGTGACGACTTTTTAAGTGCCCTCTGAACCCCTATTCACTATGACCAAGAAAACAGGTAACGCGGCGCGTAACGACCACTGCGTGATATGGTCATTTAATAGTGTCCGACCGAAGGTCAATTAGCCGAAGCCGAAGCCGAATAATTTTTAAAAAGTCATGTTGACTGTATAACGAACTTGTTTTGTTTTTATTTCGTTATTTACTGGCAATAGCGGCTGGCCGGCGCAACGCAATGTGACTCCTGCTTCCCGCGCGTTGCCTCTTCTGCGGCGCTCTCGTGCATTCGTAAGTCGTAATAGATCGTTCAATTTCGGCGCTTGCTAGAAACCTTCAGCTTCGGCGACAACTTCAGCCCATTTTGGCAGAAGCCGAAGTTTTGGGCGAAGGCAGTATTTTTGGCCGAAGGCGGTATTTTTGCTGAAGGCGGTATTTTTGCTGAAGGCGGTATTTTTGACTGAAGGTGGCCAAAGCCCAAGCCGAAGGTGCAGCCGGCCAATATATAATGGTACTTCTGAGTGGTATAAAGTTATTACACGATAATATCACGAAGTTACAGTAACGCTTAATCGTTTGGGCATTGAGAATAAGGGTCCTGGTTGAGATTGTAACTACCGAAGTATCTTCACGGTACTTTGTCGTTAATGGTACTTCTTATTCTTCTTATCGTTTCTACGGCAGACATGCCGAATCTATATGGAAGCGGCCTAGAACGCAGCTACTGCGACCGCATTGTCGGTGGCATTAATCAAATCCTGCCGCGTGCAGGTGTTGGGGCTTGCAGAGCCCGATGTAAGGTGGGCCATCGTTTGGGTAACACCGCACAAACACTTTAGATTGATAGTGTATGTAAGTTTCTATCTGAACATGTTTTTCTTGCTCCAGCCAACCCTAATCCGAAGTCTATTTAAAGACTTCCATACCGGGCATGGTAATTTATGTCCAGGCAGAAGACTCTCAGCAGGTGGTATAAAAGGGTTTGGAAGAGATACTCCTTCTCTCCAAAGGTTGCACCTCCCTTTAATGGTACTTGCAGACGCAGTCAATACTCTGATGTAAGGAGTAATATTATTTAGCGCTTTTTGAAAAATGGTGCGTATAAATACACAAACGCCTACACCGATACAAGAATTTGTGGGCCACACATAGATCGAACCCGAGACTAATTGATCTAGTGAGCGACGACACTGGGCTACTGGACTAAGCTGTCCATTTATCCTTTTTAAAAGGGCTTATTTTAAGTTGCACGGAGGCGGTGTTCCGTTCCGGTGGTAGATTAAGGTAGGTAGTTAAGATATAGTTTAATCTGCCACCGAACGATTAGAGTTTAGGTTTTCATGGTAATAAAATTATTATGCAATGGTATTAAAATATATTCTTTTTTCAATAGCAACCCTTGTGTGTTTGTATGTGTCTGTGAATGATCTACGCTGTTGCCTGCGGGGCCTTTACAAAACCGAGCGTGCAATCACTACGCTCGAGCTAGAAAGGCAAGGGGGCAACTAGCTCAAGGGCGCCTCAAAGAGAAACGGCCTCGGCTTGGGCAGTCGCTGTGGGGGAGGGCATATAATAGGTGTCCGCCGTAGCTTCGACCTCGCCGGTGGGGTCAAAAAAAGAACCCTTTTTAAAGAGGCGTTTTTCAAGTCTTATCATAACTAAAAAGTATTTATATATCATGACAGTGGCGTCACGTGTTCAACTTCATTAATATAGCGGTTGTTACATAACCACTCGTGGTTATTATTCAAGAGCGCTGCAGTGACCTAATTTAATAAATCCACAAGCCGTTTTAGCCGCTTGACTCATCTTATCATAAGACGGTATACGATGCACTGTATAATACATCTTGTGTATAAGTATGCTGTTGGCAAGGCATGGAAATGATTGCTAAGTGCTTTTAATTCATTTTCATTTGAAGAAATTAGAATTTAATTTTACAGTATTATATCCACGGATGGCTTGGTGCAGGGGTTAAAAGCTTACCCGGTTCGCCCACCAGATCAAACAGTAGCCGATTTGATCCCCAAATGGAAGAAATCTTTGTGTGATCCACGAATTTACTTCGCCTAAGTATTTGTACAAAAGGTCTTACAATAGGTCTCATAAAAAATCTCAGAGTTGCTCAACTGGCCATGGAAAGAGCTATGCTCGGCGTTTCTCTACGTGATCGAATCAGGAATAAGGAGATTCGTAGAAGAACCAAGGTCACCGACATAGCCCTCAGGATTAGCAAGCTTAAGTGGCAATGGGCGGGTCAAATAGCGCGAAGATCGGACGGGCGTTGAGGCAGAAAGATTCTAGAGTGAAGAACACGTATTGGCAACCGCAGCGTAGGACGACCGCCTGCCAGATGTACCGACGATCTTGTGAACATCGCAGGAAGCCGTTGGAATCAGGTGGCATCGGACTGGTTACGTTGGAAATCGATTGGGGTGGCCTATTTTCAGCAGTAGACAAGTATAGGCTGAAATGATGAAGTATTTATGTTTGTATATTTCATGTTTGTAATCAAACCCACGATACAGAAATAATGCCTTCGTATTTATAGCGAGGTCGGTGAATTATCATTCTTCCTTAAAAATATAGTCCTTTACTAAGAATTGTCCCTGTGTCCTGTGTTTATAAACATGATATTCATATTTCCAAACACCCAGACCGAAATAAGCATTTGTGAGTCATACAAATATTGGTTCCATGTAGAGATCAAACCCGTAATTACTCGTTCTAGTGCGCAGCCTACCCTCTAATTATTGAACTAGGTTATCGTCTAACTAGCTCAAGGGTTCTTGAAGTAGAAACGACTTTAGCTAAGGCAGTTGCTGTGGGGAGGGCATAAACTAGGTGTCTCGGCGTGGTGCTCTGCAAGGGATTCTTTAACCTCACCGGCGATTACTTTATTCGGCGGCTTTATTCTGCCCGCACTTCTGACCTTCAAGAGGTCACCGGTTCATATTGTCGAGGGTCTATCCACTCTACTCAAACTCAAATAATTTATTTTGTATAAACCCTGCAGGGATATTTACAAATTGTCAAATTACATTTTTTATTTCAAATCTAACTACTAATCTACCTGAAATAAAACTATTTTACGGATTTTATCGCGGTTTATTTTTTATTTTTAGTTAAAATAAAAAAATAAACCGCGATAAAATCTGTAAAATAGTTTTATTTTATGTGTAATATTCGCGTAAATCTAAGAACTCAATATACTAATCTACCGCCGGATCGAAACGCGGCCTCCTCTGAGAAGATCCGGCGCAGAAACTCAGCGGGCTTGTCTTTTTTATTTAGTTCTCTTTCTCTTTTTTTCTTTCTATTGTTCAATAAAATTGTGTGGGTAAAATGTTTAGCTTGCAATTTAAAAGTTTACGATCTTAATCCAGTGTGATGCCTTCTGACCCAGATATGAAAATAATGATGTTAATTCTAGGAAGTAAAGGTCTAAAGGATTCCAGATGGACCAGTCCCCACAAGCAGCACCCGTTCACGAGTATGACTACTGGAATAGCCATCACGTCGTCCGGTACAGAATGCAAGACCTCAGACACCCCGATTACATAATTGCTTCACAAATTCCATACGAAAACCAATTATAATAATAATATTAGCCCTGTTAAGAAACTGTCCCACTGTTGGGCACGGGCCTCCTCTCAAACTGAGAGGGTTTAGGCCATAGTCCTCCACGCGGGAGGGCCAGCGTGGTAGAAAACCAATTATCCAAATTTCAAACTTGTAACCCCTTTTTACGCACTCTTATACCCTAATTAACAATAAAACTTTTACTTGTATGTGTGCGAATTGAGAAACACGTTTTAGAAACGTATTTGAAAACTCCGTATTGCTTTGAATTAAAAAAAAAATTAATTTATTATGGCTCACTAAGGGAGTAACAGATATTTTTGAAAATTTAAAAGAAAATACGACTGCCTCGTTGGTCTGGTGGCAAAGCGCAGCGCTTTGTGATCACGAGGTCTTGGGTTCAAATCCTAGGTCGGACAAATGTAGTTTTTCTAACGAAAAATTCCCAATATGAGTCCGGAGTCTGGAATTGTGCCCAGTATATGGCAATAGGCTCGCCCCCTATTACATGGGACCTAACATCGTCGGCGAAACGTGGGTGTACTCAGTACACCTCTGCCACCCCCTCTGGAGAATATAGGAGAGACGGTGTTTTTTTTTTTACTTTAAAAATAGTTGGAATCAATTCAGTTATCGATTTTGAACAAACTACTTTCAGGTCTTGCGTTTATTATGTTACAGCTTGTATATGTTAGATGCATTAAAACACATGCATATTGTTGTTAAAAGCTTAAAACCGAAGAATGTGTGGATATAAATAAAAAACTTTCAAATTTTCTTCTAAGATTTCTCTGGTTTTAATAAAAACAAAAACGTGTCTGGGACTTCAATATAAGTCGGTCTTGAAGGATTTAGTGTGACAAACATTGGGTTTGCGGCTATTGATTTTGTTAATAAAGCTTTTGTTAGTGTGTTTTGGTAGAGTGCGGTATACACGAAAACTTCTGTAAATCACTATAGGTATAGGTCCTAAAATAAATACTGGTTTTAAGTTTGCATTAACTATTTATAGTCAGAAAAACAAAACTTGATAGTCAGTATTGGCTGTATTAGATTCATAAATATCTATTGTTTTATAGCTGATTTAAGATTAAGTTTATTATGAAGTTTCTTACCCTTCTCCACAGAAATGACATTCCGCACGGGTTCAAACTCAAACTCAAATAATTTATTTTGCATAAGCCCTACCTACCTAGATTGTCAATTTATATAAAAATTTTTGTATCTCAATTTCACTACTAATTTTCCACCGAATCGGAACGCGGCCTCTACCGAGGAGACGCGGCGAAGAAACTCAGGGGACTTGCCTTTTTTAAAATTTCCTTTTCCTTTTCTTTTTTTGAATTATATTGTGTGGATTCAACGTTTAGGTTACAACTAAATAGTTTACGATCGAGCTCCAGTGTGTTGCCTTACGATAGAGATATGAATCTAATGATGTTATTGGTAAAGAGTGTCTAAAGAATTCCACAGGAGTATGACTGCTGGAACAGCCATAAATCCCCTCGACCATTGGAGGGAAGGGAGTGACTCGCGCCAGACAGCCACCGCAAGCAAAGACAATATAGTGAGTATAGCGAAACCAGAACCCCAAAGACAGTACAGAAGGGAAGGGAAGAAGGTTACAGAGCCTTAAGCAATTACTATTCTTATTTTTCCTATTCCTTAGTAATTGTATTGGTCTAGATAAAAAAGAAACTTCAGATTTCGATTTCTCATACCGACAGAATTTTTCCGTTTACATTTGAAATCAATTTATTTACAGTATAATGTGATCTGGTGATCGACCCCAGAACCGTGAGAAGCAGTATATACCATTTAAATCTCATACTTTTGAGCACTGTCAAACAAATATTCAGCAGATAATAAACAGCTTTAAAAGTGGTAATGACTGTCGAATCATTAATTTGTTATTCGTACCTAATAGAAGAACGGAAGAACTAATGGGTTCGCTAGTAAAATATTGTTCAGCGTTGCGTGAAAATTTATATGTATGCAATCTGCCCACGCGCAGTTCGTCTGTAGAACAGCTTTTGGCAAAATTGTGGATTCCTACGACTTGACATAAATCGTATCACGTATTTACTTAATTACGAAAGACGTTATTTATCTCTCTTACAGACTGAAAGAAATAGATAGATTAACATGTCTGTATTTTGAAGTAAATAAATAATTAATATAGGGGTAACGGTGTTTACCGTTACCCCTATATTCCCTAAGTGGGGACCGCAGAGGTGCACTGTGTCCACCCTTTTCGCTGACGATGTTAGGTCCCATGTAATAGGGGCCGAGCCTATTGCCATATACCGGGCACAATTCCAGGCACCACACTGACACTGGGGTTTTTAAAAACTACATTTGTCCGACCTAAGATTTGAACCCAGGGTCTCATGATCGTAATGCGCATTAATCACCACTAGACCAACGACACTGTTATTTTTAAGGAATTACACATTAATGTTAAAGGTACACAAAAGCTGTGTTGTGTATCAAATAAGGTTGCCCTCACTTTCACTCGGACCCACTAAATCGTAATAAACGCTTTACATTGGCAGGATGAAATTGAAAATATACCGCTATAAATTGGGAACGAAAATTAGTTTTCTTTCATGTATTAAAATACCGGCTTCTCCTTACTCCGTTCTACCGCATTACTTTAGTCTGAGTACACGAATAATATTTACGCACATAATGTATGTGTTTGGTAACTTGTGTAATATGTTTTGATATAGCTTGTCTGTTTATGTAGAATGCGTCCTTATATTCGGTATTAGCGCAGACCAGTTTAAATCAATAGACCTGTAATGCGCTAGAAAATATCGTTACTCGTTCTCGGTAGGTTATCTGTTAGTAAACACATAAAGGTGAAAGGAAATTAAATTTATCGATTTAATTTCCTAAACATGTTATAAATTATATATTTTTTTCATTTTTCGTTCGAGTATTGTAATCTAAATTTTTTATTTTAATAAATTAAAAAACTTCCCAGTATGAGTCCGGATTCTGGAATTGTGCCCGATATATGGCAATAGACTCGCCCCCTACTACATGGAGCCGAAAATCGTCGGCGAAGTGAGTGTACTAAGTACACCTTTACCACCCCCACTTAGAGAATGAAGACGTGACGGTGTGTGTGTATAAATAAATAAAATGAGATATTTTTATTGAAGAAATAATTTTATTTCCTTGGCTTCATTTGTTGAATATAAAAGTCACGCCTATATTCCCCAAGCGGGAGTGGCAGAAGTGTACTAGTACACCCACGTTTTGCCGACGCTGTAAGGCCTATTACCATATACCGGGCACAATTCCAGACTCCGGACTCGTACTGGGAAGTATTTGTTCAACTACACTTGTCCGACCTAGGATTTGCACCCAGGACCTCGTGATCACAAAGCAATGCGCTTTGCCACTAGACCAAGGAGGCAGTCAAATAATATGAAAGTCTTTAAAGTTTTGCAGGTTACTATTTATTGCACGGTCATTGACAGCTACCAGTGACATGAGCTCGTAGTTCTACTAGTGTTTTAAGCAATTACTAAGGTTAAGCAGCGTTTGACTCTCTCGGTAGTTTGAGATGGGCGCTCGTTTGTGGCATTTTCATATTCAAGCGGCTCCGTGTTTCATAACGCACGTCAAGCCGTTGATCTCGGTTACCATCTAATGTAACTGTCGCAAAGCCTAGTTGGAAGCATTATGAGCGGCTTGATAAGTTCCAACAGTAGGTAGCCATGAACCTGTCTCTACCAAACCGCTCTGCTTCCGCGTGGAGTATGACCTAATTCTCTCTGACTTAGATTTGTGACAGAAGGTCTTTGCCAAGCGGTGGTACAGTATAGGCAAATTTATTAATCAGTCTATTAATTTGAAGTGGTCTGAGGTGTTAGGTACGTTATTGCGCGTTCTTCATCGGCTTATCGTCGTGACTGTGGGTCAAGGACCTCTAGCGTTTGTGACGTTTGTGTTATCAAGTAAGTTCTTTTCTGGGGCCTATAATAATAATACCTCATTTATTTTGAAAAACAGAAATACTTAGTGGTTAGTAACAATTTAAACCTAAAAATATTGTTAGTGACATATAGAATTATTAGATTTGTCTAGGTCAGTGGTGCCACGATGCCAGTAAAAAAAAGCACTACTTGACTGCATGCGATCGTAGCCAGTGGACTAGCATTGCTGACTCCCACCGGTCCGCCAACGTGCGCAGGATGGTATTGGGTTGTCGCGTATCCGTTGGAGTAGGCAGGCGCAGCGCTTGCGCATGATGGCAGCAAATCCATCTGTGCAAGCCTCCGCGAACATCGAGGAGGCGCTGCAGTACGCGGCAGCCCCATTAGCACCTTGAACGCTTTATATATTTAAAGTCAAAAATTATTTATTTATTTAGACCAATACATAAGCACTTACAAACATTATTACACACGTAGGTCGCTGTAGTTCCTCTGCGTGTAGACTACACACAAACTACACGTACAGAAGAATTGGCAATAGGCTTAGTGAATTCAATCAATCAATCAATCAGCCTATCGCAGTCCACTGCTGGACATAGGCCTCTCCTAACACGCGCCATTGCACACGGTCCTCCGCCTTCCGCATCCAGTCTGTCCCAGCGAACTTTTTGAGGTCGTCGGTCGATCTAGCTGGGGGCCGTCCTACCTTACGCTTACCAAGTCGCGGTCTCCACTCTAGGACACGCTTGCTCCATCGGCCGTCGGTCCTTCTGCAGATGTGACCAGCCCATTGGCACTTTAGCTTACTGAGTCTGCGAGCTATGTCGGTAACTTTGGTTCTTTGTCGGATTACCTCGTTACGAATTTTATCCTTCAAAGAGACGCCGAGCATAGCTCGCTCTATAGCCCGCTGTGCGACTTTGAATTTGTGGACTAGTCCCACTGTGAGTGGCCACGTCTCAGCCCCGTAAGTCATAACAGGTAGGACGAAAGTCATAACAGGTAGGAATTTTGCTTCCCTATATTTCTTACGTTTTTCTTCTGACTATATCATAACACCAGATCCTTTCCAGAGAGAGTAGAGTTCCAACAGCGTCTTTCTTCAAAGATCTCTCTAGGTTCCTCAACTCTAATGCTTTATCTAACAAATATATTTTCGCCTTTTTTAAAAATAAAATTAAAAGTAAATCACACCGAAATTATCATTACTGGCACGGCAATGGCAATAGACTTATCCTTCATTCTCTGTGACCTATAATTGTTAGTGAAATGTGAGTAGACAATACTACACTGCCACCCCGTTAGGACAATAGAAGCGTTATGTTGTGATAGCAAACATCCAAGCATATATGTTTCTTTGTGTTATTTAAATAGAAAGCTGGCTTTGGCTAAAAAAAAATTTGTTCCAAGGCCTAATCTCAAACACAACAAAATATTTTCATGTAGAGATAGAGATGGTTGGAAGAAAGAAGAGACCTTGGCACAGCAGTGGGACGTAATAGTTTTATAAAAAAGGCCTATAGTAGAATTGTTACTCATGGTAATTGTAAAATTAGATTTCCCTGGAAATCTATTTTAGATTTTATTGGCATCCGTAGGTGGTTGCCTAAACGAATACGAATGATTAGTCATTAAATTCTACACCGCATCTGTAGATATAAATGGAAAAGAAATTATGGTACGGATAAACTGTGAAAATAAGGCACTCCAAGATTCCGGCCGATCCTTGATAACATCCATATAATGATAAGAGGGCTTAGTACGAATAGACTAATGTTAGCGTAACGCTATCGAGTTGCTGAGCTGATATGTCATCCTTTTTACACTGCAAATTTCCTAAATAAAGCCGAACGTGGCAGCATTATTTCTCGAAACCGTGACTACAAGTTACAACGTTAAATGGTTTGAGCTTAGCTCTCAGAAGATTTCCTTTTGCAAAAAACCTCTTTTTCCTCCGCTTTCATTGATTAAAACGATGTGATAATGAATCAGTTAAGTGAAACAGAAAACAACGCTCAGCGTTTCTCTCTTCTCTTTTTTATACTTTAAAAAGTTCATAAACAATTTAATTGGCTACTAAACTGTTAGTCGTTGTTTCTGGTCCTTTCCATTTTGAACACTCTTGAGCAAGAAGGAACTTCGATGCAATCATTGAAGATGACTCACTGGATGTAATCGCAAGTTTGAACTTTGTACGAAATAAATCTTTAATCATAAAATCATTTCATAAATCATAGATTATTTATTCAGTGTGATTTTTGGTGATACCATATGATCTTGGTACACATTAAGCTACCTATTGGGCGTTTATATGACTCACAAATCCTTCTTTATCTATATATCTTTATTTTATCTTATTATGCGTTGTTCAAAATAGGAAATAAAAGAAAACAAAGAGTTGGTGAGGTGCCTTATTAATACAATTTACCCGGTTCCGTTCTGAGTATTTGCACACGTCTCTTATTTATCTTGGTCTATATGCAGTAAATTTTTATTTTAGTGCAGTTATTGTAATAACATCAGTGCACGCAAACTTTTCACTAGTAATCATGAGGATTTGGGTTTGAATTCGTCCTTTGAACATTCCAGTATCAATGTACAGATCTTCGTTTTTAACTTGATTGCTATAGCTGAACAAAGTGCTGAAACTGTTGGTTCAAAACTTAATAATAATAATATTAGCCTCGTTAAGAAACTATTCCACCGTTGGGCACGGGCCTTCTTTCAAACTGAGAGGGTTTAGGTTATAGTCCACCACGCTGGCCCAGTGCGGGTTGACGAACTTCACACACCTTCGAAAATTCATAGGCATGACTTTGCCGTCCAACGGTCTGACCACTAGGCTATCACTGCTAAAACTTCATCTAAACTGCAATTTTGCTCCAAAACTTACTCCAAAGATAAGGTTTTCTATCTATATATCTATATCATCACGCCAGTTCCTCGCGGGCAGAGGCAAAGAGTACAGAGTTCCAACAGGTTCTTTTCTTACAGACCTCTGTGGCTTCCTCATGATTTGTCCTTTAGATAAGACTCGGTCTATTTGGTCATGGTAAGAAAGTCTAGGTCTTCCCCGGTATCTAAATCCTTTCACTTTCGCATTGTATATCTATATGTTTTTAAAGGTTTTCATATGGTTGAAATCAAATTTCTAAAAAATATGGTGATATCCAAAATTATGGAAGGTAGGTTTGCCACTTAATCGTATTTGGACCATAACGTCTTGGTAAGAATTAGGTCTACAATGTACGTCTTTGGGGATTGTTGACAGTCTTGTTGGTTTGATAATGCATAAAGCGGCTGGTGGAGGTCCTGATTTTAAATTCTGTGTCAATGAAGGCAGACAAAAATACAATATCCGCCTATACTGCCCACTGCTGGGCAAAGACCTTCTCTCACAAATCGAGGTGAGAAAAATCAGTTCATACTCCACCACGCGGACCCAGTGCGGATTGTTGGAGACAGGTTTGTGGCCACCTGCTGTTGGAACTTATCAAGCCGCCTATAAGGCTTCCAACTTGGCTTAACGACTACCACATTAAGTGGTAGCCGGGATCAACGGCTTAATGTGCCTTCCAAAGCACGGAGACGCTCGAATATGAAAATGCCCCAACGGTCACCCATCTCAGGCCTACTGAGTCGAATGCTGCTTAACCTTGGTGATCGGTAAGAACACTACGGTCGCACAGCGCTACGACCGCCTAGAGACAAAAATAACTGACAGCTAAATTTAGTTAAATCTTCAATAACATTAGCACTAATGATAACGAGCAAGATGTTTCTAGATTCGGATGTTTTTTCAGTTGTACACAGTCCATTTGATTCGGTCACGTTTGGTCTCTATTGTGCTATCGAAATGTATGCAAATATGTTTAGTTAGAGCGTTTGTGTAACCGCTTTTAGAACACATAGGCAGTGTGGTGTGAGGAAATTGGCGATTTCACGGTTGCGAAGCGCTTGCGTCGTTGCCAAATAGCTATCGGATTTGGTGTATTTTCTTTGGTCGTCTGGCCTTTAGCACGAAGATGGTCGTCGTGGCCATGGCGATTTTTGGGGGTCGCCTTTGCTCTGCAGTGGACGTTTCTAGTTGATGTGTGCCTTCTTGGTGTTTTAACCACCCTTTCTCATGTTATATATATTCTTAAAATAATTATCTTCTTCTTCTCAATATTTTTTTTATTATATATTTCAAACTTAAAGTATATTTTTAATGTATTAAAATTTTTTTTTGGATACGTGAATATCACGCGACGTGAATATCGCATCTTACGAAAGAAATTAATGCGTAATAATTAAAGAAGATAAAGGAGTTATTAGAATTATAATAAACAAATAGGAAATCATGTATAACTCGGGCTTAAAATACAAATAAAACTATTCTAAGATATCAGGTAGTTCACATAGTATTTACAATCGTATCCTATCTTTCTTCGATACAATGTTACATAATTGATACTAGATGAAAATACCATATCTCTCCAGCGAGATATGGAGAGAGCTATTCTCGGCGTTTTTCTACGCGATCGAATCAGGAATGAGGAGATTCGTAGAAGAACCAAGGTTACTGACATAGCCCTTAAGATTAGCTGAAGTGGCAATGGGCGGGCCACATAGCACGTAGATGGGACGGGCGTTGGGGCAGAAAGATTCTAGAGTGGAGACCACGTATTGGCAAGCGCAGCGTGGGACGACCGCCTGCCAGATGGACCGACAATCTTGTGAAAATTGCAGGAAGTCGTTGGATGCAGGTGGCATCGGACCGGTTACGCTGGAAAGCGATTGGGGAGGCCTATGTTCAACAGTGGACAAGTATAGGCTGAGATGATGATGATGACTAGATGCAAATATTATATGCAATGTCAGCAGTATGTACATACCTATACCTAGGAAAAAACCTATAATGATACTTGTAATTTGTCAACCTATTGGGGTCTAAACAGACTGGCTTCATTTGGACTGCACGCCATGCACGATATAATTATAAACGGTTTTTTAATACTGCTGGCTTTCCAAGATAGTGGCTTTGTCTAGTTCGGGAACCTCTGGAAATTATGTAGTTTTGAATTAGTAAAGTAAGTTATATCAATTGCACAAAAACCACATCTAAACGGCAATTTTGCAGCTTGCGCGCAATTAATATGTAGCCCATCTGTTTAGACCCGTTAAAATCTCAACGTTTGCATTACGTCACCGAGTATTATCAACGAGGGCCGGGGTCACACTTGCTTCTGCTCCCGCGCACGACATTAGATCATTGTGATTATACTATGTTATGGACATCGTGTAACGGCCACTGACCGTTTCCTTATGACATTCAACTCGGACGACAGTTACTTGGGAGATATTTGCACAGTGTAGTTTAGGCAGAAGTTCGCCGACGATGATTGGTCCCATGTAATAGGGGGCGAGCCTATTGTTGAACAGGACGAATAGTACGTCGTGCGTCCTGTTGCTGCTGTGGCTAGTATGCGTCGTGAAGGAGAATTCAAATAAAAGCCGAATAATCTTGAAACAGTGCTCCACCCACCAGTTATGACCCTCTTCGCGCAGAGTTTCTTCCTATAATCTTGTTGCCCAGTCGCTCGAACGTGCCTGGCGCGATGTTTCGCGCTCTTAAATACTATTTTGGTGTGTCACAACTAGTGGGCTTTGCATCGAGTTTATTAATCAAATAAACCAATCATGATACAATTATTCCTGTCCCTTTCCGGGGTTACACTCTTCTTACTAATCCTATCCCTTTCAGGGTTACACTCTTCTAATTGTATACTAGTGTTTATGCGCTAGGATTCTATGACATTATCTTATTTCTAACTTAAATGACATAATGTACTACAGTAACTTAATCTATTACATAATCTATTTATACAAATCATGCAGACGTCGTCCTGTACAATTGTTATATACCGGGTACAATTCCAGACTCCGGACTTATATTGGGCATTTTTCGTCAGAAAAACTATATTTGTCCTACTTAGGATTTGAACCCAGGACCTCGTGATCGCAAAGCAATGCGCTTTGCCACTAGACCACGAGGCAGTCTTCTTTCTTCAGTATTTCTTTACATAAGTAGATATATTATTATCTTATTAATTAACTTATTATCTAACTTAAAACCTGTCATGGCTCGGCAGTCTAGAGTCTAAAAGCTCGGTCTACCGAGCTTACGGACTCTAGACTGTGAACACGAATTGAGAACACAAAACTTGTAATAAAAAACACTAACATAGTAAGTAAAATGCATGTATGGCAATGCAGAGTATGAAAAAATAGACGAAGACTCCACATGCACTCACATTATTGCTGTAAAAAATACTTTCCGATGAATTCTACGAGTATTAATTACTTAATAAGTAAAGTTACAAGTTTTGGAAGACGGCTTCAGCTTTTGATCTCTGGACTAAAGATACGGCCAAACCAACGCGTCCAGAAGCGTCCGCTATGGCGTCCGCGGTCGCCACCGCGGACGGAACTCTGCGGGGGTGTTTACAAATTGTCATTTACTTTTTTTTAACTTACTAATCTACCACCGTTGTGGAACGAGGCCACCACTGAGATGATTCGGCGAGAAACTCAGCGGGCTTGTCTTTTTTGTCTAATTCTCCATTCATTTCTTCATCATTTTTTCTATAGATACATACATTTTTATATTATAAAAAATCATTTATGCGGTCCAGCTCCAGTGTGATGCCTTACGACTGAGATCTATCTATCTATCTATCTATAACCTCACGCCAGATCCCTTGCGGGGTAGGCAGAGAGTACAGAGTTCCAACAGGTTCTTTCCTTACATACCTCTCTGGCTTCCTCGACTCTCATAGTTCGACTCATACACGCTCGCCGGTTACGGAGACTCTTGACTTTTCCATCAGATAGGACTCGGTTTACGACTAATAATAATATTCTTAAATATATGTTATAATAAAAGCTAGAGGATTCTGGGTGGACCAATCTCTAAAAGCACCCGTTCACGAGTACGACTCCTTGAGCAGCCATCACCTCCCTCGACTTTATTAGAGCAACTACAAACATAGACTTTTTAGTGAGCATGACCAATCCCAGACCTCAGAGTGCAGTCAGAAAAAGTCTGCAAAAGTACTTCGAGCTCGTATGGCACGACACGCTAACACTTCGGGATGTCATTCCTGTGAAGAAGAAGGGCAAGAAACTCCGCGGTTACTCTTTTAAAATAGTATTTTTCCATATACATTTTGTTTCGGGGTATGGGAGAACAATGTAATATCAGGTGAGTCTAAATTAAATTAACTAAGTAATACTGGGACACCTCATTACATTTATGTAAGTTGTTCATAGCTTATCCGTACAAAACACGTGAACCCTACCTTTAAAACAAGGGCTATATATTAAGGGATTATGTAAGTGACATACTTTTAATAAAGCGCTATGAAAAATTTACGCCGTATGAATTTAGCGACGCTGTGTCTCATATTGTTATAAACGTATGCGCTTGGTGGATATAGAATAGGACGCGCGAAAGCGGAGGCGTGCTAACTTCAATGTTTCGTGCAATCGCGCTGTGATTATAGGCTATCTTGTTGGTCTAGCGGCACAAAATGCGTGTGATGATCGCGAGTTCGAATCTCTAGGCCTCCTAGTGCAATTTTTCTATCGAAATATGCCTTGTATCTGAAGGTTTACAATTACTTACGATATAATTGACAGACGATTGCTTAGCGCAATTAATTAGCGCAGTGGTTAAGAGCTTAAGCCGCTCTGCCCACTGTGTCTAATAGTCGCGGGTTCGGTTCCCACGCGGGACAAATCTTTGTGTGACCCACAATTATTTGTTTCGGTCTGGGTATTTGTGTATGTGAATTTTCATGTTTGTAAACGCACCCACGATACAGGAGTAAATCCTAGTGAGGGGCTACATTTAAAAAAACAATGGCAATAAACATACTTTCGATTACACTATGTTCAAACGCCTTCAGCAAGAAGTGGAGATTGTAAGCATAACGGAAATAATTTTTAATGGTTTGAATATTTTGCAAAATGATTGCAAACGCTCCCGCTGTCGCGTCCACTTATTACCATAAACAAGCTTTACCATGATGTATGAAGACATTTTGATGCGCATACACGAAGTCTCTCTAGAACAAAGGTAAAGAAAAATATCCTACGAGTTTGGAGGCGGCGCGGGCGAAGATTCATGAAATGAGATGGGAAGATGTACAGTCAGCAACACAAGCCATTTAACATTCTCTATCTCTGTCTATATTATCACGACAAATCTTTTGCAGGGTAGGCATAGGGTAAAGAGTTCCAGCAGGTTCTTTCCTTACCTCTCAGTCTTTCTCCACTCTTATAGTTCGTCTCATAAACGTGGTTAGGGATACTTTTGACTTAAAATTGCTCGTTTATCAAATAGCATTTGTTGTGCATGAAATCTATTACTAAAACGGACGATTTAGCGCAGTGGTTAAGAGCTTAAGCCGCTCTGCCCACTGCGTCTAATAGTCGCGGGTTCGAGTCCCGCACGGGACAAATCTTTGTGTGATCCACAATTATTTGTTCCGGTCTGGGTATTTGTGTACGTGAATATTCATGTTTGTAAACGCACCCACGACACAGGAATAAATCCTAGTGTGGAGCTACGTTTTTGTTAAAATAAAAAAAAAATTGACTGCCTCGTTGGTCTAGTGGCAAAGCATATTATCTTGTGATCACGAGGTCCTGGGTTTAAATCCTAGGTCGGACAAGTTTAGTTTTTCTAACGAAAACTTCCCAGTATGAGTCCGGAGTCTGGAATTATGTCTGGTATATAGCAATAGGCTCGCATAGGACCATAGGTCGTCGACGAAGAGTGGGTGTACTCAGTACACCTCTGTTACCCCCGCTTGGGGAATATAGGAGTGACGGTGCTTTAGTTTTATTATAAAAATATTTTGCGCTGAACTGTGGTTTTAGAAATATTCACGGACATTTGTAAAATAAAGATACACTATTTTAAGGTTGACTGTTGTTAAAATTTCATCAAAATCCGTTGAGTAGTTTTTGCGTGAATGAGTTACAAACATTTATACATTCATTTTCACAAACTGATATTCAATGCGAAAGTGGAAGGATGTAGGTACCGGGGAAGACCTAGATCTTACCATGACCAAACAGACCGGGTCTTATCTGAAGGACAAGTCAGGAGTCTCCGTAACCGGCGAGCGTGTATGAGACGAACTATGAGAGTAGAGAAAGCCAGAGAGGTATGTAAGGAAAGAACCTGTTGGAACTCTGTACTCTCTGCCTACCCCGTAAGGGATCTGGCGTGATGATATAGATAGATAGATTTTCACAAACTTACGTGTTTAGATTAAAAATTCGCGTTAGGATTTGAAGAACTGAGAATGTTAACACACTTGCGTTGCCGACTGTATAATATATTACAGCAGACATTTTTATTTGCGAACTACCCACACGCTACGGCATTCGTTTTGATCTGTTATTTACTATTCTTTTCTTTGAGAAAATTTTATATTTCGCGAATAAATATGTTTGATACGTGTTGGTTACTGGGTGACTCGAAAAGTGCCTTTTCATGGCGTTTGTGAAAGCGACAAAGAGGGTTTAATTTAATATTGGTCTGGCAATTTGTCAACATGACAGTAGGCTTACGTTTTTTTTATGTTGATTGTGGTCTTTCTAGGAATACGGATACTGTTATGTATATACTCATATATTTGTGTTCTTTTGTAGTTATTTTTTATTAGTATAAATCACCATAGAGGTAGGATTACAAACATAGAGGGATTATAAACGCAGTTCAGCTGTACACTTTTTCTGGACACTTGGTACCATTTAGGTAACCAATTTAAAAATCTTTGTTTCTACATGGTTCGAACTTCTTTTTTATACAAAATTTATCACTTGTCATTTTGACGTAGGCTCCACACAAATTTATCGGTTAATATTTGTTTGTCTAGTGACGGTGTTCTCGGAGACTTTTAATTTGTTTTCAATTAATAAAAGGATATATAATTAAAAGGTTTGTGAAAGCATGGTGCCACACAACTAAAATACCGTGCTTTATATTGGAATGCAAATCTTATTGGTCTAGAAAAGCAGATGAAGATAAATTATGTAAGTTTCGGCAGCTGACTTGGTTAAAGAAAAAGTTTGAAGATGCATAATAACTACATCAGATTGACTGCTTTCTTTGAGCATAAATGATAAGATTTAGATAGAATCTTAATAATCGTATTCCCAAAGAGTTTAATCATCATGATTTCCCTGATTAAATTTTCATCGATATCGATAGCTTTTTTTGGAAATTATATAATTGTTAACGCATGTTTTTTTGTTTTAGTATGCCTACAGATATTGCAGCGTAAATGAATAGTGTTTTTATGCAATACTAAGAGCACATCAAAACACATTATAGTTGCCTTCCGTTATCGCGTCGAAATGACGCGCTCCACTTCCCACTCCATCAGTGCTGGAGTCCCACAGGGCTCAGTTCTCTCTCCGCTCCTGTTTAGCCTTTACACGAACGACATTCCTCGTTCGAGTAAGGCGCATCTAGCCCTATTCGCGGATGATACCGCTCTCTACGTCTCGCATAGGAATAAGGGTTTCATTACCAGACACCTTCAGGCATCCGCCAATTCCCTAGGGAATTGGTTCAGGAAGTGGCGT